>JAJSOF020000035.1:43240449-43805449 GCA_025594305.2 Periplaneta americana
ATTCTCATATGTAGATTTTCAGGTAGTTATTTTCTTTAGAGTTTGTGATCTGCCGGCCGATCTTGATTGGTTGAAATTTAAACCCTCTGAATTTTCAGTTTTGATTGTTACAGTTAAGAAATCTGTGTGCTGTGATTTAATTTGCGTAGTTTTCAATGTAACAAATATAAAAATTTTGTTCTCCAAAATGCAGTGCAGTCCCTTCGTTGTTTATAAATGGGGGTAAAAAATTAGCCAATCAAAGGTCATTTTGTACGTTTGTACGTACTATGTATTACATTATTGGTCTTCTGTGCCCGCTCCTACCTAGATCATATAACCACTACCGAGCGATAACTCGGTGACTGGTAGACACAGAACGTGGTGTAAGCAGCAGGGTAAATACAAACACTGTATGTATATTCTATCTCTAAACGTTGGATGCACCACGCAGCAGATTCTCTACAAGTTTAAACTTAATTCTTTGTGTGAGTAAATGAATGTAATATGAAAGTGTATCAGCCTAAATGACTTCAAAATAATTTGTCGTTAACGTTAAAACAATTAATTTATTTAGAGCAGTTACCACTGTAATTATTAACTCTCATATTTGTATGTGTTAATAAAAAATCTTCTCTTTATTTTATTTGTAGATGTACAAATTTAGAAGCTAAAATAATTCTTATTTAAGTTCGTAATATTTTCAGGTGTAAGTTTAAATACATTTCTTTCTTCTTCTTTACTGTATCTTTTGATGTCAAACGCCGAGCATGAGCAAAGCGATCGCCTTATCAGTAACGTATTGAGGGATGTTTCTGTAGTGGATATAGTCAGCTAGCTTTCCAAATTAGAAGTTTCCGTAACAGAAGTTTACAACAGAGGGACTCCACTGCACTGTAGTTATAACGTATTGTTGTTGTTTAGTCAACTGTCCGAAGACAGGTCTGAACCTCACAAGTGATACCAAGAAGGCACCACTTATGAGGCAACTAGGCCAGGAGATAATGAGGTAGGGTGGTCAGTTCCTTTCTCCCTCCATTGCATACATCGCTGACTAGCTACATATTACACTAATCCGACTTTAGATGTATACAAAAAATTGTTCTTCCTCTGACACATATCATCAGGTGAGATGTACTGCCTGATAACAGATGTACTGTACATACCAGCCAGAATCTAAATAAGAGGATATTTTAATGTATAAGCATAGTAAATATAAATATTTCGGTGTACGATGGAAAAACAAGCGACATTGTTTAATTTTTAACCTCCTGGATTCTGAAGTATAGTATACTATACTCCATACATGCATTTAATTTCAAATTTGCCACTAGGTGTAATCGTTATCGATCATTCCTTTTCTGTGCTTGTCAATTTCCTGATATATCTTGAGACTTACAGAAAGCACAAGAAGATCGATTCAATCATTGCAAAGCGTGTTTCAACTATTTGTAAAAGAAAATGGCGACCAGCAACACTTAACTTTAAATTTTAAAAAAGTTTGTCCTCTATTATTTTATTGTAAGAGTAAAAAAAAAAATATTATTTCAGTTTTGGATTAAATAATGAAACTATATACGGTACATTCTTTTGTTCAGTTTATCTATACACGCTTTAACATTTTATGGTTAAATCTGTGAGTATACCAGTAGGCCGTTGTTACTATTGTTGAGTTTCTGTTTCTATTGTGCGTTTTAGATATGTTAGGAGAACATCCACAAACGATTAGGGAAAACACGGGAATTTTACTGGAAGCAAGTAAAGAGATAGGTTTGGAAGTAAATCCCGAAAAGACAAAGTATATGATTAGACCTATGTCTCATGACGAGAATATTGTACGAAATGGAAATATAAAAATTGGAAATTTACCCTATCTTTTGAAGAGGTGGAGAAGTTCAAATATCTTGGAGCAACAGTAACATATAAAATATGATACTCGGGAGGAAATTAAACACAGAATAAATATGGGAAATGCCTGTTATTATTCGGTTGAGAAGCTTTTTGTCATCCAGTCTGCAGTCCAAAAATCTGAAAGTTAGAATTTATAAAACAGTTATAGTACCGGTTGTTCTTTATGGTTGTGAAACTTGGACTCTCACTTTGAGAGAGGAACATAGGTTAAGGGTGTTTGAGAATAAGGTTCTTACGAAAATATTTGGAGTTAAGAGGGATGAAGTTACAGGAGAATGGAGAAAGTTACACAACACAGAACTGCACGCATTGTTTTCTTCACCTGACATAATTAGGAACATTAAATCCAGACGTTTGAAATGGGCAGGGATGTAGCACGTATGGGAGAATCCAGAAATGCATATAGAATGTTCGTTGGGAGGCCGGAGGAAAAAAGACCTTAAGGGAGGCCGAGACGTAGATGGGAAGATAATATTAAAATGGATTTGAGGGAGGTGGGATATGATGATAGAGAATGGATTAATCTTGCTCAGGATAGGGACCAATGGCGGGCTTATGTGAGGGCAGCAATGAACCTCCGGGTTCCTTAAAAGCCACTAAGTAAATAAGTAAGTAATTATTGTGCGTTTTAGATGGCTTGTGTTGATGTAAGTGATTTTTTGTTTTAATTACTGTTTATGATATTGGTGATTGAGGCGGTGATAAATCATAGTATGTCAATTTACAATCTGTAATTTGCCTTTGTGACTGAGGAAAACAATGAAAAACCCTCGGCAGTATGGCGGGCCACGGGGTTTGAATCTGGGACCTCCCGAATACAAGTTTCAAACACAACCGTCTAAGCCAACTATAATTTTGTTTCAGCCATTATTTACGACTGACTAATTATTATTTGTTATTTTTATGTTGTAACAATACTTCCTATTTGCAAACGATTTACAATCAAAGCTTGATACATTCGGTCTTTTGCATCAAAACTTGATACATGCATATTTCAATGTGTTATTACCAGACTTCGAGACTTTGGACCCGATACAATAATTTTACTGTGCATGCACTATAGGTTGTTGACTCGCTGCAGGTAGATAGAAATGAGTTGAGGTAACAACGTTGCTATTTAGAGTAGAGTACGGTAGTATGGGGAAACAGACATATGTACATTCTGAAAGTAAATATACATTACACAATGATAATGTCAAAAGAATGTGAAAAGCATTTATTCTCCTTTCATAAGCATTTGTGTTTAATTATACACAGTGTTAATGGTGGAAATCAGCATGTAGCAATTTAAATTTTTTAATTTATCCTTTGGTCGTCTTTAGGAAGTGCAGTTACAGTACCGAATTGCAATGTACCTACTACAAGATACATTCTCAGTGTCTCAAACGTAAATCTTTTTCGTCTCATCTGCCAAAGTTTGTCCTGTAGAAAGCTGCGCTTTACGTCGCATGACGTGATAGGAGCAAAACGAAAAAAACCTAACATCATTGCAGTAAGAAACAGTCTTTATTCTCGGGTGACTCTATGTTCACTAATTTCCTGTTTATGTTACACAATGTTCCATATCGGTTATTTTTACATAAAATTGATTTCCACTTCTGTTTTACACGTTCAGTAAGCGGTGTACTTGATGTCTCATTAATTCTCTGCATCATTTTCTAAATTAATTTGAGGGCTTCCGGCATCTCTTGCTCTGACTTCTCTAACCGTGTAATAGTTTCAGACACAGTTTGTATGAAAACCATATTATTCATCAGAACCTTCAAATCCAGAGCGTTTACCTTTGCGTATTTGTTGGCATTCATTCTACAGTACCCCCACCCACTGTACGCTTTACCACTATACTCAGTACGTCGTTGTGCGGATTTCCCACTGAACTGCTCTATCGGGTCCGAAGTCTCGAAGCCTGGTTATTACGTTAACGCATATGAGTAAATTATGAATTATTGCTTTATCTCAACTTGCTCTTATTAACCATAATTTTTGTATCATTTTGATAGTAAACAAATAAAAAATAATTTTTGTTGTAACTGCAATTATTGCAGTTGGGCAAAAAATTATGTCAGGTGTACTTATGAAGTTTTTGAACTCACCGCCTCAAATTTTGTCTTGCTTTTCCTTCACGTCGTCAGAGTAATTTGCATTAGCAAAAATTTGCGGAAGGATGCGCGCCACAGTTTAAGAGCCGCGGCAGCGGAAGGAAGCGAGCGAGGAGCGAGCAGGTCCAGTTTGCATCTCACGGTTACTTCCCTCGGAGGTGAAGGGTTAAACTGGCGAGGGTGTGGCGCAATTATCCAGGCCGAGTGTAAGTTTACGTGTTAACCGGCCCACGGAATAGTATTTTATTTATATATATTTATTGTCTTTTTTTCCTCCTGCCTCATCTCTATAGAAACCTGTCCATGGCAGGCTGTTTGTTGTATTAGTCTTTTTTTGTACCTCTGTCCTCTTCTTCCATCACTGCTCGCGCATGGAGAATGCTGCGCTTTGTTGGTTGTATCACCCGTTCACAAAACATCAGGGTGTCAGTAACTATCAGCTATGGCTGGGTTGAGAAATGCGTAAAAAGTTAATTTCAGACGACGCGTAAAGCACGAGTAAAATTGCCTAATTTATATCATACAGTAAATGTAAAAAAAGTGAAATAAATTCAAAATTTGCTGTAATACATTACATAATATAAACATAATTTTAAATTGTTACTCACGTTTCCAGTGTACCAGCGTGCATTACTTTCGATAATAGTAATTCGAGCTCTTCACATTGTCTTTATTTCTTTCATCCTTTGAAACCATACGCCGTCGGTGTTTCCGCGTGTTACATACCTATCCGCCGCACAAATAACAGATATAATCGATTTCGTTATCTCGTGAAACCTACCTACGCGTCAAGGGAAGAGGAAAGTAGACTGAAGAGATCCTTCTCTCGCTACGCTTCTAGTTGTAGCTAGCGAGCTCACTTACCCCCACCATAAGGTTCTTACTATATGCTACGGCGAACGCAAGCATTTGGTTTCACGAGATAACGAATGACCTATATCAGAGTTTACTAATTGCCTAATAATTAAAGGCTACGAACGGTTTTCATCATGTGCATTTTGTCATTGTGTTTCTTACGGTTCCTACCGAATATTAATTTGTCTTATTTTTTTGTCGACCTCTTTATGTCATTGTAGCAATGGATAGTTTTTTGTGAGTAATGCCGGCTTCGTATATTTTTCTTTATCTACTGACCGAAGAAGTAGTCCTGTGCACAGAGTCCAATATTAAAGGAGAAAGCAAAATTTCTTGTTCCTTTCAGAAATCTCTGTGGAATTTTCCCAGAGGCGGCACCTTTCATTTATACTAGATACTTCTACATTGTTTGTGATTATTAGACTTCGTTGATTTGCCACACGCAGCATGCAATCAGGTTGCCGATGTACGGTAGTATAGAGGAGGTGAGCGACCTCCCGGTCTCGTAGTATAAGCAGTTCATGTTAAGAGATGTGACCGGTCCGAATAAATAGAGCAGCTACAGCTAATGTATACCTATGTAAGCACTTGTTTTTGCATTACTGTGGTTGGAATAGTCAAAGCTTAACATTTGTTCAGTGCAGACAAGAATTCAAACATACCACAATGAGAGTGTTGCTGTTTCAAACAATTGCCCCTGAAATACTCTTACCCCCGCAACCAGTCTTCACCCGTTGGAAAACGTGGTTGAATGCTGTTAATTATTATGCAGAATATTACGGCAAAATAATGGAGGTAATTGATGCACTGGATAGCACAGACAGTTCTGCTGTTGCAGCTGTAAAATCATTGCCTTCTGAACAGCTATTGGAAGATATTCTGTTCAATTATTCTACTTCTGAAATCGTGTCCAAAAGCATCATCCTATTAGAATCGTCTAAACTACAACTCCTAGAAGCCCTTAATATAGTGTATAAAGTATCACAAACCGTTATCCAAAATAACAATTCATTAATTTCAGAAAAAGTGAAATGTAAGTTGAGAAACATTATTGCTAAAAATTCTGCCTATTTACATCTTCGTATTATAAATTATGTACTATCAGGTCACGACAAGACGTCTGAAATTGGTGTACTAAAAAGTAGTGACTTTCCGTTCTTCAAATATGCAGCTATTACATCGTGTGATGTTGAACGTACATTTTCCTAATATAAAAACTGCTTGAGTGACCATCGGAGGAGGTTCACTTTGCAGTCACTCAAAATGTACGTAACTCTTCACTGCACATATTCAAGGATGATGTGAGTATCTTACATTAAATTTTAAGAGTTAATATATCTCACTACAAAATAATTGTGTATTTACATGTTCAGACATTTGCTACTTCAATGATCATTCATTATATTTCTTGAATGCAGGATACAGGTTTTATTGTAACCGCAGTATACTGCTCAGTGTCTACATCAGAGGCATACTCCAATCGTCGCACGTCCCCTCCTCATACAGTCTATACTGCGTGCGTAGTAAACTTACGATTCTCGTGGCAATTCCACGAAGTCTAGTGATTATATTCTGATCTGAAGGTCCAGTCTTATATGAGTTATGTTTCACCACTAAAATTTATTTTCATTTCCGTGATTAAAAATAAAATATTTAAAATAAATGTTTTCTAATTGTATTGACATGACTTTTTATTATTTTAATTTATTACGGCTCGTATAAAATCGTGTAATTTACGTAAAATATGTATAATGTAATTTATGTGGCCTACCCTGGCTGTAGGTAGTGCGTTCTAAGTATATGGAGATTGCCTTAGTCCGAAAAGTGGTCTGGGTGACATTTATGAATCCGATGTTGATACAGTAAGTGGGTCCTCCTGCCTCAGTTCTGAGAGAGAGACGTACCAGTATCAGACCAATACCTGACAAGTCTTAGAGTCCGAAGCCCCAAGCCCTTCCTATGTCAGCAAAGAAGCCGTACTATTCCTAGGATTTCATCCTAGTCTCGTTTTACTGTTGTAGATGATAGATGAAATGAGGAGGAAGTGGAGATTTTTGGTGGAATGATAAGGGGAAACGGGAGCAACCTGAGAATAACTCCTTTCGATGTCTACTTTTCCAATACAAATTCCATCACTATCAGGTCGCGAATCGAACCCAGGCCGCCTGGTAGAAGACCAGCGCGCTGCTGCTTGAGCCATATAACCCTTTTATTTAATTTTTTTACTTGTACCCTATATTTCTACTAAACTAAAAATTTATTTGCAGTTCTGTGTTTTTAACAGTTTCATTTTTCAAAACAAAATCAACTGCCCAATGAAGTCGATAAAAACAACGAATGGACAAGCGCTTAAGCTATGGATGTGCAGTGTTGCCAACTGGACGAAAATTCCGTTAAAACTGGCGGAGTTTCAACGTAGCGGATCGGGAAAATAAATGACTTTGACGGGTGAAGGATTTCCTGGCGAAAATTATTATTTACATGGTCTTTTGACATTTTTAGCTGCTTCCATTTTAAATTTTTTAATTTTTGGGATATTTTACTTTCATTCGAATAGCTCTGCCTGTTCCTCGAATAGCCCTGCCTGTTCCGTACTATGTTTAAGAATCCCCTGTTTCAGATTTCCTCGTAATCAAGTTAGATGTTGACGAATTATTATTTTAATCAGGATTAGTAAGTAAGTTGTGTTAAAATTTGCTTTATATATATTGGGTCTTTTTTTTAATTTTGACGGATTCTGACGATTTCCAAGTGTTATACTGACGAGGATATAATTTGTGTGTTGGCAACACTGTGGATATGAGATGCCAGATATGTCAGATATCAAAATCAAATTGTTTTTTCAAATAGCTAACATCCTCCACTTCAAAATATATTAAAGACTATTTATACATAATTAAAATATTTTCGAGTCTAATATTTTTCCGGTACGGTAACAGGGAGTTTTTATTTTAGACGGTACGGCGTACCGACCCAACTGCATCATTGGTCCTGAGAGTATAGTATACTATATCCTACTTCATACATGATTATGATACAGGATGTATGTGCAGAGACCGAAGTATAGTATAATGTACCTGCATTTGTGCCCTAATTGTAACCTGTATAATTTTTTCAGCATTACTCCTCCTGTTACTAACTTTTTTGAAGTGCGGAATTATTATATTGAACTTTAAAAATAAAACAACAAATTCTCTAGACTCAGGTGGATATATAATATGATGAAGGACCCATCGCATGACGGCGAATGTTTTCAACTTGTATAGTAGCATGGGCACTGGAATCCAGATATACTGTGCGACAAGATGGGCCGGGCACGTGGACTATATTCATACCTCACTTGTCTGTTCGATGTAAGGTAGGTCTTGTATGCATATACCGGTCAAGCAATGGGTTCTACCCACTGTATAAAAACCTACACGCACAGAGTCCAAGTCAGAGTGGAAGTGGTGTATGTGGCGCGGGCTGTTTTTACACGGACGAGGTCCTTTATACAGCAGAGCAAACTGAGAAGCGGTCAGTAAATATGTAAGACGGTATTTATACAACACAAGCAAAGCAAATAGTGGTAAAAACTCATCTCTCGATCACACGCGAAGAGCTAACACAACTCGTCACCTAGCAATTACACCGCGGCACTAGATGAAAAACAAACTGTGCAATGCATGGGAGTATTCAGGACTCTTTGCAAATAGCTAATTTTTTGTAAATAGGCCTAATGTTTCTCTAATATAAAAACACCATTTCAGGTCCAGATTAATAGATCATTTTTGTAAAAAATATTAGGCTATTTTATATAATAACTAGCCGTACCCGTGCGCTCCGCTGCACCCGTTAGAAATAAATATAAAATAATTACATAATTAAAATAGGACATTTGGTCCAGGGATCATTCGTGTTTGATAGAAGGATAAATCGTTTAATATGTTACTTAATTTAAATTGCATCCAAGTAATTAAAATGCGATCATTTTGGTCCACAGACCACTCCTTTGGTGCAGTGACAATTCCTTTAACGTGTTTCTAATTTTTATTACATGCAACCATAGTTTAATGAACATTGACATCATTTAGATTTAATGTGTATACTTTATTTTACTTGTTATAGGTTTCCATTGAATTATGGTAATAACTAAATTTTAACCCTTGTTTTCTACGTATTCAGTAAATGGCATTTGGCCCACTATGGTTCTGAACCCTTCAAGTAACTTTAATTATATTATATAATATTACATTACATATATTATATTATATTATATTATATTATATTATATTATATTATATTATATTATATCAGAAGTTACTGTAATAACATTATAGCATTATGTCCATCTAGAGAAAATACACTTTCCAATGGTGAAATAATAATTAATAATACAAACCGGTTAATTTAGCTTCCGATATTACTTCATACAAACACAGAAACATTCTCTGTAGGCTATCTTTCATAGCTTTCGATTGTTGCTGTCCAAGGCCTCTTATAGACGAAGGCATTTGTTTTTTATTTCATTATACGTCCTTAGATGGCAGCTATTTTAATTTTAAAACTCATTTATCTCATTAAATATCAGTTCTATCAAACTTTTTCATAGAATAAAACTTATCGCAAATTATGTTTAAAGAAACTTTTGTTATGTAACATTTTTCACAAAAATCAATAATAAGCGAGATATTTCGATTTATTTAATTCAGGCCCCCTTATAACCCCGTTTTAAATAATGTATTTTAATGCCATATAGCCTAAAATCTAAGTTACAACGAACATAATTTATATTCCAATTTTCATCGAAATCCGTTCATCCATTATCGCGTGAAAAGGTAACAAACATACAGACTGACAGACATACAATCAAAAATTTCAAAAAAGCTATTTTCGGTTTCAGGATGGTTCATTATATATGTTAGGACCAATTATTTTTGGAAAATCGAAAATTACCAGAAAAATTACGGCTACAGATTTATTATTAATATAGATGAAATACAGTTTGACACAAACGTAGCTTCATAAAATCAAAAATAGGACCTAGCTCTATTTTGAAAACATATAAGGGCGACAATAGTAATATGCGTTACAAGAGCGGTATGTTGAAGTTTTCATGTTCGAGGAAAAGTTTGAAAAAGCGAAACGTAGTTGAGCTTTTTTAATTTCCGAGAATTGAAAGAAAACATACCGCTCGTGTATCGTACATTATTTTGTGTGAAGATCGTTTATTACATACCTGAAAGAGGAATTTCTAATTAGTTGGAATGAAATCTCCATCTTGGTTTCTGTTCAATGACGGAAAATTTTGGAAAACAAAAATATCTATCTTCAACATTGTTGCTTTAAAATGTTTTCTGTGTTTACTATACTCCAGCAGGCCGTGATATACGTCTGTCTTTTTTTTCCCCCAGTCTATAAATGCGAACTTAAAACAAACGGTAAGGTTATGTAATGATTTATTTTTCATTTTAATATTTTAACAATATTATTTATATAACATATTGCAGTAATAACATCGGCAAATTTAATTTTGCCGGTCAAGGAGATGTTTAGATTTCCACATCTCCTTCGTTCAAAGTAGCCGCTATGATGAGTCTGGAATCTTGTTGATTTTTTAACGGCTTCCTTAATGTTACTTGCATCACGAATGCAATAACTTTAGTGGAGTTGTAGAGTTTACTTAATTTATGCAAATATTTAAAAACAATAATTAACAGTACAATTTAGGCGAAATTGCAGTGGTAAGTTTCCGATTTATAATTATTACTATATTGAACGTCTCTAAAAATAATATGTTAAAAGCCTAAAGCAGTAAAATCAATATGTCACTTAAGCGGTAAGAAGAGGGAAATTGTTATGTGTGTTAGGTTGGGAATACTGAATGTGGAATTTCAGACTTACCGCGGATTGGTTTTGTGCGGAAACCAAGCAAATATGCACGATCTCGCACAAAGGATAATTGAAATATCACGCCCTCTAAACGGGTCAAAAAGCCTGATATAAATTATATTTAATCCTTGCGGTGAATTTCGGTGAAGTCCGAAGGGTCTAATTAATGAAATCCACTCTCATCACATCCACGCTGGGACCCCCTTAAGATGCGGAAGAGAGAGTGGTGTGCGGAAAGCTACCGTATTTGCGTTCCCCCCCCCCCAAAAAAAAAAACTGCAAACACGGTATGATGAGTCTTTCCAAGGTATAAAATAGGAAATATTGGAGAGTATGGATTAGCAGTGAAACATTTGTCTGTCACTGGGGAGAACTCTATGTATGTATGTATACAGCTAAATGCCACTGTAAAGAAATCCTAGAAGCATATGCAATTACTTCGTTATATATAAATACATTATTTTTCTAAAGAAATTAATGATTGTTTATTTACACTACCGGTCAAAAGTTTTCAATCAGCTATGAAAACAACTATATACTTTATTTCAATGTACAAACACGTCGGAAAAACTAAATAGATCAACAAAATAAATATTTTCTCTCACTAGCATTATGATATGATAGAATATTCAAAATCCCTGTTTTAACCACAAATCCAAGATAAGTGATCGAAAACTTTTGACCGGTAGTGTACCCTTAATTGCTCCGTAAATTCCTCATATGTTGCAAGTAATTCAGGAAAATATCCTTAAATAAAACAAAAGCTGAACCTGTAATGCATCTGAAAGCAGGGATCGTAATTGATGTTTTCACGAACAGGAACGCTGTTTATTTTCTTGGACAAAGTACTTTTAATGACGACAAAGACGGAAATAATGACAAATAGGTTGATGCCGAGTATTACTATGAAATATATATATATATATATACCTTTATTTATTTATTTATTTATTTACTTATTTATTTATTTATTTATTTATTTATTTATTTATTTATTTATTTACTCTGATGGAGTTAAGGCCATCAGGCCTTCTCTTCCACACCACCAGAAATGCAATACAACTACATATCAAATATAAAAATTTTGGACATATGTTTCTGGAAATTTTCACCCGTTTATCACATTTAAGCCTACACAGAGGGAAACCACGAGCGGTGGTCACTTCATTCAGCCGAAAAAAAATTATTGAATAAAACGCGCACATCTTTTAATTATATACTTCGATGCGTAGCTATATTATTCCTAGCGAAAAAAAAAAAGATTTCTGGCTCTCCATTCATAACTGAAACCTTTGTTTAGCAAAGTCTTTGAAATTCGTACTCGAGTCACAGTTTAAACAACAAGGGCCATATTCATAGACATTCCTAGCGCGGGCTTCCGGTGGATGATCAGCGAACTAACGTTTTTCATATTCATAAACCAGTGTTAGAGATATGATATGATATGAATCCTGTACAAGTAATCAGTCAATAGCCGGGGCTAGTTTAGCACGCTCGTAGCGCGGACTAGCGATATGTCTATGCATAGCACTCTAAGAAATTTTACGCGCTGCCTAGCAGTGGCCTATGAAATCTGGTCATTAGTTCGATATGGGATGATAAAATATTGCTGAATCCCATTCCGTCAAGTTCATTAACGCCGCGCTATTTTTCAGAACGTCTATACTCAATGCAGAATCAAACATATAAAAGGTATGCCGCAGGAGTAACTTATTGTTGTTTAGTCAGCTGTTCGAAGACAGGTTTCAACCTCGCGACGCCAATAAGGCTTCACTCATGAAACAACTAAGCCAGGAGATAATGAGTTAGGGTAGCCAGTTTTTTTCTCCCTTCACTGCATACATCGCTGACTAGTAAAATATGACACTTTCAGACTATTATAATTATAAATTAGAGGGAGTTCATACGAATGTTTTAATACAATAAAGCAGAACCGACCGATCGGCAGAGCCGTTGTCATATTTAACAATTTAATTGACACTTACGAAGGTTGATCTCTATACTGTAGCCCTGACCTATTTGTAGTGGAACTAAAATCTATATATTGTGGCACACAAATGACTGAAATGTGTTATGCTTACATGCAAGTTACAAGTCTGTACATGTCCCTGTTGGCTCTTAGCAGGTGTTCGAGTGGCCTTAGGTGCTGCGTCAGTAGAGAAATGGAATCTGCCGAGTAAGGAGCTGTGATTAAATACCTGCAAAAAAAAAGGGACTGTCTCCATGTCAAATTCGCCAATATATGACAGGTATCTTGGGAGAATCTACTGTATCTTATGGTATAGTAAAAAGGTGGTCTTGAGGCCTAAACTAAATAGATGATGATGATGATGAATATTCCCATACTAAAGCTTCAGCTTTGGACGTTAGTCATTCTGTAAATGGGAAAAACACAAAAATGGTTCTATGCAAGAAAGACTCGAGACCTGCAAATGTAAAATAAATAAAATATTATATCTAAAATGAAAAACCTCTTATTATAAATTGACTCAGCCAAACGACCAGTACTTTAACAACAATTTTACATTTTAAAATTCATAATGTGTTAAGAATTACAGCTATGGATGTAATACAGAAATGATTTAAACGTTAGAAAGAATTTAAATACTGAAATAGTCTACCTTCCCTACCGTAGCTTTGTTCATCTGAAATTTCAACAAACTGTCAAGAATCGAAATCTTAACCCTTTGGTGAAAAGGCGTCAACATACTGGACATCACGCCCTGACTCGCTTTTCTTCCGTGGAAGTTCCTCTTCCTTAATGTGGCCTACGTGGGTAAGGCCCAAGCACGCCTTCACGATGATGGGATGGGTGGCCCCTTCGTCAATCCTCACCTCCGGGCGATGCATGTTGATCAGATTGTTGTCCCCCTTCGCCATAGCAGTTCTGATCTCTGAGGTCCAATACCACCACATCTCCATAGCAGAACCGTAGCATTCTCCAACAAGTCTTATTGTTTCATTTAATTATTCTAAATTCACTAAGGATTTATAATTATTGAGGATTAGGAATGCAATTTCTTGTCAAGGAACATTAGGAGCTTGATAATATTGTGAAAGTAGATTGTACAATATATAAGCTAAAGACATAACCAATTGTGTCCCTTGAAGGGCAAAGAGACAAAGGCCTCCTCTTAGAGGGATAGCTCTATCTTTTCTAACATTGTAACCTAATCCGTGTTAGAAATTGTACTAGGTTATGCATTCAACTTCATTTTCTAGTGAATTTTTAGTCTTTTGTAATGTCTGATTGTCTTTGTTTTTCATGATTGTGTCAATATATACAGAGTGTTCCAAAATACGGGGCATAATTTCAGGTATGTATTTCCCACATGTAGACAATCCAAATAGTTCATTACAACGTGTGTCCGGAAATGTTTTATTTCTGAGTTATGGCCTTCACAACATTGAAATTCACCGGAACGTTTTTCTTTCCGCAGGTCGTTGCCGTCAAAGGAAACATTAAGAGGGCACTCTGACAGTTCATTCCGAGGCGAAGGTTACATTCAGTGTTGTGTAGGCGATAGACTGTGCGACATGTATTCAAATCAAGAGCTGGCAGAGATACACTTCATGTATGGTAAAGCGGACGGCAATGCTCCGCTGGCTCGTCGTTTGTACCAGGAGAGGTACCCACAGCGACAATGTCCAGATCGGAAGACATTTGTACGTCTCCATTACCGTCTGTGCGAGTATGGAAAATTTAACTCTCCTGGTTTGGGAAGGGGACGACCAAGATCTACAACTCCAGAAGTACAGGAGGAGATTCTGGAGGCTGTGAACATGACTCCTTCTATCAGCACACGAAGGGTAGCGTTGCAAGTTAATGTTCCTCATACGACTTTCTGGAGACTGTTGAAAGAGTATCAATTATATCCTTATCATTTGCAACGTGTACAGGCCTGTCACCAGCAGATTACCCTGCACGAGTTAGGTTCTGCCAGTGGTTCTTGCAGCAGTGTGGTGTAAATCCGAACTTTCCTGCCTTAGTATTATTTACAGATGAAGCACAGTTCACACGAGATGGCATAACAAATTTCCACAATCAGCATGTATGGGCGTATGAAAACCCACGAGCAACTGTTCCATCTCATCACCAGGTGCGGTTCTCCCTCAACACGTGGGCCGGTATCATTGGTGATCGATTAGTTGGACCCCATGTACTTGTAAACAGACTTATGGGGCAGGCGTACACAAACTTCCTGGAAAACACCATACCTCATGTTTTAGAAGACACTCCACCGATCAATCGTCAACACATTCACTTCTTGCATGATGGCGCTCCTACACACTTCAGTCGTACGGCTCGCCGGTACTTGGATCGAAGGTTTCCTGATCGATCGATGGATAGATAGAGGTGGCCCAATTGCTTGGCCTCCACGCTCACCTGATCTGAACCCTCTCGATTTCTACTTGTGGGGCCATTTAAAATCATTGGTTTATTCGTCTCCGGTGCCTGATTTGGAATCCCCTCGGAATCGAATTGTGGCATGTTCTGAGGACATACGCAATACTCCTGGAGTTTGGGATCGTGTTCGCAGGTGAATGAGACATCGATGTGAGGTCTGTATTCAAGCAAGAGGTGGACATTTTGAACATCTTCTGTAATGACAACGACCTGCGGAAAGAAAAACGTTCCGGTGAATGTCAATGTTGTGAAGGCCATAACTCGGAAATGAAGCATTTCCGGACACATGTTGTAATGAACTATTTTGATTGACTACATGTGGGAAATACATACCTGAAATTATGCCCCGTATTTTTGAAACACTCTGTATATATATTCCACAAAGTGCCAATGTGTAATTATTTCATGCCATATAAGTTCCATGTTCAACATAGTTTTGAAAGAAACCTTGTAAGTTACATTACATATTGTGTTTGAACACATACCCCTATTGCGTCAAGTATACAACTTGTTAGAGTATTTTGTTGAAAGGCATTTAGTTTACAACACATGTCAATATTGTTCAAAAGTATACCGACAAGAACGCTTCTATCTACGTTGGGTAACTTTCTCCATTCTTCTGTAACTTCACCCCTCTTAACCCCAAATATTTTCCTAAGCACCTGATTCTCGAACATCTTAACTTCTATTCTTTTTTAAGTGAGAGTCTAAGTTTCACAACCATAAAGAAGAACCGATAATATACAGTAACTATTTTATAAATTCTAACTTTCAGGTTTTTTGAAAACAGACTGGATGACAAAAGCTTCTCAACCGAATAATAACAGACACTTCCCATACATATTCTGCGTTTAATTTCCTCAAGAGTGTTACTTTTATTTGTTACTGTTGCTCCAAGATATTTGAACTTTTCCACTTTTTCAAAGAAAAGATTTCCAAATTGTATATTTCCATTTCGTACTACGTTCTGTTCGCGAGACATAATCATATACTTTGTCTTTTCGGGATTTACTTCCAAATCTATCTCTTTACTTGCTTCAAGTAAAATTCCTGTGTTTTTCCTGATAGTTTGTGGATTCTCTCCCAACCTATCCATGTCATGCGCATAGACAAGTAGCTGATGTAACCCGTTTAATGCCAAAGCCTCTCTGTTATCCTGCACTTTCCTAATGGCATACTCTAGAGCAGAGGTCATCAGCACAGTGCTCCCTCCGGCTAGCGTCTCTTACCCGCAGATAAGAGACTACACTATGATGCATCTGTGGCTGTTGGTGAGTATGCTATCTCCACCTTCCAGCTGTACGAAAGGGTATATTTTTAAATTTTAGTAGATTATTTTACGACGCTTTATCAACATCTTAGGTTATTTAGCGTCTGAATGAGATGAAGGTGATAATGCCGGTGAAATGAGTCCGGGGTCCAGCACCGAAAGTTACCCAGCATTTGCCCATATTGGCTTGAGGGAAAATCCAGGAGAAAATCTCAACCAGATAGCTTGCCCCAACCGGGAATCGAACCCGGACCACCTGGTTTCGCGGAAAGACGCGCTAACCGTTACTCTAAAGGTGTGGACGACAAGGTATATTACGATGCACTGCTTATCCGTTACCCATTTCAGCTTGTGCTGACTACCACTGTTCTAGAGCAAAGTTAAAAAGTAAAGGTGATAGTGCATCTCCTTGCTTTAGCCGCAGTGAATTGCAAAAACATCAGATAGAAACTGGCGTATACGGAACCTGCTGTACGTTTCACTGAAACACATTTTAATTAATCGAATTTACTTACTTACAAATGGCTTTTAAGGAACCCGCAGGTTCATTGCCGCCCTCACATAAGCCCGCCATCGGTCCCTATTATGTGCAAGATTAATCCAGTCTCTATTATCATATCCCACCTCCCTCAAATCCATTTAATATTATCTTCCCATCTACGTCTCGGTCTCCCCAAAGGTCTTTTTCCCTCCGTTCTCCCTACTAACACTCTATATGCATTTCCTAAGAACCTTATTCTCAAACACCCTTAATCTGTGTTCCTCTCTCAAAGTCAGAGTCCAAGTATCACAACCATATAGAACAACCGGTAATATAACTCTTTTATAAATTCTAACTTTCAGATTTTTTGACTGCAGACTAGATGACAAAAGCTTCTCAACCGAAGAATAACTGGCATTTCCCATATTTATTCTGCTAACAATTACATCACCAACCAATCTAATAGAAATCCGAATATAATTAAACACAGAAAAATTAACTAGAATTACAAATACACGCAACAAACCATATCCTCCCAACTTCAATAACACACCAGCCAAAATTATTGAGTCTGAAACCGGAGCTTCTACATGAGCCGTTTAATTTCCTCCCGAGTCTCATTTATATTTGTTACTGTTGCTCCAAGATATTTTAATTTTTCCACTTCTTCGAAGGATAAATCTCCTGTTTTTAAGTTTCTATTTCGTACAATATTCTGGTCACGAGACATAATAATATACTTTGTCTTTTCGGGATTTACTTCAAACTAGTTTCTTAAAAGTCCCATTCCGATGCTTAATGTCTTTGAACTTCTATGAAAGCTGAATCTTTCCTAGGAAAAACAAAGTAGGGTAGTCACGAAGGTATTTTTAGAATGCAGTAACTAGATGCAGTTACAGCCTGCACAACCGGTTTACATTTCTATTGTATTCTATATTTATTGTTCTATTTTTAAATTTTAAGGTCATAATTACATGTAGGCCTATTCTTAGTAGGTTCTTATTAAGATGATTTTTTCAAGCTCTGGAAATGCTACCATGTACTCAACTGTATGTCTAGTACGCTAGTGTAGGTTCTGTTTCTAGTCTAGCGACCGAGGAGCAGCTACTATTTCAAACCTGGACACGTGCGTAAGCGGAAAGACATCATTCCCTGAACGAAGCATATCTTGAAGAGGTAAAACACGTTATTTAATTCGATCCTTTACAGGTGATACGCGCCAAAATATTTTTAGTGACGTTCATGACACAATTAAATATAGCCTATCGTATAGCTTTTGTTTATTGGTGTGTTTGTTGCATTTTCAATTGTTTATCGCATTGATGATGTTTAATTATTTATTGAACTCACAAACTGGTCAAATACATGGCGTAACTTTCGCTAACTCGGGTTTGCCTTCAACTGAAACAACGCATGATTATGATGTCATAGATGCTTAACATTTTCAGCTTATTTTATAAGCTTTTTACAATTATTAAAATCTGTATTTTTACTAATGGGCTTTTATGGTGTCAAGATATTACCACAGTCTAGTATATACAGTCACGAAACTTGAGTTGTGAGGGTGCTAGGAACAATAGACTGTGCCGGTACTATTTCGCATTGTTTGTAATGAGGCGATATTAGCGATCCTAGTGGTCAGCAACTGTCTATGGATGCATATTTACTACGTATTGAGGTTCGTGACTGTATATACTAGACTGTGATATTACTCAACAAAACGACTGCAAGGAATCTGGTACAATTGTGGTACCAGATAATAATTATAATGTAATGAAAATCTTTCATTCGTAGTATGACAAGGCACTAATGATGTCCAGACGGTGTTACAAAAAATAGTGACATTAAGATGTTGAAAATTTGTAACATAAGTGCATTGAGAGCTCGCCAATTGAGATTAATTGAGCTAGCCCTGTAACAGGCGTTAGAGCAAGCCCACGCCGCAGTGTGATTTCTTATTCTTGTTCTTCTAAGTGCATCATTTTCTAGAAAAAGTATAAGACGATTTACTCTAAATTATCCACGTCTGTATATTCATCATAACTCTCCATTTTGTTAAATATTTTCAACCTTACACAAATAGGCCTACTAATCTGTCAGTTCTACAGCCTCTAGAACCTCTTTCTTCCTTGGTATTAGTATAGCATTCTTCAGTTTCGAAGTATTTGATTTGAATTTAGTGATTCATACATACATAAATTACATTTGCTGTTATGTCAGAATTATTCTTTTAACTTGAAATGTCGATATTTTTCACATTTCTGCTTGAGTTACATGGTGAGACTATTCTTACAGTCTAGTATATACAGTCACGAAGCTCAATACGTAGTAAATATGCATCCATAGATAGTTGCTAACCACTAGGATCGCTACTATCGCCTCATCACAGACAATGCGAAATAATACCTGCATAGTCTATTGTTCCTAGTACCTTCACAACTCAAGCTTCGTGACTGTATATATTAGACTGTGCTATTATGTTGTTGTGTCGCGTCTGTGATTGCAGTGCTAGCGCGTTGGCCTTCTATCTAGGTGGCTCGGATTCGATCCCAAGCCAGATCGTGATGGAATTTGTGGTGGACAAACCAGACGTTGCAGAGAGTTTTTCTTGGGATATTCACTTTCCTTCTGTCATTCCACCAACACTCTCTACTTTCCCCTCATTTCATCTAGCATTCGCAAAAGTAAAAGTAGGCTGAAGCGAAGTCTAGGTGATAGTACGGGTTTCTGTTGCTGATATAGGAAGGACTTGAGGCGCCGAGTACCTAGGGCTATCAGGCTACTCTTATGTGGACGGAACATGGCTCTATTATAGACTGAGGCAGGATGGCCCACCTGTCAGCGTTGGTTTCACGAATGCTATCCAGGACACTTGTCGCACTTGGACAATCATCGCATAGCCTATAAGGGCGCACAATGGATCAAACCGTGCCTAAGTGTACGGACCCGTTCCGGGTCTAGCCCATGTAAAAGACAAGCCAAGCCAACCATGTTGTTTAGTCAACTGTCCGAAGACAGGTTTGAGCCTCATAAATGACCACAATAAGGTATCACTTTTGAGGCAACTAAGCCAGGATATAATGGGGTAGGGTGGGCACTTCTTTTCCCCTTCCAGAATTCAGAAGACTACCATGATATGGGAAGAACAGGCCACTGGATCTCTACCTAAAATAATACAAAGCATCACAATAAGATTGGAATTTACTTAAGAGAAATACTAACATTTTCATCGTCATAATATAATCGACAGTATTGAAGTAAAAGATAAAGTAAAAAGTAAAGTAAAAATCTTCAATTTGAAATATTCCCACATGATTTCACGTGTAATCTCTTTGTCATTATTAAACTTCGTTGAATTGCCACACACAGCATGCAATCAGGTTGCCGATGTACGGTAGTATAGAGGAGGTGAGCGACCGCCCGGTCTCGTAGTATAAGCAGTTCATGTTAAGAGTTGTGACCGGTCCAAATAGATAGAGCAGCTACAGCTAATGTATACCTATGTAAGCACTTGTTTTTGCATTACTGTGGTTGGCATAGTCAAAGCTTAACATGTGTTCAGTGTAGACAAGAATTCAATCTAACATACTACAATGAGTGTGTTGCTGTTCCAAACAATTGCCCCTGGAATACCCCCGCAGCCAGTCTTGGCTCTTGGGGAACGTGGTTGGATGCTGTTAATTATTATGCAGAATATTACGGCAAAATAATGGAGGTAATTGATGCATTGGATAGCGCAGACAGTTCCGCTGTTGCAGCTGTAAAATCATTGCCTTCTGAACAGCTATTGGAAGATATTCTGTTCATTGATTCTAATTTTAAAATCGTGTCCAAAAGCATCATCCTGTTATAATCGTCTAAACTACAACTCTCAGAAGCCCTTAATATAGCGGATAAAGTATGACAAACCGTTATCCAAAATAACAATTCACTAATTTCAGAAAAAGTGAAATGTAAGTTGAGAAATTTTATTGCTAAAAATTCTGCCTATTCACAATTTCGTATTATAATTTATGTACTATCAGGTCACGATAAGACGTCTGAAGTTGATGTATTAAAAGTAGTGATTTCCGTTCTTCAAATATGCACCTATTATATCGTGTGATGTCGAATGTACATTTTCCCAATATAAAAACTGTTTAAGTGACCATCGTAGGAGGTTCACTTTGCAATCGCTCAAAATGTACGTAACTCTTCACTGCAATGCACATATTCAAGGATGATGTGAGTATATTGCATTACATTTGAAGAGTTAATATATCTCACTATAAAATAATTGTGTATTTACATGTTTAGATATTTCCTATTTCAAAGATCATTTATTATATTTCTTGAATGCAGGATACAGGTTTTATTGTAACCGCAGTATACTGCTCAGTGTTTACGGCACAGGCATACTTCACCCATTGCACGCCCCCTTCTCATACAGTCTATACCGCGTGCGTAGTAAACCTTACGATTCTCGTGGCAATTCCACGAAGTCTAGTCATTATTAATAAATCAAGGTTCGGTAAAATGCTGTAACTCAGTGCCGAGAGAGATACAACATTTTACCAAGATGTGTGTTAATTGAGTGATGGTTGTAGATTCTTTTTTTTCAGTTGGTTATTTAATGACGCTGTCTCAACTACTAGGTTATTTAGCGTCGATGAGATTGGTGATAGCGAGATGGTATTTGGCGAGATGAGGCCGAGGATTCGCCATAGATTACCTGGCATTCACCTTACTGTTGGGGAAAATCTCGGAAAAAACCCAACCAGGTAATTAGCCCAAGCGGGGATCGAACCTGCGCCCGAGCGCAACGTCAGACCGGCAGGCAAGCGCCTTAACCGACTGAGCCACGCCGGTGGCTTTGTAGATTCTAAGAATTTTTAATTATATCACACATATTTATCTGAGGCTTAAATATTTTCACTTACACGTACAGTGACCACAAACAAATAGTATGGTGTGAAAGTCATTATTTTACCTCAAGACCATCGCAATACAGATCATGTAGGCTAGCTACTTCATAGGTCTAGTCTATACCAAATAAACGCATATACTTCATAATATTACAAGGAACTATTTAGACAGCGAGGTTAAAAAACAACTAATTAAGTTATTAAACTTTTCCAGGAATAATAAGTTTAAAGTTATCCATAATTAAGGAATACAGTAATTTACTGAATTCTTAGTTTACAAATATTTAAACTTTAAAGTACCTACTGTACGTATTCGTAGCAAAATATTAGCATTCAGTGATTTTATATTAGCACTAACTGCTGCATGCAGTTAACCCAAGGTTTCCTCATTCAAAGTATTGAACTATGATAGGTTGTAGTGACATATCTTTTTCATCTAATGTCATTTTTTGCCATAGTTTACTGTCACAGACAAGAAGCAGTTTGACGAGGTAGAGATCGAATGCGGATGTGTGCGTGGTGCTCTCTTGTATTTCTGAGTGGTTTAGGTATAAAATGTGTATTTTTAGTAATGTTTCACGGATATGGTATAGTTATTTGGAGAAGAAATGTATTGAAAACTACTAACATGTGCAGGTATGTATAATAAGCTAGTGTTGAAAAGAAAAATGCTTGTATTAGTTTAATTTTGTTGGGTTTATATTCGTAGTAGATATCAGTCTTTTTCCGTTCTCAATAATATAACGTATGAGTATTTTTAAACACTAAAGAGGAACTTTGCGGTAAAATAATGAGAATAATTTCGGGTAATGTGAACGATTTTGTGGTTATTTTACGTAGATAAACACGATACCCTTATGGCGTCTGTAAGAAGAGTGTATTACTATACGAAGTTACTGCCATTTCGGCTTATGTACAAACCACGAAACCTGATAAATTAATTAAATTTAGTAACGTGAGATTTCTTCTATAATTCTTGAATTATGGTTGTGTTTAACATTTCTTTTGTGTACTGGATTCGATACCCGACGAACGATATTGCGTATGAGTAAAGCAGGCGTCTCAATAGGGCCTTCTTCTTGCTTAATGTAAGAGTGGAACACAATGCGGTAACAGTTCGTGTATCTCCGGATGACGTCACTAACCGCTACGTTTGAATTAATAGATTGATAAGCTGTGAGATTGAGATTTTCTCGCCAATCGACACGATTTAACCACATTTAATGGTCAGTCATTGTGTTTTAATCTTCAAATCTAATAAGATGTTTGTAAAATAACGCTCACAGAATGTTCAGACCTGTCTTCGGACAGTTGACTAAACAATAATGTAAATCTCCTCAGATTTATTCGACAATGCTAGTAGCAGAGTTCTTAAAGTAAGAAATTGAGGATCAGTGATATTGCGCAATGATTGATTTGTCTCGTATTGTGTCCTGTGTTAAAATTGAAGCATTTAAATGTGTTCTAATTGAAAATAATTATTTGTAAAATCCAAATAGGCTATATTTTAATTGATTTTAATTACTGAAAATATTGATAACAATATGAAACCTATTATTACTTAACTATTATTGTATTAGTATACTAAAATAGGCATAGACCTATCTCAAGAATATCCATTTAAACAACCTACTTGATACATCTGAAGTCTTAGGTTACTTAGCGTCTGAATGAGATGAAGGTGATAATGCCAGTGAAATGTGTCCGGGGTCCAGTACCGAAAGTTACCCAGCATTAGCTCATATTGGGTTGAGGGAAAACTCCGGAAAAAAATCTCAACCAGGTAACTTGCCTCGATCGGAAATCGAACTCGAGCCACCTGGTTTCGCGGCCAGACGCGCTAGCGTTACTCCACAGGTGTGGACTCGTTATATTTGATAAGAAGATTTTCTTCATCACTCTTCACGACAGTTTCTAGTGAAGGAAAGTGGAAAAGTTGTTTATGTTTCGCTTGATTCTGCCACTTTTTAAATACATCTACAAATACTCTTAGCTGGTCGATCATATGTCGCGCAAGTCTGTAACTCACATGCACAACGGACTGATGACATGTGATTTCGGTCTCACCTTGTTGATATCCCATTTTTCCCTTTAGCACTTCTAAAGCTTTCTTTCGCAGGTCCATACAGTATTACAGCCGTGGCGAGAACGTGACTCGCGAGACATTGTGGCTCGCAGTGATAGCTGTGCATTTCTCTTCCTTCCTACCTTCCCCAATCCCCACTCCCACCCCCACCCCCACCCTCTCACTCACTGGAGTCAAACTCCATTCCATTTGTATTTGTCTCTGACCTGCGAGTGGCATATGTCTCTCTGGAAACCATGTACCTCTACAAAAACGAAAGTTTCAAATAGGTTGGGAGGACGCATTTCTTTTGCTGTCAATATGATGAGAATATTAAATGTATGATTTGTTCACGAGTATTACGAGGAAAACGGTTGTATAACATAAAACGGCATTATACCACATGTTACTTATGAAACATTAAAAGTTTTTTATTATTATTATTATTATTATTATTATTATTATTATTATTGTTATTATTATTATTATTATTATTACAGTATTATTATTATTATTATTATCATCATTATCATCATCATCATCATCATCATCATCATCATCATCTCTGTACGTCGACCCTTTTTCAGCAGATTTACGAATAATGCGGTTAGCTCTTCAATTTGAACTAACTGATTTACAATGTGATGTCAAATGAAAGCTAGATGTAAGGACTTGGCAAATGTTGAGCTTTCAAATCTTTGACAAAAATAAATATCCGAAGCTTCGTTCTTTCGCTTCCTCTGATGAAGCCATGTTTGCTACAACTTACGTTTGTGAAAAATTATTTTCAACAGTGAAAATAGTAAAAGCAAAATTTAGATCACGACTTACAGAAAAATAACTTCGTGATCAACTACGACTGGCAGTAAGTGACATAATTCCTGATTTTGAAACTTTATCGCAGAGACATTCTGAAGAGAGTTAATTTTAGGTTGTGATATTGTTCATTTATTGTTCATTTCTTTCTTCGTTACATGTACTAAACATTAGTTTGTAGGCTTGTACTGTATAAAATTATATTTAAGTGCTTGACGTAAGGAAAATGAAAATGCGTTAATATGTCAGACAGTTGCTTCACTTCCCCTTCGGGTGTCCGCCTCCCTCCATAGGTGCTATGCACGTTGCAGGTTACACAGTGGCTCGGCGCACATTACATTTTCGCCACGGCTGCACTTTACCAAAACTTTCGTCATATCTATTTCTAAAATGTCTCTGATAGTTAAAATGTTATGCTTAAGAAAGTGTAGTAGAACATAAAATAATACTCGTGTATATAACTTTACCTTCCTTCTTAACAACAGTATTTTTTTCCCACTCGTCAATAAAAGAAAAACGATCTGATAGGATTTTACTGTTTCTCTCATAACGAGCCGCCGCTTACTGCAGACTCGAGAGAAAGTCTTGCAAGACCCGCGAAAAGACACTACAGGTAGAACAGAGTTGATTCTGCCTGACTGAGGTTGTGTTGACAGTTTGAGAGTACGAGTTGCCCACCCATGCTCCACACAGTATTAAGTCAGTATAAAAACTGTCGAACTCCCCAGGATTGAAAACGTGTCTCAGATCACGAAATGCTTCGCACAACATTCGATTAAATGTCTGCTTAACAAAATAAGACTCTCCATCTTTATGAAGATAGGCGGAGGTCACACGAGTTTGACGTAGGCGATAGGAACAAATGCGGTGTTTGGTCTATAAAGTTTGTGGAGAAATTAACCGACCAGTGTGCAGACAGTGGACTGACCCGGTTTGCCGGCCAGTTGAGCCGCTGTAATCACATCAGTTTGAGATCGGGTGCCAGGCGATATCCAACCCCCAACTCCTCCTCAGAGATACCGGCAGACGATCAGTACTAAACCTCCGCCAGTACCAACGTTGCACACTAGGAGTATTCATTCATTCATTTAGTGTCCTGCCAAGGGCAGGTCTTTCACTGCAAACCCAGCTTCCTCCAAATCTTTCCTATTTTCTGCCTTCCTCTTCGTTTCCTCATATGATCCATATATCTTAATGTCGTCTACCGTCTGATATCTTCTTCTGCCTCGAACTCTTCTCCCGTTCACCATTCCTTTCAGTGCGTCCTTCAGTAGGCAGTTTCTTCTCGGCCAGTGATCCAACCAATTCCTTTTCCTCTTCCTGATCAGCATCATTCTTCACCCACTGTTTCAAACACAGCTTCATTTCTTATTCTGTCTGTCCACTTCTCACGTTCCATTCTTCTCCATATCCACATTTAAAATGCTTCTATTTGCTTCTCTTCACTTTGTCGTAATATGCATTTTTCTGCCCCATACAATGCCACACTCCATACAAAGCAGTTCACTAGTCTCTTCCTTAGTTCTTTTTCCAGAGGTCCCCAGAAGATGCTCCTTTTTCTATTAAAGTTTCCTTGGCCATTGCTATCCTCCTTTTGACTTCCTGACAGCAGCTCATGTTACTACTTAATAATAATAATAATAATAATAATAATAATAATAATAATAATAATAATAATAATAATAATAATAATAATTCTTTATTTATACTTACAGATTTGAGGCCATAGGGCCTTCTCTTACACTCTACCAGGTCACAAAGTATACAAGTAGTTAAAATTTAACAAAAGTTAAAGAACAGAATACTAACATATTACATTACAAATAATAATTATAATAATAATAATAATAATAATAATAATAATAATAATAATAAAATCGACACTAAACAACATGAAAATAATACCATAATAGAAAAAAAAGAAAGTAAAATACATTGGAATATAGTAAAAGCAACTCATTTAGTACAAATGGTTAATATGGAAAACGTAAGGAAGAATATAACAAAATGGAATGTAACAAAATAATAATAAAAAAAGAAAATAAATACGAAATTAAATAAAATTCACAATAAAAAGGCTGTGATAATAAATTCATCGGCTGGTAAAGAGAACAAAAAGGGGAAAGGAAGAAAAGAAATATATAGTCTATATTTTTACAAAGCTATCGCAGAGAAAAGGGCTTATAACTGAAAGGAATCTGAATTGAAAAAGTGCAATTTTAATTTATTTTTGAAACTAGACAATGTCCGACAGTCTCTGACATGTTGTGGTACTTATAGTAGCTACATTTCAAGTATTTGAAGCTGTTCACTTGCTCTACTACCTCAGTTAGAATTCGTAAGTTTATCTTCTGTATTTTTCTTCCTATGATCATGCTTTTCGTCGTATTTACATTTATATTCATTCCATATTGCTCACAGCTGTCATTTAGCTCCAGTAGCATATCCTTTAGTATCGTTTCCTCTTCTGCTAACAACGCCATATCATCAGCAAATCTTAAGCACTTTATTCTTCTTCCTCCTACTATCACGCCTCCCATGTTCTGAAAACAGTTTTTTACTAAATCCTCCAAGTAGATATATGGCACGGTTTATAGTTGGACGATGGGATAAACCCAGCCGTACGTCACACACTAGAATGGGTTAGAATTATAAAGCCAGATTATACCTCGAACCCTCTCCTTCAAGAACAGTATTTTTTAAATACCATATATCAGTCATTCCATAGATAAGGGAATTTTTACCTCAAAAACTAGTTGAGGAAAAGCCTACGTATAAGTAACCAAATTGAACCCCGTAACTTATAATAATAATAATAATAATAATAATAATAATAATAATAATAATAATAATAATAATAATAATAATAATAATAATTTGAAGTTTTAGCACATTAAAAAATTTAGCACTTTAAAAAATTTCGTTTGATGTATAAATTTAAATAAGTAGTTTCTGTCAATGTCATGTAATCATTTTTTTCTACAATTACGACATGATTTCAACATTGTTGTGCACTATGTGGTGCAAAGAGATCAGTGTCTCCATATAGTCAGCACCTTTCCTTAAACAAATCCAAAACAACTGTTGTTCCATTTTCACTAAGGTCCAGTGGTCTTCAATCTCCTCAATCTTCCTTTAGGCTCAAAATTCATCATTCAGATTGTTCTTCTCAAAATTGTGAATGTCCCATGTTAACCGAATCCTCAGAAGTTAAGTATTTAGGCATTACGATCGACCAACACTTACGATGGAACAAATATATTACATATTTATGCAATAGATTACGTAAAACAATTTATATCTTTGTTATACTTCGGTCATATTTACCAATTAATATTTTATGTCTCATTTATTTAGCTTTATTTCAATCCATTCTCCAGTATGGAATTTTAGGGTGGGGAAATGCTTGTAATTCTAATCTCACTCCACTAATACTTATTCAGAAAAGAATTATTAAAATATGCCTTAATAAACCAATTGATTACTCATCTCAGCTTTTGTTTACTGATTTTAATGTTTTGAAAATTAAACAGATTTATTATATTGCCTTATTAATCTTCATACATAAAAACCGTAATAAATTCGAATTGTATCATCATAAATATGGAACTAAAAGATCCGATTTTATACGACTAGAGGAACCAAAGTTTTCACAAGCACAGCTCTGAGCCATGGTACCTACTTTGGTCCAAGATTATACAATAAAATAATTGATAAATACCCAAATTTGGAAAATTTTAGTATCAGGAATTTAAAAAATTGCGTTAGGAATTTAATTTTTAAAGAATATATATTGATTTAATATGTATAGGTATTTGTATAACTTAAATTGTTAAAATTGAAATTGTATTTTTAAATTTAATTTATTCCTGTAATTTTTTTTTCTTGATCCAGTTTGTGTCAAAAAATTATCTTTGTGTTTATCTTTGTGTTTAGATATCTCCCTGAGCACGAGTTTTTTACTCCTTCAGGGAAGAACTAAGATTGTATTTCTGTCAATGTTATTTTATTAACAATAAACAATAAACAATATACCTAAAGTTTTTAATAAAAGGGATCATTTACTATTTAAAAAAGAGCTATAAGTTAGTTTTATTGAAATACCGTACAAAGAGGAAAATTAATTTAGAATGAAACTTTGCCTTTTTTTGTCCCACCTGTAATGTTCCACCCTTAACACTACCAGCAACTTTATTTAGTTATTTTGCTAAGTGAATATATATTTTAAGGATCTTGGAAACATTATTTAGCCACCGGCGTGGCTCAGTCGGTTAAAGCGCTTGCCTGCCGGTCTGAAGTTGTGCTCGGGCGCGGGTTCGATCCCCGCTTGGGATGATTACCTGGTTGGGTTTTTTCCGAGGTTTTCCCCAACCGTAAGGTGAATGCCAGGTAATCTATGGCGAATCCTCTGCCTCATCTCGCCAAATACCATCTCGCTATCACCAATCTCATCGACGCTAAATAACCTCGTAGTTGATACAGCGTCGTTAAATAACTAACTTAAAAAAAGACATGAATTCTACTTCTAAGATTCCACAATCATGATTTTTTTTCTGTCGCCTGGCAACAGATCTGTTCGTGTGTTGGGTGCTGTGCGGTTAACTAACGAAGCCAGGATAAGTCATCTCCAGTAGATTAGAAGAGCAAGTGTGGAGGGGCTGAACTAATAACGTATCAGCTAGAGAGGATGATGCGCCCACAGGTCGCCGAGGTGGTGCGGAATATCAATTACTAACAATTGTCATACCGCAGAAAATCATGTTGGCTATTTGAAATAGACTCTCTCATTCTTTCATTTGATGGATGAGAAATGTCTATTATGTAAGTAATAACCTCGAGGAAAAGAGACATGGGTCTACCAGATCTTCGAACTAGCTTATATATTTTCCTTCCTTTTCAAGTGGTTTGATTTGTTTAAGGGTATATGTACGTGAACGACCACAAATATTATCAGAAAATGCAGGCTCTAAATTTCTCAAATTTTATAAGAAAATGAACTCACAATTGGGCAAAAATTACAAGGTACAACAAGAAATATTAGAACTTAAATTTCTGATAAACGTATAAAAAAAGGTTACTAATAATATTTTTCAAACCAGTTTTATCAAAGTATGAAAAAAATACAATTCTGCAGTTACATCATTTGGTAACCATAACATTGTTATGGTCTCTGACATCTTTAATATTTTGCCTGCTTGTAATAAACACTTATATCTGAACAGTAGACTACTCTCAGACATGTAGAGTTGTTTATTTTAATACAATTAATTTTTTATCTGTCCTATATAAAATATATTATAATTTACATAATATTTTGTGACTTAATTTTTCTATTTTAAAAGAAATGGGCATTATTGTAGTCGAGCATTTTGCATAAATGCATGTTAAATCAGTGTAAAGAATTTCAGAATTCTATCTCTAATGGTTGTGGAGTTATGAAATAATATGTGTGAATATTTTCAAACTTTGGAAAATTTAATTTAAAGTAAGAAGTGAATTCTAAAAAATATTAGTAACCTTTTTTTATACTTTTATCAGATATTTAAGTTCTAATAAGGCTTATTGTGGTGCCTTGTAATTTTTGTAGAATTATGAATTCATTTCCTAATAAAATTTTAGAAATTTAGAGGCCTCATTTTCTGATAATATTTGTGGTCGTTCACGTACATATACCCTTAAGGTTTTGTCATTTTCTATCTCATTCATTCATAGTGTTCTGCTCAAGGGCAGATATTTCACTGCAAATCCAGCATTCTCCAATCATACCTATTTTCTGTCTTCCTCTTTGTCTCCTCATAATATGATCCATATAATATCTTAATGTCGTCTATCACCTGATATATTTTTCTGCCACGAACTCTTCTCCCATTCACCATTCCTTCCAGTGCATTCTTCAGTAGGCAGTTTATTCTCAACCAGTGACCCAGCCAAATCCTTCTCCTCTTTCTGACCATTTTCAGCATCATGCATTCTTCATACACTCTTTCCAACACAGCTTCGTTTCTTACTCTCTCTGTTCATTTCACACGCGCCATCCTTCTCGAGATCCACATTTCAAATGCTTCTATTTGCTTCTCTTCACTTCTCGTAATGTCCATGTTTCTGCCCAGGGTTTAAGCTAGAAAATATACAGGGTGTTAAAAAAGTATCCAGTATTTTAGGAGGTGATAGTATGCATCAAAAGAAGAAAATAATGTCTAATAAACATGGGTCCAACAACACATACTTTCTGAGATCTGAATACTTGTTCATATGTGCTCAATGTGACGTCCATTCATGGCAATGCATTTCTCTGTCCTTCGGCATAAGGAGTCACGCACTCTTTGAAATTTGTTTTAATACGTTAATAAGAAAATTCTGATAACGATCCCCAGTTAATCTCTGTGGTACACGTACGGGCCTTTTAATCTATCACCAAGAACGCCTCCCCATAATTTGATTGAGACTAGGTGCTGATGCCTTGTTTGTTCAACTGCATTGGGATTTTGATCAGCCTACATATGCTGATTACGAAAATTCGGAACACCATTTTTGCTGAATCCCGCTCATATCCGCAACCAGACTTTTGTTTCCAGTATTCCTTACGACGTATCATAATTCCATGCCAGGGGTGTCAACTACGATATGATTATCTGATAGTCTGCTATATTGTAGGGCAGAAAAATGCATTACCATAAATGGACGTCACATTGAGCACCTCCTATGAACAGGTGTTCAGATGTGAGAAATTATGTGTTGTTGGACCCATGTTTATTCGATATTATTTTCTTGTTTTGATGCATACTATCACCCCCTAAAATATTAGATATTTTAACACCCTGTGTAATTGTAGCAAAAATACACAAATGAAAATTATATTTGTGCAAATTGCGAAATGCTTGTGCAATATTATAAATATTTGTGTAGAAAGATAAAATTAATATTGTATGCTGAAACAAGAAGTTATTTAATTTGTTTCTTGAAGTTTTATTACTTTCAATCCATCTTATCACACTCTAGATATACCTACTTATGTAAGTAAATCATTAGACGTAGGTTAGTTTAGAATAAATTACTGCTGAATTTACATCACATTAAAATACGTTATTTTATGGGCACTCTAAACATTGAAATTCTTTACTAGTAGACCCTTCAAGATTTGCTGTTAGCAGGTCGGGGCTGTAGGGAGGATGGTCCAGTACCTTCCATCGTAAGCGCCGTTTCGCACGGTACAACAAGCTGAAGATGAATTTCTGCTGGTGAGGTGTCTTTCAGATGAAAAATCGGATTACGTTATGCACTTCTACGTTTGACCACTTTTCCGTGCGCTCAGTCATTTTACAATTGATTTTGAGAAGTTCTGACGCAACATATACACCATCTAATGGCTGAGTAGTAAAGATGTGGTGTGCTGTTGCGGCTCTGGCGGCAAATTCGAACAAGAGGAGGAATAGTCACCCATGAGAACTGTTACGTTACTTTTTTAATCTTCCTCTTACTAAAGTGCCGCAACAAAACATTGATTTGATATCTATCACTGGAATCTGATGCCGGCTTACAAGCAGAAGAAGCTGACTTTCTAGCATCTAGCTGTTCGAATAGTTGTGTATCACCACAGTCTAGTATATAAAGTCTCGAAGCTTAAGTTGTGAGAGTGCTAGGAACAATAGGCTGTGCCGGTACTATTTCGCATTGTCTGTAATGAGGCGATAGTAGCGATCCTAGTGGTTAGCAACTATCTATGGATGCATATTTATTACGTACTGAGCTTCGTGACTGTATATACTAGACTGTGGTATCACGTTCAAATTCGATTTGATCTCGCTGGGATCTCAACTCGGCTCACTGGCACAGGGAGCTTATTCTTTAGGAGTCCAGATAACAGTATACTGTGTTCAAAATTTATATTCTAATCCATGTTAATACTTCTAGTCAACTGACGTTTACAGATCGTATTTATAAAGAACTATAACGAAATTCTCTCATAAATGTGTTGCCTAGCAACTGACGCATCGCTGAACTTAACCTTGCTTGACTTTTAGCAGGTTGTTTTCCTTGCATAATTTAGATTATGTTAGCTGAAATAAAATAAAAATGCCGGGCCAAATGTCCAACCTTAACATCTTAACGGCATTCCTTGGATTTCTCGTAATGAACTAGTTCATACTGAAGCAGGTGACCTAAATATCGTTACAACACTTGGCTCAGAGAAGGTCTAGCTGCGTAGTGTTTTGATGTCGCAGTACAGATTGACACCCAGTGGCTTGCGATCTCAAGAAGATACTTGTTGCTACATAATATAAGCAGACTGTTCCCTAAACTGTTTTCCGGATTTTTATAACCTTTTAAAATCATCAACAGTTTACTAGACCATCGTGAAATGTGTGCATTAATCAAATTAGTGTATAGTAGACACATCTTCCATTTGTGCACCACTGATAAACTCATGCTTTTACTACCTGATAATTAAAAGTCGCTCCTGGAAAGTACTTATTATAGTTCTTTGCGACAGAATTCATTTTATTTTAGCATAAGGTTCTATATACAGTATACTTCTTTATTCTTCTCTAGGTATCTTTCGAACAATCGGTGAAAGATACCTAGCGAAGAATAAAGAAGTGTATATATTATTTGTGGACCTAGAAAAGGCTTTTGACAGAGTGAATTAGAATAAACCGATGGGGATCCGAAAGAAAATTGGCGTGGATTTGAAAAAGAGGAGGGCTGTTCAGTAACCTTTATATGAAACAACGAATCAAAGTCAGGATAGAAGAATAAATGTCAGAAGGAAGTAAAATAGGGAGATGAGTACAAAAAGGATGCAAGACGAAGATCGTGGTCATAGGAAGAAAAATAAAGAACATAAACTTGCGAATTATAAATGAAACAGTAGAGAAAATGGATAATTTCAGATACTTGAGATGCACTATAAGCAATAACATGAGCTGCTGCCAGGAAGTCAAAAGGAGACAATGGTAAAGGAAGCTATTAACATAAAAAGGAGCATCTTCTGCGGACCTCTGGAGAAAGAACTAAGGAAGAGACTAGTGAAGTGTTTTGTGTGGAGTTCCTTAGTTCTTTCTCCAGAGGTCCACAGAAGATACTCTTTTCTATTAAAATCCTCCTTGGCCATTGCTATCCTCCTTTTGACTTCCTGGCAGCAGCTCATATTACTGCTTATAGTATACCCCAAATAGTTTAAACTGTCTACTTGTTTTACTGCCTCATTTACAATTCGCACGTTTATCTGCTTTATTTGTCTTCCGAAAATCATGGTATTCGCTTTGTTTGTATTTATTTTCATCCCATACTGCTCACAGCTGTGATTCTGCTCCAGTAGCTTGTCCCTTAGTATCGTCTCCTCTCCTGCTAACAACGCCATATAAACAGCAAATCTTACGCTTTTTATTCTTCTTCCTCCTACTATCACTCGTCCTATATCTTGAAATTATAACTTTACTAATTTCTCCAACTAGATGTTGAACAGGATTGGTAATAAGTGCATCCTAGTCATACTCCGCTTCTGTTTCACTTTCTTCTGACATTTCTTCTCCTACTCTGATTTTGACTCGTTTCATATAAAGATTACTGAACAGCCTCCTCTCTTTCCAATCCACACCAATTTTGTTCAGGTTCTCCATAAATATATTCCAACCTACTCTGTCAAATGCCTTTTATATGTCCACAAATACAGTAAATTGATATTATAAAGTTATTATTAAAATTATTATTATTATTATTATTATTATTATTATTATTATTATTATTATTATTATTACTTACAAATGAGTTTTAAGGAACTCGCAGGTTCATTGCCGCCCTCACATAAACCTGCCATCGGTTCCTATCCTGTGCAAGATTAATCCAATATCATTATTATCATTATCATTGTTATCATTATTATTATTATTATTATTATCATCATCATCATCATCATCTTCATCTTCATCATATCATATTTTTATTGTTGCAATATTATAATATGTAGTAACCTTTGTGGCTTTAATCTCCTTTGGATAGAGAGTAATATTACTAAAGAAAAAGTAAGTAAATAAATATATTGTTTGCTTGTTTTCTTTTATAACATTCTTTCACTAGTTGGAGAAATGGTAGATGTCTTAATCACACGGATTAACAGCTGAGCTTCTACAATTATACAGATGTTAAATTATCTGTGAAAAAACATCCATGTTGTAGGCGAGTTTCAACCCCAAGACAGATATCAGTAGTAACTGATTAATTCTAGGGGATGTCTCCTCAACCGGATACGTCACAACTGCTTCTATTTTGATTGCATTCGCATGATAACAGATTTTACTGTTCGCCAATTTATGGCCAAGTATCTTTGTAACTGCGCTGAAAGTCGACGCATATTCAAGGTAGAACATTTGCTTCAATGGTTTTAGAATTACCTTGCCCAATTAGCACGACATTTTACTGAGAGCAGCGCCAGAATTTTATGTCCTTGAGCACGTAATGGTGTCCGCGCACTGCTCTTTTAAGTTATCGGTTTTGTTTTTACTTTATGAACTTTTGCCTGGTACGGTGATACAATAAAAATGGACTGGCTTCTACACACAGTTTGTATACCTTATTTGGTCGGAATGTATCGCGTATCTTCTCCGCACGGCTGCAGCGCTTTGGACACGGGAAAGCTTCTGCTGTGCTTTACTGTCTCTTTCGAGCATAAGTGGCATAAATTCGACAAGGATTATTATTAACTATTTTGTACTATCTCCGCGAACCGCTTTTAAAAGTGAGTGTGGGTTCACGAAAATGGAATCTTTAATGATGCAATCACAGGAATAGTTTCAGTGATTGAACTGAATTGAAATGAATTCAATTAAATTTACGGGAGGGGGGCAATATGACTCAGCACTGCGACCTGTTAAGGTCTATTGCGCTAACCCTCAAGATAGGCGCATTCCAAAACCCACACCGGCTGACTACACTAAGGTTCGGTGCATACCCAGGTGTCGAGCAGGCAACCCCCCTCGTCCCTAGGCCAGCCATGTGTCCATGTGTCGCCAGCCGGCGATCAGGGAATGCTATAGAATGATGACGAAATGAAGAAATGGTGACGGAATGATTTAGTGCCTAATATGGCGAAAAACGCGAGAACTCCGAGAAAAGCTCCAACTGCGACCTTGTCCGCCACAAGAATCACTATGGATTTTTCAATGAAAAGTCCCAGACCTGATCGGAACTCGAACTCGGGCCGCCTGCGTGAAAGGCTTGAGTTCTGACCACCCAGCCAACGCAGGCGGTCTATGTAGGCTATATGAAACTAAAGAAGTGTACACTTGATGCAGAATGTTGTCTCAAAATCAGAAGACGATATTTTTATATATGATAGAATTAGCATTATTATTCCCACAATTTTGATTGAGTCTACAAAGTTTAATCTTAAATACGTTCCTATGATCATAAGTAGGGGGCGGATGTTGATGAAAAGTCATCTTCTTATTTTTCATATTAGGACGATGCCTATTAATATATAAATCTCTTCTATGTTAACATCAACGTAAAAAATAATTTCTTATAGGCCTATTGCATTTTTTGCACTTGTTGACGTTTTTGAACTAATAGGTCATTCTTCGCCATTTTTTGGTCATTTTTAATACTTTGAAGAACTTTTAGATCATTTGGAATGCATTTTACTTTCTTCTTTACCGAGAGGTGTGTTAAATCATTTTATAACCAAATAGGTCAGTAGTAATTACCTACTGAATAAGTGAATAACAGTGAAGTTTGAGTTTTATAGTTTGGAACACTCTAAAGTCCATCCCTCTTTCCACTGAAGGCTTCACTTCACACAATGGATGTAATATAAAATCCTTGACAGCAGCTTAGTTTAAGTGAGGACCTTGATCGCTGCTGTTCTTTTGTCGGTACGAGGATGTCTTTAGAATTCATGTTTGGAAAGGAGAAACTTTCACCATGTCCTGGACAGGACGTTGTGTCCCCACCATGGTTCGGAAGGGATGTCTACTGCAATAGACAGGATTTTAACACAAAGAATGCAAGAATGCACGCTGCGTCCACAATTTGTTTCGCCATTCACTCTCCCCCATCTGGAAGATATGGTAGCAAAAGTGAAGCGCGGAAGCAGGAGGAGACGGAGAATGAAGGCACTGACATGGACCACCTCTGTTTGAAACACATTTTAAACCCTCATTAAAATCTATAATTTTTTCTTATAACCTTCATTTTGCTGCATGTTCTTTTCCTTTATCTTAGCCAAATTCGAGGAAGTTGCCTCCTCTCTCCGAGATTTGCAGGGTAGTTACTGAAACAAGGTGACTAATTTTTAAGAAGTTGTGATGCGAGTACGGGAGTATTCGGCAAATAATATTTAAATGTCATTTTCTTTTAATTTCGTCATTTTTCCATTAGTTTAAGAGCATTTTAATGATCATTTTCAGTAGATTTTTAGGTCATTAACATCCGCCCCCTAATCATAAGCATTACTACGCAGTGAAGAGAAACGACTAGAAGTATTTTAAATGTTAATATAGAGAAGGTTAAAGCGTGTGAAATGGACAGACAGAATAAGAAACGAAGCTGTGTTGGAAAGAGTGGGTGAAGAAGATTGATGCTGAAACTGATCAGAAAGAAAAACAGGAATTGGCTGAGTCAATGGTTGAGAACGAACTAACTTCTGAAGGATACACTGGAAGGAGTGGTGAACGGTAGAAGAGTTCGGGGCAGAAAAAGATATCAAATGATAGATACATTACGATACATGGATCATATGTGGAGAGTAAGAGGAAAGCAGAAAATAGGAAAACTTGAGAATGCTGGTTAAGCAGTGAAAGACCTGCTTTTGGATACAACACTATAAATGAATGAATGAATGGTTATAAGTTTCATTCTACGTTGATTATTACGAGATATTTTTAATCTCGTACCCTAACGTTAATAGTATTGCAAACCTCAGTTATGTGAATTCGAATTTTCGCACAATATTTTCTTCTTTCATAGTGTGACAGAAATATGAATGTCCTATTTGTTTTATTTCAAAACGCACTAATAGCATGTATTTCTTAATACTTCAGGTCTTTAATTGTATAAAAATTCTCTCTTACGTTCGTGAGTACGCTTCATGTTACTCTGCCAGATACACATTCTGTCACTGTCGCTCACTATCACTGTCACTCAGTCAATCATTGCTTTTCTCACTCCATGCCACTCACAATCACTAAGTTATTCTTAATCACTGACTCACTTTGACTCAGATCATTCACTAGACTCATTAAGTTACTGTCATTCACTGACTCAGTGTCAATGACCGTCACACTCAGACTCACTGTCGAAGATTTTGTGGCATTCACTGACATACTCTCACTGGCCACTCGATCATTCACTATTATTTACAGAGTCACTGTTACTCATTGTGACTGGCTATGAATCGTTCACTCACTGACTCGCTCATTGTTACTCAAATACCATTACGAACTCATTGACTCATGCTATCACTCAGTGACTCTTATTCACTCACTATGACTCAGGCACTCAATCACGCATTTTCACTTATTGACTGTCACTCATTGGCTGTTACACTCAAAGATTCACTTTCAAAAAATCAGTATCATTCACTCACGCCCACTCACTGGCAGTCATTCAGTGTTACTTAGAGAGTCACTGTTTCGGAATCATTTATTGTGACTCATTCATTGTAACCCAATCACTGTTACAAATTCAGTAACTTACGATTACTCAGTCACTATCGGTCACTCACTCATTCACTCACTTACTCACTCACTCATTGACTCAGTCATTCAATGGCTGTTACACTCAAAGATTCACTATCAAAAACACAGTATCATTCACTCACACCCACTCACTGGCAGTCATTCACTGTTACTTAGAGTCACGTTACAGTGTCACTTATTGTGACTCATTCTTTGTAACACAATCACTGTTACAAATTCAGAAACGTACGATTACTGAGTGACTCTCGGTCACTCAATTACTCACTCACTCACTCACTCACTCAGCATCATTCACTGTCACTCAATCACTGTCATTCACTCAGTGACTCATTATCAATAATTCATTGTCATTCACTCATTGTTATTCACTCGCAATCATTCACTGTCACTTTGAGTCATTGTTACTCAATCATTTATTGTGACTCAAACACTCACTCACTGTGACTCACTTATTGTAACTCAATAACTGTTGCCAACTCAACTAATCACAATCACTCAGTAACTCTCTGTCACTAAATGTCACACTCAGTAACTCATAATCACTCACTGACCTATCGTCACACTCGAAGACTCAGTGTCAAAAATTCATTGTCACTCACTCACTAACTTATTGGCAATCAGTCAACTGTTACTTCGGGAGTCATTGTTAATCAATAACTCAATTAATCTGACTCACTCATTATAACTCAGTGACTGTTAAAAGTCACTCATTATCTCACTGTCACTCAATGACGGACACTCAAGGACTCAGTGTCAAAAATTCATTGCCATTCACTTACTGTCACTTATTGGCAATAAAAGATTTCTGTTACGTAAGGAGTTACTGTTAATCAATCACTTATCGTCATTCAATCATTCACTTTGTCTCACTCATTGCAACTCAGAAATTGTTACAAAATTCACAATCACTGAGTGACTTTGGCACATATCGTCGGCCTGGATGGCGCAGTGGGTATAGTTGCGACCTTCTGTTCCCGAGGTTGCGGGTTCGATCCCGATCCAATCGATGACATTTAAATTGATTATATGCCACAGGCTCATGTCAGTAGATTTACTGGCATGTAAAGAATTCCTGCGGGACAAAATTCCTGCACACCGGCGGCGCTGATATAACCTCGGAAGTTGCGAGCGTCGTTAAACAAAACATAATTTCAATTTAAATATCTTCTCCATATCCACGCTGGTCTATTGTAATGCCCGAATATTTAACTTCTGTGGATTCAATTAAATAGGATATTTACAATTTTGAAAAGGACAATTAGAATGGTGAATTTTGATGTTAAGGGAAGATTGAGGAGATTTAAGACTACTGCACCTTAGTGAAAGGATAACACTGTATTAGTTTGCTGAGATACATACTGTATGTGTACCAAAATTGAAAGCTGTATCTGTGCGTGATCGTTGGAAGAAACTGGTTGTGTTACTAAGATAATAAAACATTATCTGAAAATATGGACAAGATTAAAACGTAAGGCTGTAAATAAATAAAATTTGTTAACATTTCATTTCAAAAATCATAATAGATACAGCATTAGGGTGGAGAGAATCTATACATGAAATTGTTTTTTATATGTTTCCTAAATGTAATAGTTGCAAAAATCTGTGTTTTCATTGAACTTAGGAATTCGAAAAATATTAAGTATCTATATTTATTTTTGAGGTGCCCCAAGGGCTTTGAAATTCCTTAAAATTATAATTCTTTTTGACTCTTTGTATATTTCTTATATTATTTTGTTTTTCATATGAATTACTGTAAAATCACAAATTTAAACTTTATTTGGAAGACTCTAAATTGGAGTTGCAGTATACAGTATTTTTGAGGGGATCCAAAGGGACAAAATATATTGTATTTTACATAAAAATGACAAAAACTCCTTTTCAGCCCATTTATTTTTTTAGTTGAAATTTATTCTTGTTTCCTTTTTCTTTTTTTATGAGTGGTAACTAATTCAGTAGGTTCAATAATCACCCTTCTTTCTGTACTTTCCTCTAGTAAAACAGTCTTTCTTGTTTTGGAACACGGCGGTCTTTATCACAATTAGACCTACAGTATTAATTTGTTTTGCATTTGCAACTACGTATATCAAATTGTTTGCTTCTTCTTTGAATTTTGTAATGTTGTCATTTTTGTTTTCGTCACTATATCATTTCTTACAAGGCTTCATTAAGTTTGTGTATTGATCATGGTAAGCACAAATCAGTTGTAATATTCTTGTATGACTGACTTCCGAAATTTATGTCTTTACCTAGATTTCCTTAGTTTTGATAGCAACTCTTTCTGAAATCTCTGCAATCTCTTTAGGCTATTTGAAGTCAGATTTTTATTCATTTTTTAACCATAGACAATATTTCATTACGTCATGATAGATAGGCAATTGTGACGGGTTCAGCCTCTCTTGCGTTGCGAATACAGGGTAGATTTCTTGTATTAATATTAGAGATATTCTGATTTAAATACCCTGCAACATAAGAAGAATGAATTTCTATTAATTTGATGACATTAATTATATCATCTAAGAGTTTTGTGAATATTCACAATTTTCTTATAAATTGAGGTTTCTGTGATACTTCAAAATGAAACAACAGGAGACCAAAAATATGCAGAGTCTTTTAACACGTATTGTTTTAACATGTTCCTGGTATCCTGTTCAGATTAAATCAATGGAGATTGTTCTCTCGCTAAAAAAAATCAGAACCTCAAAATTTTGTGAAAATTTCAATTTTGGGACACCTCTAAATATTAATCTAGAGAAAATAGGCCTATATTTTGCATTGTTCTTTATGATATCACCACAGTCTAGTATATACAGTCACGATGCTCAATACGTAGTAAATATGCATCCATAGATAGTTGTTAACCACTAGGATCGCTAATATCGCCTCATTACAGACAATGCGAAATAGTACCGGTACAGTCTATTGTTCCTAGCACCCTCACAACTCAAGCTTCATGACTATATATACTAGACTCTAATATCACCCCACAACTTTTCCCTGATATTACATTTTGATTCCATAAACTTCATATTTTCGCTCCATCCTAATATGGCATGTTGTAGTGAAATTGCATTACTTTAAAGTTGCGGCATTTTGAGAGGTCCATGAAATTGATTAGGCGCGTACTAGTAATGAGGACCGACTGGAGATGTGTCGTTGCTGCGCGACACTCCGGCGCTGGGTGCGGTATTTGTATGCCACCACAAGTGCAAAGTGATGTTGAGTCCAGTGTAAGCGGTGATATATTATTAGCCGGACAAGAGGGTACAAGGTGCTGGCTGCCTCGCACCCACAAAGGATTCGCCGGGAAATTAATGTTGTAACTTATGAACTGCGCTTTGCTCTTATCAATTTAGGTTACCTTATTCTTCATAGCGGTATTGCGCAATTGCAAGACAAGAAACTATACCGCTTGGAGAATCCTGCTTCATCCGCATACCATACATGATTCAGCGTGAAGCAACTGCACGAATTAGTCATTTTTAAATATGTATCCAGATTTGTAATTGGTTATTTAACGACGCTGTATCAACTACTAGGTTATTCAGCATCGATGGGATTGGTGATAGTAAGATGGTATTTAGCGAGATGAGGCCGAGGATTCGCCATAGATTAGGCCTACGTAATATTTGTCTTACGGTTGAGAGAAACTTCGGGAAAAAACCCAAACAGGATAGATACAATTTTTAGATTTGATATATGTAGGGCGCAGGACAGAATCCTCCCGTACTCCAGGTGCCAAGTAGGTAGCAGCCCCGAATCCTTCCGCACCGGTCGGGTAGCGAGCAGGCAACAGCTCTGAATCCTCCCGGCTCTTCTCGGTACCCTTTCCTAAACTCAGTTTCAAACGGAGATTCGGTACTTTCTAACGATCCGACGCTGTTACACCACTCCAGAAACGAAATAGGAAAATTTTTAGCCTACAAATTTGGTTTGCCAATGTTGGACCCTGATATCGTTGGTTACTGTTTTGTCTTCACACATTTCAGATACAAATAATGAAAGGGGTTCGATTTTTTACTGGTAGTTCTTAATAAGAAAGTCCTTTAATTTTAATTTAGAAATCTGCTCACAATTCGTGAGCTGCCACAAGGGTCAAAGAGTACTTAACCATATTAAATGTTTACAGGTTAATTAAACCATTGATTTTGTTTTGGCAATGAAACTCCTACAAGTATTAGTGGAAATACACCTAGTTTTAGAGAGAGATGTAAGTGTTACAAAAAAAGTAAAAAATGCTAATGTACTTAGTTTCATTTCGAATAGGCCTATAGGTGATGCTTCAGGAGAGCAATTGATCCTTTCAATGCAGCTAAGGTTACAATCGGAATATTTAGATGTAGGTATTCCAAGTCTCTTAAACACATCTTTCGTAAAGACTGTTATAATTTATATATATATATATATATATATATATATATATTTATTTATTTATTTATTTATTGATTCTGGTGTAGTTAAGGATGTCAGGCCTTCTCTTCCACAACACCAGGAATACAAATACAATAATAGAAATAAACAGAAAAAATACACAATATACAAAGTAAAGGTACACAATAAATAAAGAGAGAGAGAGAAAAAACACTATAAACAAAGTAAAGCCACACAAAATATACACAGGTTGCAGTCACACAAACTTTAAATGAGTGATTAAGTATAATAATTAATTGTATCCTAACTAATTAACTAACATAAACAAGAAACTTGCAATTTTAATCTAGATTAAAAAAGAAAAAGAAAAAAGAACACAAATCAATACTTCTAGCAATACCTAAAAGAACATTATCTAAGACAAAATTTTCCAATTTAATTTTGAATTGTGATAAAGTCCGGCAGTCCCTGATGTCATTAGATAACGAATTCCAGAGGCGAGGTATTTCTACAGTAGAGGAAGATGAGTATTTTTTTAATTGGGTTATTTTACGACGCTGTATCAACATCTCAGGTTATTTAGCGTTTGAATGAAATGGAGGTAGTTCACACCTGTGGAGTAACGGCCAGCGCGTCTGGCCGCGAAACCAGGTGGCCCAGGTTCGATTCCCGGTCGGGGCAAATTACCTGGTTGAGGTTTTTTCCGGGGTTTTCCCTCAACCCAATATGAGCAAATGCTGGGTAAATTTCGGTGCTGGACCCGGACTCATTTCTCCTGTATTATCACCTTCATTTCTTTTTTTTACTAGGTTATTTTACGACGCTTTATCAACATCTGAGGTTATTTAGCGTCTGAATGAGATGAATGTGATAATGCCGGTGAAATGAGTCTGGGGTCCAGCACCGAAAGTTACCCAGCATTTGCTCATACTGGGTTGAGAGAAAACCCCAGGTAACTTGCCTTGACCGGGAATCGAACCCGGGCCACCTGGTTTCCCGGCCAGAAGCGTTAACCGTTACTCCACAGGTGTGGACAAACTGGAATAAAACAGACTGTTACAGTAAACGGGGAACACTACTACAGCATGTTACAGAACTTCGTCATCCCTAGACAGAGGAATCACGACATCGAAAACATAATCTTATGCAAGATGGCGCTCCATCCCACATCTTTATCCCTGCAAAACAATTACGCAGATGTTTGGCGATTGTGTCATCAGTAGGCACTTTCCAACAATGTGGCCTCCACGATGTCCAGATTTCAATCCGGCCGACTTTGGTTGTGGGGTTACCTTAAAGAACGAGTTTTTCTGACATATCCAACAACCCTACTGCAGCTGAAAGATGCCATCTCGCAAGAAATTGCCAATATTCCAAGACATTATCTGCAAAATGCTGTGCATGTTGTCGCAGATAGAATGCTATACGTTGAACAAGAGAACGACGGATATCTTCCCAATGTTTTGTAAACCCCGTTGTTTGCCCAGCACTGTGGTGTTTTTCTTTTTTCCCTATCTCAAATATTATAATATTTATAGCGGTTTAAAGTTTAAACTGATTTTTTAAATATCCTATACATCTTTCACATCATATTCATCATCATCATCATCATCATCATCATCATCATCAGATGTCAAGTTGAGGTAAAAGCCGCGGTGGATTGGGGGACATATTCCATTAGCTTCATTACATCTGTAAGTTTGATTTTCTTTATTTTCAGAAGTCCCACATTTTTCAGTCTACAATCATGGTACTTGCGTTCCTTTTCTTCCAAGAAACCTCTTCAAACTCCATATTCATTCTACTGTTGTTCATTCGTCCTCTATGATTTTGAAGACCGTCAATGCTCATAAATGATTTTTTTCCAAACTCTCACTGACCTTCCATTAATTTTAACTCTGAAAATAAAAGTATATTGTTTGTAGCAATTTTCTGGGGAATTCTTCTTGTATCTTCGCTTTATATGACCGGCCTCAATATTGCCGAAGAGATATCCGCTTCCTCAATGTAGGTTGTTTTTCGGGACTATTGAATGAAGATCTGCCATGAGTTAACTCTTTTCCTTTTTCTCGTGGCAAGATAGTTCTATTGTCATCTTGAAGGATATGTATTACTGATATAGTTCAAACAATATTTTAATAATGAATTTTTTCTTCCAGAACTAAAATACCGTATTGTAAAAGTCAAATTAGTTCATATGTTTATGCTACTCAAATATCTACGTGATGGTAATTCAATAATATGGTAATGCACTCATATAAATATTAAATATTTAGGACAAGAGAATGCCAAGCAACATATTGCAAAAATTTAGGGCACGAAAATGCCAAGCAACAATTTTAAATTTAAGAATATCTTGACTCACATAAGGTAATAAGAGGAACAAAACATTAGACATTAATGGACAGTATTATTACTTTAAATAAATAAAGATAAAGCAATTAGAAACATCTTTTATGAAATGAAATACGTACTTTGACCAAGCAACACATCTACATTTAACATTCTGAGGGCAATATAATCCCAAGCAACATTTAACTATATTTCAGTTTTTGATGTTAATTCTTCTTTAGAAAGTGGCAAATATTCAGAATCAGAGCTGGAATTACTTTCTTCTACAGAAACTCTTGACACCATAATTTTAAATGTATTATTTCCCATGAGATGGCATGATTAATTCAAATTGGCCAAAAATGTGGCTTGGCACTTTCTTTCCGGGACCCCCTCATATGTGGTAAATCAAATATTGAATAATTATTAATTAGCAATAATAACTGTGTATCGAAGTTTTTAAAACTATTTTATTTATAACTTCATGTTCCTGTTTTAGTACGTTCCATTAGACTGTTCCATTAAATGTTTGTCAAAAACGCAGAAAATAAAGCCTTATTTTTACCGTGTGAGCAAAACATATATGTATCTTATCTGTCGCCTTCCATACAAGATAAAACATGTCGGAGATGACCTCGTACTGTGCTTCTATTTATTACGAGCGTATCACGACCGATCGTATCTCACTCGAGGGTGCGACACTCGACCGAGTTCAAGCGAGCGATTTAACGCCAATGCAGCACTCTGAGATGTACATATCAGCCAGAATCTCAATCAGAGATAATTATGTGTGTGTAATTTTTATTATAAGTTTGTTAAAATCCAGAGAGAGCTGATAATAGGAGGCAATCCTTTGCTTCATGTTTCCTTCTGCAGAAATTTCTCTTGACTCAACACCACTGATAGTAGCTATGAAGTACGATTTCCCACACCTTTGTGGCTCCAGAATACTTCCACGCTGATAACTATTCTTCGAAGTGAAAATACTGTAACACTCCATTTTTTGTCGCAAGAGATTGTACACAAAGGCACGAAAACCGGCTTAAGAACTTGTACTCTGTATGTTTGGTTGCGTTAGCACGGGTTTGGAGAAGTGTTACGGTTTCGAAAGAGAGAAGGACGGCAGATGTGGCTTGCTGCACCACACGTCGGAATTTGCAAATAACAAACACAGCCGATGCTGCAGCGCGCTCTGGGCAATTTAGTGGACAAGTCTTACAGTAGTGACAGCATGCCAGCAGACTCCCATTCCTGCTCAGTGGCCCGCATTTTATAGACCCCCCCCACCTCTGTCAATGAGAATATGTTAAAAGCTGTCTTTTTTGTGTGTTTATTTTTGTATCTGAACCAAGATAAAACATAGGTCTAAATCAGGGATATTAAATTTCGTCAGTCCGATGAAGAAAAATAATAAGAAAAAACTTGAGGATAATTTGATGTAATTTATATAACCCATACGTTTTGTCGTGCTGGTTTTTAACCTATAAGAAAAAGGTTTCTGACCCGTGAGAGGTTAAATTTTTATGCAAATTCATAGTTCGTTTTTTTTCTTCATTGCTTTAATGCGCTAGAACAATGAACGAATCGCTTACAGTGTTTCTTTTTATTTTCCTTGGTCCATAACCCTTAGTAACAAAACATGAATTTCGCCTCTTTCGCTGTGTCTTATTGAGTATGAACACGTCGATACAGACCTATAGAATGAGTTGTGAGTAGATTAAAATTAAAATTCAAATTCAAATTTATTCACAATTTACATTTAAATTGATACATATGAATATATACCCGAAATGAACATATGCTCGTGCTCGGGTACAGTCCAGTAGTCTACATAAATTTTACAGAGATCAATAATAATGTTGATATTAGAAATAATATTAATAATAATAATAATAATAATAATAATAATAATAGTAATAATAATAGAGTATCCGTGATAGAGATGATACAAAGATAGTAATACAAATTAATTCAATAATAATAATAATAATAATAATAATAATAATAATAATAATAATATTAGTAATAAAACAAAAATATTTACAATAATAAAATAAATACTAAGACAGATAAAATAAAATATAAAACCACTAGCGAGAGTTAACACAACTTAAATAAGCATAGAATAACCAGAAAAAAAGATGACGAACTCGAAAATCAACAGAAAAGTTCCATGTATCGCAGACGACAGCAACCGCCGTATTGACATCGTACTATGCATTATTGGTAGTAGGGGGGGCCGAAGGTCTACGTAACTGCCGTTCTTTCTAATCTTCTCATACAATCATGGGTAGTTAATGCTGAAAAACAAAATGTCTACGAGTCAAACTGTTCATTATTACCAGGATAAATACAAATAATACTGAAATATATTAATCAAGTTTCAGTTATAGATCTCCCCTTTTGTGCAAGAGGTATCATATCAAAATATTTTATGAATGGCGGGGAAAATATAAATTTCAATAACTCTCTAGTGACAGAGATAGTGATAAGTAAAATCAAGTGTATCTGTGGCGATGCTAAGAAATCATTTATTGGAGATATACACTGTTATAAATTAATAAAATGATCTATATATATTTATTACAATGTTTTATCTTATAGGTTACATGCATAAGATAAATACAATAAATATTAGTAACATATAATGCTAGTAACACTTAAAATAATAATAAAATTTATCAAATATCATACAAACATTTTCATTTTATTTTTAAACTTAAGAATGTGTAGATTGCTTAGGTCTGGATTATTTTTCAATACTGAATTGTATAGTCTTGGTCCAAAATTCCTACTGTGTCTTAATCCAGCTGTAGTGTGGCATTTAGGTTCTGCCAAAAGAGTTGGGACATTTCTTCTGGTGTTATGTATATGTTTTTCAGTTATAAAATTCATTCGATTTTTTGTGAAAATAAATTAGTACTCTATGTTTATATATTTGCTAAATTTTTAGTACTTGGAATTCAGATTAAATAAATTGTGTCGGATAATCAAGTGGTTTATGCAGACAAATTTTGATGATACGTTTTTGTAGAAATATTAATGGAGTTAGGGTAGTCTTAAATATAGTACTTCTTTCAAGGAAACCGGTAATATCACATGATGTGTGAGATTTATTTGGGAAATCTCAGACCTTGACTGATATTTATTAGGAATATTTCATGACTAAAATAAAAATTTAAATAATATATCTCTAAAATTCGCTCACAAAATGTTAATAATTGTATATTTATGAATACTTAACCTATTCAGACATTGTGAAGTCGAAATACGTGAATAGCGATTACTGCAATAAAGAAATCGAATGTTATTCAGTAATGCCAATTGAGAAAAGCGAAATACAGGTTTAAAAAAGTTAATATCGTGTACTGCGCTGTTCTCTTGTCATTATAACAGAAATACGTTTTCATTATCTGCTGAATAAATAATTTAATTTAAACATTTTATAGTATAATTACAATAACCTGATTAATACATTAATTAAATGAACAGTTGTTATGAAGGAGTATAATTTTCTTTAGATACAATGGACATGGAATTAGACGATGAAGATGTAGATGTGGAAGTAGGATTTCGCACTTTATTTAGTACAATGGATTCATGCTGATCGATTTACGTGAAAACAGTTGGCGACATTGACTAAACAAAAGAACGACCATGCGATAAATTGATAGTGATAAATCGAGCTACATATATGAGGCAGTCCCGTCTTTGGGAAAGCTGTTTATAAAAAATGTATTAAAAAATATATAAACTATCCTAATATAAAAATGTCAATATACATGTCGAACTGGGAGTCCGGCCACAAAGGGAAAAACACTAGAGGAGAGGTATTCGATCAGGTGCTGTGGATTGAACTTCAGCGTAGCTCAATGGTTAGAGAACTTGGTACGTAGAACCAAGGACCCGGGTTCGATCCCCGGCGCCGGAGCGAATTTTTCTCCTCTAATATTGTTACAGTAACAGACGGTATTCTGTAGGACCAAAAAATTAATCTTTACGTAAATAAATATGACTGCCGTCGCCGGGGTTTGAACTCGGGTCAGCAGTCTTCCTAAAATAGTGGTCTTCCAACTGAGCTTTCTAGATAAACCGTGATAAATTTTAAAATTGAGTTTCGTTCTGATTGTATAATAGGTTCTCCTGTAAAACAACAAACACAACGGAGTATATTAATTGAGACATGGAGATCAAAAACCCACTGACTCCAATTTTTGACGAAACTGAGTTGTGGGCTGGATGATGCTTTTTAGTTTGTCCCGCATGCGTGGAAGGCAAGAATAGACTAATATCGACATTCATCTGCATTCTGGGGGCTGTTTTAAAACTCATGGAAGTCAGAACTCCACTTACTCCATGGAATAAGAGAGGTTTTGCATTCCAAACTTAGTTTTCCGGTAGGTGGCAACACTATCGCTCAACCAGCTGAGTAAAGTGATACGATACAGTATTCAGAATTTCATAAAAATCTATGAAATCTATGTAAGTAAGACTATTAAAGGCAGAATATCGAGTCGATTAACTTCCAGAAACCCAATACAGATGCATCATTCCCCAGTCAACTAAAGTACAATTCAGCATTGCCATTGAAAGAAGAAAGCAAAGGAACTTGCAAAATTTAATGCACTTTATTTATGAGGAAAGTAGGATGAATTACCAAAATCTGTTTGCGGACAGTAATAATCTAGAATCTAGATGCACAGGAAGAACATGAGAGTGAGAGAAAAAAACAATCTGTAACATGAATGAAACTGTGTTAACATTTTAATATTGTTTGTGGTTTTATTTGTGTATTTTGATGTGCTTTGTGGTAATTTGTGATTTTCTGTCGCATATATTTGAAATAAAAAAAATGTAGCAATGTTAATCTTAATAATAAACTTCCATTTTCTAGTATATTCCAATGTTTCATGAGAGAATTATGATATACTTATCTTTCTTTCTTCACATGGCTCATATTTATTCACTTTTCGTAATTCATACACTGTGGAAGTCAGAAAACAAATAACTTCAACAGTGTTAATTTCAAATAATGTAAAAATTTAGGTTTTGAAGTATTTAATTAATAAGAATGTAATTTTACACAATATTAATAGATAAATGTATAATATTTAAAGTTAGTAAGAGAAATAATAAGTTTTTTTCTCTCTCCTGTAAAATTTGGTTTATTAGGGAGTTCTTGATTTCCCTGTTTCAATTATTATGGAAGAGAGGATATACCACTCCTTCTCTGACTGTAACATGACATTCGTTTAAGGGTGTATGTACGTGAAGGACCACAAATATTATCAGAAAATGCAGGTTCTATACTCACAATTAGACAAAAATTACAAGGTACCACAATAAGACTTATTAGAACTTAAATATCTGATAAAAGTATAAAAAAAGTTACTAATAATATTTTTCAAAGTAGTTTTATCAAAGTATGAAAAAAAATCTGCTGTTACATTATTTGGAAATCATAACATTGTTATGGTCTCTCTGACATCTTTAATATTTTTCCTGCATGTAATAAACACTTATTTCTGAAAAGTAGACTACTCTCATACATGTAGAGTTGTTTATTTTAATATAATTATATTTTATTTGTCCTATATAAAATATATTAAAATTTACATAATGTTTTGAGACCTAATTTTTATATTTTCAAAGAAATGGGTATTATTGTAGTCTACCTTTTGTATAAATGCATGTTAAGTCAGTGTACAAAATTTCAGATTTCGGTCTGTAATGGTTCTGGAATTATGAAATAATATGTGTGAAAATTGTCAAATTTTGGAAAATTTAATTGAAAATAAAAGTGAATTCTAAAAAATATTATTAGTAACCTATTTTATACTTTTGTCAGATATTTAATTTCTAATATGTCTTTTTGTGGTACCTTGTAATTTTTATCTAATTGTGAGTTCATTTCCTTATGAAATTTTAGAAATTTAGAGTCTGCATTTTCTGGTAATATTTGTAGTTGTTCACGTACATATACCCTTAAGTAAATTCCTTTCTTTCTAATAATTACACTACAAAAACAACTCTACTGATATTAAGGAATACAACAGTAGCAAATTGTGACAACGTTAAAAGCCTTGGGGTGTAAACTGATGAATCCTCCCCGATATTAATTCAGTAATTATGCTATAATCACATGTAGGCGCACAAGACGTCTATTCTTACGTCAGTCCGCGGCGAGGGAAGGCGAGGAGCTTTTCTTTCTCGTTAGGAAGACCCTTCCCTCAACAGGCCGAGCATTCCCACTAATTGTTGCTTGCATGTTGTAAAGAAAACTCCAAAAGTAGAGGAAGAAGAATAATAATAAAAGGTTGAGCGGAGGATGTGCTGTCTGCCACCACGGAGCACGTTCCCAGCAGACGATGAAAGCAACAGATGGACAATACGATTCCACGACAGAAACTTGTCTTTTGTTAAGAATCGGGGTTGGCTGGAAAAAATGAGCGATCGATTCTTTTAGTCGCCAATCTTTAAAGAAGGACGAAGTGAAAGAAAATAGGAAGTGAATATAAAGGATATTCAAATTCGACTTCTTTAGTTAAAATGAGAATGTGAGTATTATGAGGAAATATTTGTCTGTTATTATCAATAATAGCTAGCCTGGGGGGAAATGGTTTGGTAGACTTAATTTCCAACCGTCATACAATGTTACACTAAGAAGTCCAACGTTAATATTAACGGGATTATTAAAAGAGGTCAGGGAGTGCAACTGTTGTATAAGCACTGCACACTATATAATTACATAAATATACACTTGCATATTGCCGAAATGTGTGGCGTTAAAACCCTGAGGTGTAAAAAACATTAAACATGAAAACCAACTGAGGCTAGATTTTTTAATGGAATATTGTGTACATTTAGGCCTGTTCATCACGAATCTTGTGTAGCTCTATCGTAGATTGAAAGCAAACTTGTGTTGGAGGTATCTCCCACTGCCAGAAGACGGGCACACGACCAAAATTTCGTGACTTGCGATAAACAGTACTTCAATCCAAGATCTGAGACGCCGTGGTGTTGGTTCAGTTCGAATTCACATCCATAACTTCATTTAGGTCAAAATTACATAAATTCCTACTTAACAAATTAATTACAGAATAATATTGTTACTTATAATGAAACTAACATCTGTCTATTCTTATTATTACCATTAATTTCTCTAAATAGAATATAAAACCTCTAATGGCAAAATTTCATTACATTAATATTCTCATATAAATATATTTTAGATTTATATTTTTTCTCCCTATAACATAGTTCTAGTAAACTTAGGGGAGAGTCGGGTAGTATCGGACATCGGGTAATATCGGACAGTGAGTTTCTTTCATCTACCACACGATGATAGTACCTGATTGACATGGTTACGTTTCTGTGATGTCTCATAGAGAAACGTAACCATATTATTCAGGTACTACTATATGGTGGTAGATGAAAGAAACGCACTGTCCGATACTACCCGACTCTCCCCTATATTAAATTAATTCTCATCATTTTAACCAACTAGCTCTCTCAACTTAATTGTAATTCTTTGCATATTGCATACAGATTGAATTGAATTTCATTAGCTGATAAATTAAATTATTATTTCTCTTATAGGTTTTGTCTCAAATTAAATAAACACGTGCTAATCGTTAAAACTTAACTGAAGAATATTGCTGGAGAATCTTTTAACTGTATTGTAAATATTCAAAATTTAAATGTGTATGTAACTATTGTATTGATTAAGGGTGGTTGAGTGGAAGAGAAGCGCTTATGGCCTTAACTCTGCCAGCGAAAATAAAACATTCTATTCTATTTTATTTTAATGGGTGCCATTGACAGCGAAGTTAGATGAACTTACGGAAAGATTGTGAAGAGACAGTAGCATCTCGAGAAATTTTGACAGAATATTGGTTTTACCCAACACAAATTCATGATTGTCTCGCTGTGACTCATTGTGACTATAAAGGTTCCACACACAGAAAGCTAAGCTAAGGTACGCTACGCTAACCGATGCTAAACTATGATGTACTAAGACACGAAAAGGTAACTAGCAAGCAAATATTATCATGGGGACAGATAAGAAAGTTATTTTTTCTCTTCCACCATGTTAATAATGTCAAAACAAGTGTTTATACAAATTTTGACCATTCGAACGTAATTACAAGGGCCGTAAAAATAAGTTTCTCTGAGGCCGTTTACAGAAAGTAAACAATTTCATGGAAAGCTTTTCCGGAACAGATACAGCAATAGTCTGCTGTCAAAAAATCTAAAAGTTAGAATTTATAAAACAGTTATATTACCGGTTGCTCTGTATGGTTGTGAAACTTGGACTCTCACTTTGAGAGAGGAACAGAGATTAAGGATGTTTGAGAATAAGGTTCTTAGGAAAATATTTGGGGCTAAGAGGGATGTAGTTACAGGAGAATGGAGAAAGTTACACAACGCAGAACTGCACGCATTGTTTTCTTCACCTAACATAATTAGGAACATTAAATCCAGACGTTTGAAATGGGCAGGGTATGTAGCACGTATGGGCGAATACAGAAATGCATATAGAGTGTTAGCTGGGAGACCTGAGGGAAAAAGACCTTTGGGGAGACGAAGACGTGGTTAGAAGGATAATATTAAAATGCCTTTTAAGGGAGGTGGGATAAGATGATAGAGACTGGATTAATCTTGCACAGGATAGGGACCAATGGCGGGCTTATGTGAGGGCGGCAATGAACCTGCGGGTTCCTTAAAAGCCATTTGTAAGTAAGTAAGGATATGTGAGTATTTCAGATACGAAACCTAAAAAATTATAAATTTCTGTTTTATAGCTTTTGTCTCAAAGTAATATGACGGAAAGATTCGCATAGTTCAATGCTGGAAAATGAGAAACAAATTGTAGTTTCTCGTTAGTATTCTTTAAAGTGGAATTATTTACAATATTATAGTTCTCTTAATTGTAGCAATAACTTCCTGTGTGGCTACATCGGAACGTGATACGAAGAGGTAAACGACTCGTAGTGAGTAGGAGTGAATAACCACAACTTCTGATTATCCTGCCCACATCATGAGACACACCTTGGGGAGGAATCGATGCTACATTACACTTAATAGTCTTACACCTAATATGGATCTCCAACTGACTATAGTTTACTTATGGGTATGTATCTAATATGAAGTTGTCTGCTTCGTTTTCGAACACATTTTCCAGTTATAAAATGTTCATTGTTGCTATCACAGACGCTGTTATTTTCCGCCCTTATAAATTTTACTATTCCACTATTTTCATATAATTCAAAACCATTCCTCTCACCAATACAGAGAGAGTTACGGGAAGCCATTACATTCCATCACGTACTAAAATATAATTAAGTTCCTATCTTAAAGCGTGTAGCGATTACAGATAACTAACCTTTACCGATTCGATACAGTTTATATAGACGCCCAATTAATCACATATAATGCATGACAAACAATGTTACAAATTTAAGTAGCTATGAAAGTGTTTCCAGATATCCGTGGTTCCCTGGACATGCCCTAGTTTTTAATACGTCCGAGTATGTCCTGTAGATTTGATTAAATCGCCGGAATCTGGTTTTATACAGAATGTTTCAGTAAAAGAGTGCAAAAATTATACAAGACATAGCGGATGCTGTACTGAATACTTTGCCATAGATAATCTAGGGTCTGAGAAGGCAGCTTAAGAAGATATGAGCTTAAAAGTATCTATCGCTATTACTGTTTTCCAGATTATTTACAGCTAACTTCTATATCTATTTATTTATATTTAGATTTTTAAATTATTTATAAGTATTGCTATACAGTACCATATCATATACAAACCTGAATTAAAGTATCATTTTGTACCTTACAGCAGTTATCAAAATGACTACCACCAACCTCAATGCAAGCATGACATCGGCGTACGAAATTCTAGCTCACTTTTTAAAATACTCCTGGCGTGTTTCGAATCACGGACGACTACAATCCTGGTAACTACAGTAATTCCATATCCGTGTCCATACTGTACACATGTGATTTTAGATACATTCATACGAAATCGAGTGAATTCAGGTCGGGTGACCTAGCAGGCCATGGAATGTAGTCTCCCCTTCCAATCCAGTGACCAGGAAATGTAGCATCCAGATATATCCAGTACTGCGCCATCGTACTTTCGACTCTTCAACTGGTATGAAAGGGTCTGTCGGTGATTCATAACAAGTCCCGTCATGTGACAATGTAAATACGATAAGACAGAGCCACTTTGTGGACGATGGGTAAACAAAAAATTAATCATGGAATGTTTTGTCTTTGAAATATGCTCAGTTAATTTAAGAGAGCACTGTATTATGATAATAATGATTGAAAGGATTTTAGTTTTGTCATTTAAATGTGTAGAAATTTGATCCGAACAAATGTAACTTTTCGTTCTGAAAAAGAATTTTAACACGTTAATTTTTTTCGGAAAAAAATTTCTACAAATTTAAAGGACAACACTAAAATACTTTTAATCACTTATTATTATAATACAGTGCTCTCTTAAATTGACTGAGCATATTGAGAATTAAGTCAATGTATTTCCCAAAATACTCTATGAAATGTTTTATAGGCTATAAAACAATTTTTATCATGAAAAGGAAGGAAACAGGAGCGAAACTATATTAAACTTTTTTGTTTGAAATATCTCAAATAATAAAGTCCTGAAATTAACGACGTTATTTAGGGTTCATTGTATTCGTACATAGGCCAATGAATCAAAGTTTTGGTGTACCAACAAATTATTATTATTATTATTATTATTATTATTATTATTATTATTATTATTATTATTATTACCACTGCTACTACTACTACTACTACTGCTGCTGCTGCTGCTAATGATGCTGAAACTGATCAGGAACAGAAAGAGGAATTGGTGGGGGTAACTGGGTAAGAAGAAATTGCCTGCTGAAAGATGCACTGGAAGAAATGATGAACGGGATAAGAGTTCGGTGCAGAAGAAGATATCAGATGATATACATTAAGATATATGAATCATATGCGGAGACTAAGAGGAAAGCAGAAAATAGGAAATATTGGAGAATGCTAGATTACAGTGAAAGACTTGCCCTGGGACAGAACACTTTTGTGTGTACGTATAATTATTTTCTCTGGCCGGGGCCCTCTCCGAGTTTGGGGCCCCAAGTAGCTGCCTAAGTTGCCTAGGCAGAAGTTCGCCGCTGGAAATTAAGGGTGAGGACATTCCATGCAATCCGAAGTACTTTATAAATCCTCTCTTACTTTTTACTGTGATCTTATTTCAAATTGTAGCCATTTAATTTTGTGTCCGTTTAACAGGTTTCGTATTATTTAATCGCCACTTTGTGGGCATTGACCTGTCATTAAACCACAAGTATATAATCATTGACTGAGGGAGAAAGTGGGATTAATATGAAATCCTCTATATCTAATTACTAATCCTTGTCTTAAAACAGACCTGCAGAACTGTAGCTCCTCAGAGAGAGACTGCTTTACTCCTCTTTCTTACCCCACCCACCTTTTCTACGAGTGCGGAGTTTAAAGAGAACTGGAACATGGCAAAATCTAAACCCGTGAAGAAATACTACTTCCGAAGGAAATGGGAATATGAATATGTTTTTGTTGTTGAAGACGAAATAATTGCTTGTTTACTGTGCCCCATCCAATTTATTTCTACTCGTCATTTCAATATTAAACCAAATTTCAACAAAGCCCATATTAAGAATTATGGAATGCACAAACTTTCGGGTAAATTCATTATTACGAACTGTATATTGATTATTTTTTATTACTGTTAAATTAAGGACGTCACTCGTGTTTATTTTGAATTGAAATTAATAGTGACTTTCAAGGTTCATTACTTATTTGCTATAAATTTATGTTTCCGTAGTTGATGATAGGAGGAAAGTTTTTGAAAATGTAAAGCAGGTTAGGTGCAAAGAAATCTCAAAGAAACTACCGACAGGAAATATGGCATAATTTTAAACCTTGAAACGAAATAACGCATTATAAAAACATTGAATTTATTACAATCCTTTTCGAAAATTTCATGCCGCCACTGATGGACCTTTGACGGCCAGAGAATGTAAATAACTCTACGCGGAAGTCTATAATCCCCGATAGAAGTGGAGTGATGCTGACGTCATATTTCCCCTACTTACAAGTTCTGCAGGCCCGTCTTAAAATAATTCGTTTTCGTATGAAAAGCCTAGGCTATTACATTCATTTTTATAAATAATAAACCTGGCGTCTGAGTTTCGTGAGCTTGCCCAAGTATTAACACACTGACGGTCAGGTCACTGGACTACAAGATACTGAATGCTTCATTTTGCTGGTCAAGGGATGAGAAGTTAATGGTGGACTGTACCACACACTAACATCCACTATTTAACTCCCACTCCGCACTGACCATTCCTGGCTAGGGAGAGAAAAGTGTTAGGTAATTTATTGTTGTAGATGCCACATGATGGGTTTTTGATATACGGCCGGTTATGGGTGTTCTACGGGAAACTTGAGTTTTAGATCGTTTAACACACAGGTGGGATTTTATTTGGTCAAACCTTAAAGAGCCTTAACAATTTGAAGCGTTCAGATTCAAGTTGGAATATTTCATGGTTTTTTTTTTTTTTTGTTACTTTCCGGGCTCCACCTCGATAGATATCGCACCTCTGTTCGTATCGATGTTATCACTTCTAAATCTCTCTCCTCATTGTTCGAGTAAAGCGAGGAGTGGGGGGAACCTGAGGCAGTGTTCTTGCATGGGCTCGTAGATACTAGCTCTCCAAGACACTTCTGACTAGGGTACCCGCTAAGTTGTGTTAGAATAAGCCTATTTTCATGACGTCTTTGCACGTATACAGAGATTATGGTTAATACAGTACTGGAATAAATAAAAATTGATAAGATGCAGCATTAATGCTTTCTACCAGTCGATCTTTCACCTAAAAGAACCAGACGCACTGAATACAGAGTATTTAAAAGAAGTGTCGCATCTTTTTACAGTAGGTAGCATTGGTCGAAACTAGGAAAAGTTCCTATAAACATGTGTCCGGAAACAAATATCTGTTGAGTTATGGATACCCACATGTCTGTTACATAGACACTACAGAAGGTGCTCTATGTAGTTAACCACGCATTGTTACACATGCTTCAGCTCGTCTCAGTATATCACGAACTTTTGTGACCACACCTTGCTGTTGTTGGATTTGCTGACATGCAATGGATACACGCTCCTGTAACGTTTGTACGTTGTCAGTGCCTTTAAATGTCCCCATAGCCACAAATCCGAAGGATTTAGGTTAGGTGATAGGGGAGGCCATGCTACCGGACCTCCTCGACCAATCCATCGCAAATTAAATCTCCGGGTTAGGTATTGTTGCACGAAGCGTATAAAATGGGGTGATGTCCCAAGTGCATAATCAGAAAGACAGCTACACCACTGAATACTGTACTTAATGTACACAAGTAAAATAATAGACTCCGTAGTGTCCTACTACTACATTCTAGTTTACTTCTGTTGAGGGATGACATCCATTCACAAAACATGCACCATTGTTTTGTATTTTTAAACGAATGACGATCATAGGCCACAATACAGCATGACTCATATCTCATATCTCATATTTGTTTCCGAACACATGTTTATAGGAACTTTTTTCTAGTTTCGACCTATGCTACCTCCTGTAAGAATATGGGACACTTTTTAAACATCCTGTATAATAATAATAATAATAATAATAATAATAATAATAATAATAATAATAATATAATAATAATAATAATAATAATCTATAAGCATTGGCTCAAGACCTTTCTATATCTTTATAAATCCAGCCTTTTCTGGGTTTTCCAATATATATTGTTTCAGATGGTTTATAATATTGTTAGTTTGGGAAGATGTTCAAAATTTAAAGTTTTGATGAACCTGAATTTTAAAGCTTCAAGTTACTGCGAAAAATCGAATTAACACACTCTAATTTGAAACTTATAGTATAATTATATAATTGTTAAACATCATTAACAGAATTTAGAGTAGGTCGAATGATCCTTTTATTTTTCTCAGCAACATGAAGCTTTAAAGTGCAGGTATCACAAAAATTTACATTTTGAGTTGTTCCTTTTGTACTGGTCCGTCGATTTGAGCGTACGGGGTGTCTACAAATTATTGGAGCGGTTTCATGATTTTAATGGACATATTATTAGAGATATGGTGATCGTGTTTAGTGTTACAAAATTTAGTTCACATGTATTATATTCTCTCCGAATTTCTATTAAAATGTTCTAGATTTCTTCGTAAGAGAATACCAATTATAAGCATTTCATAATAATAAAAATCAAAATGACTGTCCTTCATATTACACTCAAGTTAACACTTGCTTAACTTCATTCCAGTGTTTACGTCGAAATAATTTAAACGAATAAAATTTGAATTATCGGTAAATTAACTTTGATAATACAAAAGTTGATAGTTGGAGGAAGAAGAATAAAGTGCTTAAGATTATCTGATGATATGGGGTTGTTAGTAGAAGAGGAGACGATACTAAGGGATATGCGATTGGAGCTAAAAACGGCTGTGAGTAGTATGGAATGAAGATAAATGCCATGAAGACGAAGACCATGGTCATAGGTAGAAAAATAAAGAAGGTAAACTTGCGAATTATATATGAGGCAGTAGAGCAAATGGACAGCTTCAAATACTTGGAGTGTACTATGAGCAGTAACATGAGCTGCTGCCAGGAAGTCAAAAGAAGGATAGCAATGGCAAAGGAAGCTTTTAATAGAAAAAGGAGCATCTCTTACGGACCTATGGAAGAATAACTAAAGAAAAGACTAGTGAAGTGCTTTGTATGAAGTGTGGCATTGTATAGGTCAGAAACGTGGACATTACAACGAAGTGAAGAGAAGCGAACAGAAGCATTTGAAATGTGGATATGGAGAAGAATGGAACGTGTGAAGTGGACAGACAGAATAAGAAATGAAGCTGTAGGCCTATTGAAAAGAATGGGTGAAGAAAGAATGATGCTGAAAACTGGTCAGGAAAGGAAAAGGAATTGTTTGGGTTACTGGCTGAGAAGAAACTGACTATTGAAGGATGCACCGATAGGAATGATTAACGAGAGTAGAGTTCAGGGGAGAAGAATATATTAGATGATAGATGATATAAAGATATATGGATCATATGCGGAGACAGAGGAAGGCAGAAAATAGGAAAGATTGAAGAAAGCTGGGTTTACAGTGAAAGACCGGCCATTGGGCAGAACACTGAATGAATGTGAATGAATGAATGAATTAATTAATTAATAGACAAATGGAAGCGAGAAACGGAAAAAAATTGTCTAAATTCTGTTTATTATTTTCATATCATTTGGTATGTTATAGATAACATTCGAATATGTGCTTTATCGTTAATGTATGACAATAGTCACACAACGGAGGTTTTTCTTTCCGTAACAAGTGCAGATTACTTAATTTATAATGCCCTATTCTTAATGTAGTAATCGTAAGTTTTGAACAAAATATTTAAAGAGTTGTATTAATGTTTTTGTTAAGTTTATTTATACATGCTTTAACATCTTTGGTCATATCGCGAGTGTAGGATCTTTGGGTTATCACTACGCCTTTTTTCTTTTACTATTATTGAGTTCCTGTTGTATTGTCATGTATTATAGATGGATTGTGTTCATGTAACTGATATTAGATTTTGATTAATGTTCGTGATTGTGATTAAAGCTGTGATGAATCATGATATGTAATTTCCAATCCGACATTTACTTTTGTGACTGAGGGAAACCATGAAAAACTGCAGTAAGATTCTCCGGCCACGGGATTTGAACCCAAGACCTCCCGAATGCAAGTTTCAAACGCTCAGTATTAAGAATTTTGTGAGATTTTGCAAGAAATTTATTTAGAGTGTTTCGAAAATTTTGTTTAAGAATTTGGTGTTTAATTGACGGAAGTAGAGACTCTGAAATATTTGATTTGGGTATTTTAGATTATTTTTCAAACTGAATATTTATAGAATTTGAAATTCTGTTAAGACTTTTGTAAGAAATCTATTTAGGCAATTGAAGAAATTTTGTAGGTTTGTGCAAGCAAATCTCTTGTGACAAAGAAAAGGAATATCTTAAAACGTTTACATTAAAAGAAATTATTAAAAAAACTACTAATTTTTTCTTGCAATTTTATAACAAACTTATTTATAAAATTTACGAATAAAATTTGGTGACGTGTTAATTAAGTGAAGGTTCCGAAACATTTTAAATCGCATTAAGATGCATTTAAATCAATCATTTAATGTTGTCATGTTTTATTTAACGATGCTCGCAACTACCGAGTTTATATCAGCATCGTCAATGTGCCGGAATTTTGTCCTCAAGGAGTTCTTTTACATGCCAGTAAATCTACTGACATGAGGCTGTCGCACTTAAACACACTTAAATACCATCGACCTGACCCTGGATCGAACCCGCAACCTCGGACATAGAAGGCCAGTGCTATTCCAACTACGCCAACCAGGCTGATAGTTTTTGTAAGGAGTGTATTTAGACAAGAAATTTTATATGCAAATAAAATCTCGTAACAAATTGATGGAGGGGGGAGAGAAAAATACAGGAATATCTTAAATTTTTTAAAAGGAGATGTTTAAAAATTGTACTTAAAATTTTCTTACAATTTTTATAATAAACTGTCCACACCTGTGGAATAACGGTCAGCGCGTCTGGCCGCGAAACCAGGTGGTCAGGGTTCGAATCCCGGTCGGGGCAGGTTAGACCTACCTGGTTGAGGTTTTTTCCCTCAACCCAACACGAACAAATGCTGGGTAACTTTCGGTGCTGGACCCCGGACTCACTTCACTGGCATTATCACCTTCATTTCATTCAGACGCTAAATAACCTAGATGTTGATACAGCGTCGTAAAATAACCCAATGGAATAAAAATTTATAATAAACTTATTTATGTAATTTACGAAATTTTATTTATTTACGAATGAAATTAGGTGACATGTTAAGTAAGTGAAGGATCCGAAACATTTTAAATTGCATGAAGATGCATTTAAATCAATCACTTAATGAACCTCTTAATGTGCATTATAATGTAGGCCTACCTTAATTATTTTAATAATAATGAAATACAACCTACTAACAAGAAACTTTTAAATTGTCACGGAAACAAGTTTAATCCCATCACGAAGGACAGCAGCTAAATAGTGGCAATTTTAGTAAATATGGAGGGGCTCGATCTGCTTTCTGCGGTTCGCTGTTATGACAGCAGGCCATTCGTATTATTGGAGAATAATTACCGACGTCACATTGTCGATATTTAAATATCCGTTTTATTTTTATAGCTGCATATGTACGTATTTAACTGGAAAAGTCGCCTCTATCATTACGTCCAAATACGAACATGTGGGATATGTATAATTAGCTGGAAGACAGCATGAAAACCTATCGGCGGAACTTTGAATACGCCACTGATTATCGATGTCAGTTTTAAAGCAAATAACACCATTTTCTAATATTAGGTATATGATTTTAAAAAGAGGGAGACAATAGAATAGAAATAACCGCGCTTCCTAAATATTATAAGTTTTAAAAGTTCCCGGACATGTTGCGGATAGTAAAAACTTGACGTCTGCTGGATTTCCGATACCTGAAGGGGATAATCAAATTAATGAAAAAGGAGGTTAAAAAAATGGTATCGTGTGGATCGGTCTCAAACACAAAAAAAGAGTAGTAAGGGTAACATTTATGCGGTCAGGAGGGGTTGGAGAAGAGAATATTATCATAATCGGGAGAAGAGAGGCTGCCGTACTGTGAGTGAAGTCTGGACGAACACGCCCGGAATACTGCGCCCGGCCCAGATAGAATGCTGAAGAACAATGGCAGATGGCGCTCCGTTCTTCCTCGTACCTCGAAGCCATCACGTTTATGGATGGCTTTTCTTTATTATATTATTATATGTTATAATCCCCGGAGCTGTATTTCTATTCCCTCCACCACCCCTAATCAGAAAACACACAACGGTAGAATATCGTAATTAGTCCTCATTTGCTATGGCTTAGCCCATTACCGGTAATTATATCGTAGCATATTCATGAACGTTTAACGATGAAAATTTTCTAGCCAGTATGTGGGTAATTAGCGGTGTGTGTAATTTTATTCTGTATAGTTTAATGATTTGATTGGGGCCTCGAGAAAACGTCTTGCACCTCAACCTACAGTTATCTCCTATTACTTATAATTGGTTTCCCTTCAATTATAACTTACTTACAGTACAACCACGAAAGTGGGTATACACCTATTCCATGTAAAATAAACAGTGGGAAACATTCAAGCTGTATTTTTCCCTTAAATCTTCTCGTATTAATACGTGGTGTCTACGAGTGACGAAACTAAGGTGTAAATACGAATAATAATAATAATAATAATAATAATAATAATAATAATAATAATAATAGTAATAATAATAATGATGATGATGATAATAATAATAATAATCCGTGGCGGTACAGCCCGTGAAGGGCCTAGACAGACCATCCGGCTGCTGGCCTCACGCCCATATGCCGAAGCAGAGGTCGACGATCATCCAACCAGAATGGAGATATTGTGTGGTTAGCATGATGATTCCCCTAGCCGTTATAGCTGGTATTGGCAACCGGATTTCGCTACCTATCGTAGCTCCCCAAGTGCATTACGATGCTGGGTGGGCACTGGTCCCATACACTGGCTGAAATTTCATGAGAAAATTTCTTCCCCCATGAGGACTCGAACAAGCGCGCATTCCATAACGCGAGTCCTAGGCAGGGTGCCTTAGACCACGACGCCACGGCGCGGGACTGTAAATACGGATAGGCTGAAAAAATCTGTTTAGTTTGTGTCTTTTCATGCAACTGATATTTTTTGGCTTTTCTATCAAAATATTTCTTGTGACACAGACCCCTCCCCCCAAGAAGATGATAATTACTCATGTTGATGCTCAAACAGAATACAGATATAACAATATAGTCTAAAGTTATTTGTCTCAGAGCACCCTCTTAGCTAAGGATATTCCTTAAACAATAAAAATTTAAAATTTGTATTTTGTCTTCCTCCATCCGCTATTTTAATACAGGGTGTTGCAAAACTCCATACTCAAACTTCTAGAGATGGTAGAGGAGCTCAAAACAAAGACTTTTTGTTGTATAACCATAGTTCAGAAAGCAATAGTTACGTCATGCAAATCTGGCTTTCAGGTAGTAACTCCCTGTAAAGCAGGTTCGAATAATGTGAAGGAAAAATTGTTCCAGGGTCGGATCCCGGCCACTTAGTCACTCGTAATGAGTGCACCTCTGCACATGTATGGACATTGTGCCACTGTCATACATCTATGACTCAGTGCATGAGGGTAGGGCACTAGAGGGAACCCAAGAGGTGGAACTTAAACTGAGAGGATTCAATCCGAAATCGGGATGGGAATCCGGTGTGGCTTAGTGGATAGAGCGTCAGCACGTAGAGTTGAAAACCCGGGTTTAAATTCCGGTGCCGGAGAGAATTTTTCTCTGTTCCACTCATCCTTCATCATATGAAAAATCTGCCATCACCATATCTGAAAAAATGCGTCCATTAAATAATCATGAAAGCGCTTCATTCATTTGTAGACACCTGTATTTCAACAATCATATTTCTACGTCGCTGTCCATGCCATATATCTAATCGAGAGGAAGGGAACTTGGCACCCTACAAGACATTACAATGTATCATTAATATAATATTATAAAATGAAATGCAAGACATTACAATGTATCATTTCTGATATTAAAAAAAAGTGTATAATGCCTGTATTTATCAAACAGTTATATTACCGGTTGTTCTTTATGGTTGTGAAACTTGGACTCTCACTTTGAGAGAGGACCATAGGTTAAGGGTGTTTGAGAATTAGGTGCTTTGGAAAATATTTGGGGCTAAGAGGGATGAAGTTACAGGAGAATGGAGAAAATTACACAACAAGAACTGCGCCCATTGTATTCACCTGACATGATTAGGAACATTAAATCCAGACGGGCAGGGCATGTAGCACGTATGGGCGAATCTAGAAATGCATATAGAGTGTTAGTTGGGAGACCGGAGGGAAAAAGACCTCTGGGAGGCCGAGATGTAGATGAGAAGATAATATTAAAATGAATTTGAGGGAGGTGGGATATGATGATAGATATGGATTAATCTTGCTCAGGATACGGAGCGATGGCGGGCTTATGTGAGGGCGGCAATGAACCTCCGGGTTCCTTAAAAGCCAGTAAGTAAGTAAGTAAGTAATTATAATGCCTGTCCTTTTATAAAGCTATAGATTAAATAACTCAGGTCTTTGGAGAAACCAAATCATAGGGGAGAGTTGGGTAGTATCGGACATCGGGTAATATCGGACAGTGCGTTTCTTTCATCTACCACCATATGGTAGTACCTGAATGACATGGTTATGTTTCTGTATGCGACATCACAGAAACGTAACCATGTCAATCAGGTACTATTATCGTGTGGTAGATGAAAGAAACTCACTGTCCGATATTACCCGATGTCCGATACTACCCAACTCTCCCCTAAAATAATTTACTTATATCATGATATAAAATTAAAAAAATGCTAACCTTAAAATCACTTAAATTTGCATGAAAAATCGAGTAGCAATTTTATTGATGATATTTTGAAGCTCAGTTTCATAAGCGAAACTATTTCCCTCCAAAATATCCTTGTAAATAAGAAGTAAGTACACATGTAGTCACTAGCTAAAATAAAAATTCCACCTTGTCTCATAATGCTAATACTTTGATGAAATGTCCCACGTCTCAATGAATGACCCCAGTGATGCTTAATTTAAATCGATCAAGTCGCTTAAAATTGACGTACGTTGTGAAGTAAATTCTAGTTACTTTTGACTTCTGTTTAATATAATATAATTAATTGACTCATGTAACATTTTATAATATTTCATTTGTTGTAAATGGAATTTTCTCAAAGGTATATTGTACTTCATTAGGTTGGCAGAGTGATATTATTCTCTCCATTACAGGATCTAAATTGTTGTTGCTTCCGGCGGGCGGGCATTGTCCGGAGGAAACAATAGAGTGTCTTTTTAGTTTACTAAATGCGGTTTCCTTACATTGTTGTGAGTGACATTGAAAATAAATGGACAATATTCCTCATAAAGCCGAAAATTCTCACGGTATTGGGAATGCGGTTACGTCTGTACCACACAAATAACTTGGGGGTATTACAGTATATTAAAACAATTACCGCTGATTGTTTCGCATGGTTGTGAAACATGGTCGGTTACTTGAGATGATGATGTTGAATAATGTTCATTGATAATTAACGTTTGCTTTCTCTCTCATTGCAGTAAAGAATATTTCCAATACGTTTACCAAGTAGTACGTCATAGATATCTTAAAATGTCATTATAGTTTAATAAACAGAGAAGCAAGAATAATGATGTAATGAGAAAAAAATCCGTTGGTTTTATTTCCTGTGGAAAATTACAAATAATTTAGATGAAGTCAATGTCTTTAACTGTCTTGGATGAAATATTACATGTGGAAAATATGTGATATAGATAATAAACTTCCTAAATTTTTTAAGTTGACAGGTACAATAAAATAACTCTACTTGAAAGAGTGAGAACGGACACAGTCCTCAAGTTCGATAAAACAAAGGCAATTTCAATGTTAACTTTTGACTCAGAAGTTGCCAACTAGCCAAACAAAAAGAATCGAGGCAACACAGATGAAACTCCTAAGACCCCTAGCAGGATACAACCTGCTATATCATTAAAGAAAGGAAGTAGGTCTAAGGGACGAATTAATAATAATAATAATAATAATAATAATAATAATAAGAAGAAGAAGAAGAAGAAGAAGAAGAAGAAGTGACGCTAAAGCACTTAAGGGCCAGTCCGACCAGCCGGCTGCTGGCCTCACGTGCACATGTTGAAGCAGAGGTGGACAATCATTCAACCCGAATGGAGGTATCGTGTGGTTAGCACGATGATCTCCCCAACCGTTGTAGGTGGCTTTCGTAACGACATTTCGCTACCTACCGATGGTTCCCTCACTTGAAATGTGAATATGGAGAAGACTGGAGCATGTGAAATGGACAGAGAGCATAATAAACGAAGCCGAAACCGATAGTTGTAGTCGTCACCGTCACGATCATCGTTGCCGTGGTATTCACCGTCACGATAGTGTTTGTCGTGGACGTCAACGTCTCGATCGTCTTTGCTCTGGTCGTCACCGTCATGATAATCTTTGCCGTGGACATCACTGTCACGATCGTCTTTGACGTGGTCGTCACCACCACGGTCGTCGTTGCCGTGGTCGTTACCATCAATGATAATCTTTGCCGTGGACGTCACCGTCATTATCGTCTTTGCCGTGGTCGTCACCGTCATAATTTTCTTAGTCGTTATCTTCACCTACAAGAGCGTCTTTGCCACGAACGTCACTGTGACGATCGTTTTTGCCGTAGTCGTCACAGTCACGGTCGTCTTTGCCGTCACCGTCACGATCATCTTTGCCGTGGTCGTCTTCGTCACGATTTCTTTGCCGTGGTCGTCACCGTCACGATAGTCGCTTCCGCTGTCGTCATCATCACGATCGTGTTTGACATGGACGTCACCGTATGATCGTCTTTGCCGTAGTCGTCACCGTCATGATATTGTCAATAAATGGGTCGTTTATTAAGTATAGCGACACTGTTAAAAATCTTGGATTATTAATGGATAGAGATCTAAACTGGAATAGTCAAGTAACTCACATCTGTAAGAAATTTTCATTTCATCACTCTCTAAATCACTTACGAAACTGTCTGCCTCTTTCCATAAAAAGAAACATTATTCAATCGCTAGTGATGCCCCATTATGATTACTGCGATTCTCTCTTGACAAATATAATCGTCAATTTAGTTGAAAGATTACAACGAGTTCATAATGTCTGCGTCCGCTTCATCTGCAATACTCGTAAATTTGACCACATATCGCCATCTTTTGAAGTTCTTTCTTGGGTCCGCCTAAAGGAACGTAGAATAGCACATTCTTTATCTCTTCTGTTTAGAATATTATTCACTTCTACTCCAAAATATCTGAGAACTCGCTTTAAATATCTTGCAACATTACGGAATCAAAATCAGGCCTTATTATCCATTCCTCGTCACCGTACCTCTTTCTATTCATCCTCTTTCACAGTGTCAGTTTGTCGCCTATGGAAATTCTTACCTCGTCATGTCAGGGATTGCCGAACGGTTAATCAATTTAAATTAAGAATTAAGAATTACATACTTTTACATGAAATTGATTTGTGAGTGTTAGCCAATTTTTTTATAGATTACTCTGTGTGTATATAAATTGTCATTTAGGTCTATCATGAATTAGAATTAGGATATGAATTGTAAATAACTTAATTATGTATCATGTTTAGTTAATATTTCATTATAGCCCATGTAAGCTTGTTAAGGTGCACGGAAATTATTTTTATTTTTGAGTATGACTTTCGTATTTTTGTCATTGCTTTATTATGTATTTTACTTCTGGTAGTGTGGAAGAGAAGGCCTCATGGCCTTAACTCTACCAGAATAAATAAATAAATAATTAAATAAATAAATAAATAGTATTTGACGTGGACGTCACTGTCACGATCGTTTTCGCCGCTTTCATCACCGTCAAGATCGTCTTTACCGTGGTCGGTACCGTCACGATCTTCGTTGCCTCGCCTTTACCATCACGATTGCCGTTGCCATCACTATTACTGTAGTCATAATATAATTGTTCTCTTGTCTTCAATCATGAAGCCTTTTGATTCGTTCCGTCTCCACTCGCAGAGGGATTATGAGCCACTATCGAACATTCATCAGTAATTTGTCAAGTGATCAGATCACTAATCAGTGGCTCAAAATCACCCCTTAACACAACACACTTCCCCGACGAATTCGAATTCGAGTAAGCTGCCACTCGAAGTACAACAGTCTTATTATAATTTTATTGTGCAATATACGTTATTGATGTTATGTGTATAATTAATTATTTTCGTCTTCTCTATTACATTTTTTTCTTTTTTAAATTCTTAACTGAAACGTATTCTTGAAATATGAAACTCCGAAACATCAGAACAACACGAAGACGAAAGAAGTTCGAGGAATTTTAATTACAGAATAGAGGATGTAGGCTTAAGTCAGGAAAAAAATAAGTTTTCAACTGTGACAAGGGTTTCAGCTATTTATAGAACTTCACATTCCCGAGCTGTGAACTAATTAATGCTCTAGTCGTTTGAAGCTGTGCCAGCTCATTAAAGCTAATCTAAGTTTGTGGCATGCGTTGCGCATCGTCTGGGGTTTTAATTTGTCAGGGAACAGTTTCCAGAACAATTGTAGTAATAATAATAATAATAATCACCATCATCTCTTTTTCAGTGTAAGTCGGTCTGCAATCGAAGTGACTTGGGTTTGATTCTCGATAATTTAGTGGAAATTGTTAATCTGTCTTCGCCTATCAGAACTTACCTATTATGTATGTATCTTCAGTTCGATAGTCCTTTGTTACCTCAAGCAGTATACTCGTATTTGCGCCCTGACAATGAAGTCTGCAACTAATGGAGGTCTCATGTTGCTTAGCAATATTTATGAAGGGGATGAAGAAAAGAGCGAATGAACATATCGCTGCTGATTATGTTTATTATTATTATTATTATTATTATTATTATTATTATTATTATTATTATTATTATTATTATTATTGTTTTAGTATGTACTTATTTATTTACTTCATTTTTTTCTTTATATATATATATATATATATATATATATATTTCTATTTTAGTAGGTTATATTTTACGACACTTTATCAACGTCTTAGGTTATTTAGCGTCTGAATGAGATGAAGGTGATAATGCCGGTGAAATGAGTCCAGGGTCCAGCACCGAAAGTTATCCAGCATTGCTCATATTTGGTCGAGGGAAAACCCCGGAAAAACCTCAACCAAGTAACTTTCTCCGACCGGAAATCGAACCCGGGTCACCTGGTTTCGCGGCCAAACGCGCTAACCGTTACTCCACAGGTGTGGACTATTTATATATATATATACACATACATACTTATTTATTTATATCGCGAAAGAACACTAAAAATTTTAAATCTTGAATTCTCTGGGTTTTCGTATTTTTAATCTTGTATCAGAATTTGAATTATGTATCGTAGTTTTCACTGATTGCATGAATAACAGTAATGAACTAGTTTATGTATTATTATTGTTACTTCGATTCATATGTTCAGTGTAAAGTTTGTTGGACGAGATTGAAATCAGCCTTCCCCGCGCTAAGAAATCTTGTTGTAAGTATATCAGAGCACGCGAGCGTTCAGAGCTTTGAGCGGCAACATTGAATTCAGCTTGTATGATTCACCGCAGGGGAAAGCCCTCGCTGTTCTGAGAAATCCATTACGTGGAAACGACCTCGGTCAGGGTTGAAGTCGCAGTGGTTACCGGCTTGAGTTGTAGTGAGACATGTTGATTAATTTTAATTAAATGAGATTGGTTTACAGTCTATTTTTAGTGTATCTGAAAAATATGTCCAAAGGACTGTTACTTGACTTGTAAATATAGCATATGATTTTAGCACAAAAATTTTCATCGTATACTTCGAATAGAAAGGGATGTTACTTGAAGGAAAAACTGAATGAGGTAGAAACAAATAGTAATAATAAAAACATTAGAGATTTATATAAGGGTATGAAGGAATTTAAGAACAGATATCAGGCAAGGGTAAACGAGATCAAGGATGAGAATGGTGACTTGCTTGCAGACTCTCATTCAATCCTGAATAGATGGAAAAACTATTTTGGACAAGTACTAAATGTACATAGACCAAATAGAAACGATCGGAACGAAATTCAAATACAAACTGCTGAGCCATTTATACCCGGACCCACACTTCCAGAAGTCGAAATTGCGATAGCAAATCTGAAAAAGTACAAGTCTCCAGGTATCGATCAAATACCAGCAGAATTAATACAAGAGGGTGGAAGCGCATTATCAAGCAAAATTTATAACTTGTACATGCTATATGGGAAAAGGAAATTGTACCAGAACAATTGAAGGAGTCCATAATTATTATTGTACCTATTTTTAAGAATGGGAACAAGAATAACTGAGTAGCCCAGTTGCAAAACCAGCTATTTACAAGTGAGATGAATTTTGGCAAATGAGGAAAATTGTGTAAAACCTTATCCACAGATACTAGAGGCATGATTTCTAGTTTAAATAATGGGAAAAAAATATTTCGTTTGTGTTCCTACAGCTCAGAAATATATGATTAATAGGTAATTAGTTATTTTGTATATTAATTTGAAAAAATAGCAGGTTTTGCAGCCGAATATAGCAGTTAGCAGGATTTGCAACTCTGTAGGTAGCCATATTAGTGATACAATAGTTTGCAAAACCTGGTATTTGATCAATGTTAGCATTTTATCTGGAAATAAACTGACGGTAGAAGAGAACATTCTTATTTTCGTTACATACCTAAATATTATTAAACACACAAACAAGTATTGTACTACGAAAAAAAGTATAAAAGGAAGATAGGATACTAATATTATAGTTTGAATGTGGTACTACAATTATACATAAATAAAACAAATTATTGTTATCAAAACGGGAATAATGTTACAAAAGCAGATAATTATGTTGCTGAAACATATAAGAAGCGTTATCATAGTTTTTCTATCCAAAAACTTGGATCAGTTAATAAATTGGCTTTGGTGGAATCGGTCCAATATATGTGCTATTATTCTCCAGTTTTTCAGCTCATAAAAACAAAAGTTGTAACGAAAGATAATTTTTGTGAAATTATTAAAAATAAAACAAAGGGAATTGTAATTAACTAAAATTATTGATTGAATTAGTTAATGGACAATAACATAATATTAGTTACGAATAGTGTTAGTATGTAATTAAATTAGGTAATTATTGCTACAAAATTGCAGAAGTTTGAACAGTTCTGTCCTACCTCTTTTTAAAGTTAAAATATTCGTTTTTCACTTGCATAAGGGGCAAGGAGGTAGATCTTCTACTATTTCATAACATTTGCATTAGAAAGGGGTGATAAGAATATATTTTAGAAAGAGATGTAGGCCTAAGTAGTATGATGGCCGATACAAATGTGCTGTGCAATTTCATATTTTTCAATATGAAAAATTTTTTGATATAACTAGAAAAAGAGCACAAAAATTAGACTACTTTCTAAACCTTGAAACAAAGTAACATCTCTTATGGCTTAAAACTCCTACATTTAATAGGTCTACTGCTACTTTTGTCTTTAAATTCCCAAATAATAGTGTGATTACTTCTTAAATAATTCCCTTTTTCTGCTCATTCTTATCTATTCCACATCTCAATAAAAAAAATTGAAGCGTTTTCTTTTCCTTTTTTTAGTATCTAATGAGGTCTCCGTTCTGCGTTGCATCAACGCTTTGACAGCCCAGCACCAAGTGCCAATAAAACTCCGTGTTTACTGTTGACCATCATGGGAGAAGTTGACACGTGTTTCTTAAGGCTAGAAGAGGGGCGTGTATGGTCCCAATCATAATTAAATCCTTGGGAACAAGAGTTCTTCAAGTATTTAATAAAATGGTTCACATAGAAACAGAAAACGGAGAGGGAGAATACCTTAAAACGAAAAAAGTCCGAGATAATATCCTTTTCAAAGTTTCCAGTAATGAGGTCCTATAGCGTTAGATGCGTTAATGAGAATGGCACGCTATTCTATCCAGGAACCGGGGTGTTAAAGCAACGAAAATATATTTCAGGATCATTAACTGGAGAAAGGTTCGATAAACTATGCTTCTAATATCCTGAATATTTAACAACGCTCCAGGTATAAAACCTTAACAAGTGTATATCGTTCTTTTCACAACGAAATTACTTTCCCCATTGGAATGCTCACTGTAAAATTGTATAGCCATTAGATATTCTCTTGATGTTTTTCATTTGAGGCCAGGTTCTAGTTCCATATATAGACTTTTCTCCGGAATTTACATTTTTCAAAACTTAATTATAACAATATAAAAGTCTAGGAAGCGAATTATATTACTGCCATAAAATTTCTCCTAAGGTCGTGATCTCAAGTATGTTTCAAATGATGTAGATTTATGCAAGAAGTTTTTTTAATTTATTTATCACATACGACCTATCAGTATCAGTAAAAAGAGTTACCTAGAGAAGCTCTTGTGTGACAGTGAAATGTTGAGTTATTTGTCAACAGTAATCTCACTAGAGGTTTTGATTTATCTAGAAAAAATCAAAACTTGAGTGGAATTTAATTTACTATTACACGATTATAAGAAAGTACAGAGTGTTTCCGGGCTAGTGTTACAAACTTTCAGGGATGATGGGGAAGTGCACATGTATCAATTTGAGATAAAGACCTTGGTCCGGAAATGACTGAGTCGAAAGTTATAAGCAAAATTAGTTGTGTGGAAATGGAATTGTAATTTAGTACCACGTGCCCTCCTTCTCTTAACCTTTGGAACAGTCGTGGAAAGATGGTATGTGCCAGATGTCTGCTACGTGGGTACTTGTACTGATACAATCTGTGAGCTTGTCTACTGTTCCCATTGCCTCATCCGTATTCGAAAATGAGGTCGGCATATTCCACTCTCGTGTAGTTCCTCCATTTTACTAGGACTGATCGACTGGACACTGCAACTTATACACATACACTGCTGTCTACAGACGTGCACATCAGGATCGACCATGTCCGTTACACATTACGCTATCTGCATTGCTTTAATGTAATTCCCTGTCCCCACCCCTCAGACAGCTTACTGAATGGAATACTGTAAGTAGACAACGTAAACAACGTTAGATGAATACAGTATGTGTAAGAAGTAAGAAGTCGGGTAATCTATTTCGAATCTTCTGCCTTATTTCGCCAGATACTATCTCGTTTTCACTAATTCCATCGTCATTAAATAACGTAGTTGACCTAGAAGTTAGTAGTTGATATAGCGTCGTTAAATAAGCAAAAAACTTTAAGTAATCGCCCAACTTAACTTTGTCTGTTAGTTTAATAAAATAATAATAATAAAATAATAATAATAATAATAATAATAATAATAATAATAATAATAATAATAATAATTCAATTTGGGTCCCTGAAGATTCTAATCGTTTCCACATAGCACCTGGGGGAGTGGGCATATTATAACTAATAAAATTAAGTCATTATTTTACATTGATTTGTCATTTGACTGAGTAACAAATATTATATTGTGTTTATCTATATTAATTGACAATCTGAATATTTCCAACATGCTTTCTAAGTTAATAAAATTAAGCTAATTATCGCTTCGTCACTGCTGAGAATGACAGGATTTGTATGCTTGATTAAATATGTCGCATGTGAGTCTTACATCACTTCGTATTGAAACCTGTTAAGCGACACTAAGACTGAATTTTGAAATTTTTACAATTTGAATCCGATTTATTTAATTGTTGAACTGTTTTCTGATGCGTTGAGAATAAGGTTTGTGCTAATTTTTACCTCAATCTGATTACTAGTTTCGAAGTTAATTTTATTTTAATTATGTTAATCAGTGACAAAAATGTTCCATGCTCATTAGGTTTAAATAGAGAAAGTTCATATTTTCTTCATACGGACTCTTAATTCATGGGAAAAATTTTAAAGTTGCGACATGGATGAGATCTAGCCTAATTTTTATTCACAATAAATTTTTGTAAACCAGACATTTACTTATTCATTTATGTAGCTAAATTTTTATTCACAATAAATTTTTGTAAACCAGACATTTACTTATTCATTTATCTAGCCAAATTTGTATTCACAATACATTTTTATAAACCAGACATTTACTTATTCATTTATCTAGCCAAATTTTTATTCGCAATAAATTTTTGTAAACAGACATTTACTTATTCATTTATAGAGCCAAATTTTTATTCACAATAAACGTTAATAACATAATAAAGAGTTAAGAAGGAATATTCACATAAATTATACTATACTACTGTAAGTGAATGAAACACATCATTCATAAAGAAAGTGATATTCCAAAGAAAGAGATTGAGTATGACATCGTAAGTTAGAATTGATATTGATGGTATCTTTAGCCTTATAAAAGTAACGAATAAACTAATCAAAACAATGTTATAGTATAAAGCAAAGTCACCTAAGCATGTTTTAACTGTAACTAATATTAGCCTATATAAAAAACTCTTATTACATTATGCTTTTAAGGTGATATTGGTGCTCAACTTCCTGTCATCAGAATATTACATTGTTTTTTTCGAAATCTGCTGAAGCTCTAGAGCTGATGTTTTTACAACACATGGGCACATACTGTTTGTTTATGCTGTAACAGTAGTTGCTTTGTCAATTCATTTCCTTAAAACATTTTCCATGCGAATATTTTCAAATTTTCAGTACACTATCTTCAATATTACGTATTTACGATATATTAGATTTACGAAAACATTGCTTCAGTATCTGTAAATCTACTAAATAAACATGTGTGAAAATGTCAATTTTCTGTTAAAAGTTGGGAAAATATTCCTTTTGAATAAAAAAGCAAACGTAAAAAGTGAGCATTAAAATTAAAACTTACGTTCTTATAATGCACTTATACTTCTCAGACAAAATATAAAGATTAACATGTATACATTATTAATAAGTCATATTTCCTTTATCCATTGAATCAGTGCTGGCCATCCCTGTATATAGATCGGCCAAGCGGCATATACTACCTCTTTCTTCTATCTCTTTCCTTTCCGTTGTAAAACGCTCAGACTCTCCTGAGCTCTAAAGCGCGCGCTTACGCCTATGGACATCAGTTGACATAACTGTCCTAGGCAAATGGGAGGAAATTTAAGTACAATAACTCTAGTAAACAATATACATACTTGTAAAAAGATAAACAGCCCTTTGGTGGCAATTTACATCCACCTCGCCTATTCTGACTCAGTAGAGATAAAGATGTTCCCTTTACACGTCATGAAGGTCCTTGAATTAGAGTTAGAGCTTCATGCATTCTTAGTCTCGGCAAAAAGATGAAGTGGTTTGGTGGGACACCACGCTCCGTCCACATTTTGGGCAGGGCATAGTTGCGCCCCACGGTCAGATAAAATGCAGCAGATAAAAAAGGCTCCCTGTTTTGTGGGCATAGTCGCGCCCCGTTCCCATGAGGTAGAGAAAAGGGGCATGGCATATTTGCGCCCCGATGAAATAGATAGAGAAAAAGACACTACGGAAACTCGAGCCTCGTAATCAACCAACCTTATCGATTTCTTATGCGATTTAATATTTATTATCGATACCGTTAAAATGAACACCATGAAGTTGGCACTACTTTATTAGCTGTTTTTCTACTGTTTATGCAGTGATTATCAATAGCCTACCGTTAAAATGAAACACAGTACTTTGTTAAGTTGTTTATGCAGTAATTATCAATAGCCTTTGTTAACTTTGTTAACTGTTTTTCTACTGTTTATGCAGTGATTATCAATAGCCTACCGTTAAAATGAACACCATATAGTTGGCAGTACTTTGTTAACTGTTTTTCTACTGTTTATGCAGTGATTATCAATAGCCTACCGTTAAAATGAACACCATATAGTTGGCAGTACTTTATTTACTGTTTTTCTACTGTTTATGCAGTGATTATCAATAGCCTACCGTTAAAATGAACACCATGAAGTTGGCAGTACTTTATTAACTGACATATTCAAATGAGTGAGCCATTGGAATATGGGTGCTTAGCAGTCTTTGACATTTTATTAATGATTTTCACACCGTCTGTGGCGTATAGTGAGGATAATTTAAAATTAATGTTAAGTTTAGTGAAAAGGGTAAAGAGTTAATAATTCACAATGATTCTAAGTTTCAATTTTTCGAAACCCTGTAACGTAGGGTTAAGATATCGATATACAAACCAAAAATGCAGTTCATTTATTGTGTGTGAGCGATAAAAAAGAGTTATTTTAAATAGTAAAATTGATCATACGCTAGGCCTATCTGATTTCAATGCAGCTATCACTGTAATATTTGTAAGTAATTTGTTTATATTATGACAATCACTTTCGTGTGTACTATGTCCATCGGGGCGCAACTATGCCATGTCCATTCTGCTACCAGATTTCTTCGGGGCGCAACTATGCCATGTCCCTTCTGCTACCTGTTATCTTCGGGGCGCAATTCATTCTGCTACCTGATTTCTTCGGGGCCCAATTATGCCATGTCCATTCTGCTACCTGATTTCTTCGGGGCGCAACTATGCCATGTCCATTCTGCTACCTGATTTCAATGCAACTATGCCATGTCCATTCTGCTACCTGATTTCTTCGGGGCGCAACTATGCCATGTCCATTCTGCTACCTGATTTCTTCGGGGCGCAACTATACCATGTCCCTTTTGCTACCTGTTTTCTTCGGGGCGCAATTCATTCTGTTACCTGATTTCTTCGTGGCCCAACTATGCCATGTCCATTCTGCTACCTGATTTCTTCGGCGCGCAACTATGCCATGTCCATTCTGCTACCTGATTTCTTCGGGGCGCAACTATGCCATGTCCCTTCTGCTACCTGATTTCTTCGGGGCGCAATTCATTCTGCTACCTGATTTCTTCGGGGTCCAACTATGCCATGTCCATTCTGCTACCTGATTTCTTCGGGGCGCAACTATGCCATGTCCATTCTGCTACCTGATTTCTTCGGGGCGCAACTATGCCATGTCCATTCTGCTACCTGATTTCTTCGGGGCCCAACTATGCCATGTCCATTATGCTACCTGATTTCTTCGGGGCCCAACTATGCCATGTCCATTCTGCTACCTGATTTCTTCGGGGCGCAACTATGTCATGTCCATTCTGCTACCTGATTTCTTCGGGGCCCAACTATGCCATGTCCATTCTGCTACCTGATTTCTTCGGGGCCCAACTATGCCATGTCCATTCTGCATTCTGCTACCTGATTTCTTCGGGGCGCAACTATGCCATGTCCATTCTGCTACCTGATTTCTTCGGGGCCCAACTATGCCATGTCCATTCTGCTACCTGATTTCTTCGGGGCCCAACTATGCCATGTCCATTCTGCTACCTGATTTCTTCGGGGCCCAACTATGCCATGTCCATTCTGCTACCTGATTTCTTCGGGGCGCAACTATACCATGTCCCTTCTGCTACCTGATTTCTTCGGGGCGCAATTATGCCATGCCTAGGCCTCCCAATTGACCGCGGGCGCAACTATGCCATACCGCACCTTTTACCCCCGGAAAAGACGGGATACTTAATTTGATAGGAGGCTGAGTGAACCTCGAGATCGTTCTGGAAAATTTGTCAAAATTCCCGCCACAACCTGGGATGGAACCCAGGACATTACAGTCCATAGCACGTTAGTCTACTAACTGAGTTACCAGGCCGGCCATTCTGAATTAATAACTTAATTTTTAACGATTGTTTGCACGAAAGTCGTCAATGTAGTTAACTGAAGCGGCCTGTACCAGGCATTCTTATTATGTTTTTATTATGCTAAACAGTTCGTTAAATTGAAATGACTATAATTAGATTTTTCAGTCTTTACTGTAGTTACCTAGCCCCACCCAAGCCGTTAACGAACAGGTCGACGGTGTGGACGGATAAAGGAAGGAATAATGGACTAGAAGTTTCACCCCCAAACCCGTTGTGCGGCGAAGCATAGTGGCACCAGAGTTGTTACTCCTATTCAAACAGCCATTAATTAGAGCGAAATTTGTTTTGGAATTAAGCGATTCCACAAATTCATCATCCATTCACCGCTATGTAATTGCTGACATTACATGTTACTAAGGCAACGAAGAATGGGGAAGGAACTGTACAAATGGAAATTGGAATATTGATAGAAAGCAAGTAATCAGAAATTGAATAGATGAAAGACAGTAAAAGATGTGACGCATCAATCACACACAATTCATAGTAGATATTTTCTTTTCAGAAAAATGTGAAGTCTTACATCTCTACCAAAAACATCATATGCCAGTTGTATTAGTAAATATTTGTTAGGAAGTTCTTCTCTGATTTTGTCTTCAGTTTAGAGAAACATATTTTAATTTTTTTCCCCATAAAATAGGCCTACAACGTTGAGACGTTGGGAACGCTCATATTTATTTTTTATCCGATAAGTCGATTTGTAATCACGATATTCTTATTTTATTAAAACGCAGTCAATATGACTTATCATAAAATATTTTCAACTAATATTGATAACATTTCATACCAGATATGAAATGCATATAATTTCTGTAATAAATAACATACGATAATATGCATTAGGCCAACTCTTGGACGTAAAATAGATAAGGATGAATTCTTTGCTCCATAAATTTCACATGAAACACAAATAAATATGTAGACCCTATTAGGTATTAAATTAAATTTAGTTAATTAATGTTTTATTGTATTTATATAATAATAATAATAATAGTAATAATAATAATAATAATAATAACATAGAACATATAATACAGAATAATACACCAGACTACAGAATATATAATTTATTTCCAAGAAATAGTCTTCCCAGGCATCCTGGGTTGCCAAAAACACAGAATAACACACATATAAGAATAATAACGATTACAGTAAAATAGTTGAGTCAAATTGAAATGTGAACTAGGAGCTTAAATTTAAGAAATAATAAATTTGTACATATATTGTAACAGTCACACATTAACGGATAGAAAGAGGAGGGATTATGATATTCCGTATAAATGATTTTTCAGAATTGCCACAGACCCTTTAATGCTAGAAGTAATTATGTTTGGAATGATATCATGGATTCCAAATGTTTTGATAGTGTTTACAGTTGATCGTGGGATGGTGCCCCTCGCTCCGATCATTAAACCGTGTACTTCCCAGGTGCCTTCCATCTGATATTTTTCTCGAAAATACGGAATAGTAGGCTCATAAATTTGTTGTTTCTCTTTGTTGACCTCAGATGGTTGGGTCTGGCTCATCTCAAATCTAACAGTTGGGTCCAGTATAAAGCCTTTACTATTAGTCTTGTGTAGAGCCACGATGTCCGCTCTTCTAATTCCGCCGCCTTCAGACGCAACGCAGTGCACCTCTTCATGGACCTCGATGGTTTTTTTTTCTAAGGGCTTGTGCTACAGTATTAGTTTTCGGATGTTACGACAATAGAAATAGAAATAAAATAATACATCAAAATAAAAAGAAGAATACAGTGCAACTCCACAAATAGACGCTCACTCTATATACTTCACGATACAAGGTAAGTCATCGCACCCTGTTTCGTGCTGCACAGGGCTAAACAGTTGAACCAATGCAGTAGTGTGCAGATACTCGTACACGTTGGTAACATGGCAGGGATATTTATAGAGATCGCGAAAATCACGACACAATAGATTTTTACTAATCTTCACGATTTAAGAGATTCTGATTAATAATATGCGGATAAAACAATCGTGACAAATCGCGAAATAAAGTTCTAATAGCGATATATGAACAGATTCGTGAATTATTACTATTGCGTCGTTTTATAGCGAATTTCATATTCTGAGTTTTTTTTTCGGATTTTTTTCTCACTTGATTTGTTATATATCCAAGTATTACATGGTATTCCAGGTGTTCTGATTGCATTAGTGAACTGAAAAGACGTAGAATTCAACATTTCAATAATAATTTGAAACTGTTAATTTGAGGACTGCAAGTTTTTTTTAAGTGAATGTTTGTTGAATACAGTCTCAATCCAACAAAAAATATTGTCTATTGGCCATACCGCATCTTTACCAGAATCCAACGAACTTCAATGTGAGAGATACAAAATGAATATTAATAAGTGAAAGGACTTCTTTTTGGCGCAAGGGAACTTCATTTAAGTTAACCAAAACCATTCTCCTTTCTCTTAATTTTTCTAGTGAGGACATTAATAAAATTTGCCTAGTGGTATTGAGAGATTCATTATCCATTTTGCACAATCACATGTATAACACTGTGTAACATTTTTTTACTTCATTTCATTATTCTTCATTGTACTTTTATCTCATGTTTCTCCGATATCAAATTGTACTTTATTTTTAAATTTATCATTGTTCCGTATTCTCTCCGCAAGTCATACTATATTTTATTTTTAAGTTAACCTCTGCTTTGTATTCTGGATCCTAGTGGTCAGCCGTAGATGTCGGCCAGATGTACCAAATTGTGGAATTAGTAGCATATTGAGTTAATACTTCAAATCTAAAATAATTGCATTTTCCAAAATTTCCATTAATCTCCGCTAAGAGTACAAATCAGTCTCCAACAATCTCCGCCGACCACAATATTAAAAAACACAAATGATAAAATTAATCTGTAGTAATGTCACGAGAGGTCTGAGATTTATCTGGGAAATCTCAGACCTCGAGTGGCATTTATTAGGACTATTTCGTGAATAAAACAAAAATGTAAACATTATATCCCTAAAATTCGTTCACAAAATGTTAATAATTGTATATTAACGAATACTTAACCTATTCAGACATTGTGAAGTTGAAGTACTCGTAGATGAATATCGATTACTGCAATAAAGAAATTCGATGTTATTATTCAGTAATGCCAATTGCGAAAAGCGAAATACAGGTTTAACAATGTTAATAACATGTACTGCAATTTTCTCTTATTATTATAACGTAACTACATTTTAATTATCTGCTGAAATGAGAAGTTAATTTAACAGTAACAGTAACAGTTGGGACAGCTATATACCAATGCCTATGTATTCAGAGCGAGACATGTTGCTACACAGTGAAGCCATCTCTGTATAGATTGGCCTAATGAAAACAAGAATTTTATTACGCCATACGGAAGGCAGGTTGATGAAAAGACTTTATTATTACTATGCAAGGTCACTGGGTTTGATATGTTACATAAATTTGAACGTCTGACTTTCTATTAATTGTTTCATTTCATCTACAAAATACAAATTTTATAGGCTACTTATAGGTTATGTTACCTGTGGGACCAGAACCAATGTCAGCTGTGTCTTATTTCGACCGTTACAATCAGTGCTACACGAAAGCATTTTTTATTGCTCGACAAACGCATTCTCGCTGTAGTGTGTAACGGAACTAAAGCTGCATCTACACAGTTCAATATTCCAATCGCGTATGCATGCAGTCTGGGAAGAATATTGAAAAAATAAGTTTAAAAGGTACGTTCAATTAAGATGCATGAAGATTTTGTGTCTGCATGGTGCGCCGTTTTGAACGTCGTCTTCACTGCGTAAATATATTAATTAATATTAAATATCAATCTTGCATTCATTGCTTTAAAGTTGAAAGAAAAGTTTAACCGTGTAGTTGCATCTTAATGTATTCATGATCATCAATTTACGGAGAAACAGTTGGCGACAACGACTAAACAAAAGAACGACCATGCGATAAATTTATAGCGATAAATCTAGCTGCAAAAATTATCGCAAAGTCTGACTGTGATTAGTTGAAATTCAAAATTTCATTACACTTCATTGGTCGAAAATGAAATGACGTCATATAAATGAAATAGTCTCCATAAATACCTGCTTCTGCTTATACAATATTTGCAACTAACATCTTACAGTAATTAATTTCCTAATTTGTTCTCCAGTATTCTTTTCTGTCTTGACTTACTTTGCTTGCTTCCTTTCTCATTTACCTAAAACTGAGTTTTTAAGGTTTGTATTCTAAGTACTATTCCTAAATATTACCAGTCGGTCTGTTCTATTTTAGATCTAGCAAAAACCTAAACCGATAGATTCAGGTCCTAACAATACTTATGTTCCGACAGAATTTTCCAGTAAACGGATGAGATTTTTGTACGTTTGTGACGAAGTGTAAACTTCTGTTGTATTCCCCTCAATTGACCTTATCTCTGAAGTTACTTGGACAAGATCCTTTCAACCTGAAGTTGTGTTGGATTGTTGCATTAAATTTCTAAACCGGACTCCTTCATTATATATTTCCGACTATTTCGTTTATATGACGTCATTCCATTTTCGACCAATGAAGTGTAATGAAATTTTGAATTCCAACCAATCACAGTCAGACTTTGCGATAATTTCTGCAGCTAGATTTATCGCTATCAATTTATCGCATGGTCGTTCTTTTGTTTAGTCGTTGTCGCCAACTGTTTCCCCGTAAATTGATGATCATGAATACATTAAGATGCAACTACACGGTTAAACTTTTCTTTCAACTTTAAAGCAATGAATGCAAGATTGATATTTAATATTAATTAATATATTTACGCAGTGAAGACGACGTTCAAAACGGCTCACCATGTAGACACAAAATCCGTATGCATCTTAATTGAACGTACCTTTTAAACTTGATTCTATTCTTCCCATATTGCACGCATACGGGAATGGAATATTGAACTGTGTAGATGCAGCTTTAGTTCCGTTATACACTACAGCGAGAATGCGTTTGTCGAGCTATAAAAAATGCTTTCGTGTAGCACTCATTGTAAGTAACGGTCGAAACAAGGCACAGCTGACATTGGTCCTGCTTCCACGGGTAGGCCTAACCTAACCTACAAAATTGTAGCGTATAACATTTGTATTGAAATTAAACAATTAATAGACGTTCAAATTTATGTAACATCATCGCATATCAAACTCAAAGACCTTGCATAGTAATAATGTCTTTGATCAAACTGCCTTTCGTATGGCGTAATAGAATTCGTGTTTTAATTAGGCCTATCTATACAGAGATGACTTCACTGTGTAGCAACATGTCTCGCTGTGAATACATAAGCATTGGTATATAGCTGTCCCCACTGTTACTGTTAAATTAAATTATGATTTCAGCAGATAATGAAAATGTATTCGTTATAATAATACGAAAAAAGTGCAGTACATATAATTAACAATGTTAAACCTGTATTTCTATTTTCGCAATTGGCATTACTGAATAATAACATCGAATTTCTTTATTGCAGTAATCGATATTCATCTACGAATATTTCAACTTCACAATGTCTGAATAGGTTAAGTATTCGTTAATATACAATTATTAACATTTTGTGATCGAATTTTAGGGATATATTATTTAAATTTTTATTTTATTCACGAAATAGTCCTAATAAATCTCAGACCTCTCGTGACATTACTACAGATAATTATTTATTGGCGGGTCCATCTGGTTCTGAAACGCAATCATAAAACTCTGCATACATCTTTGTTATTATTGCATTTTTGTTATGTAAACATGTACACGAATATTATTTTGTTTCTTTACAGTGTTCCACACTGCGGGACCACGCCTTGGAAACAAGCCACACGTCACACACAGAGGCTATAAAACGGAGCGGCCCGCTGTAAGTATGAACAAATGCATTAATAGCTTCGATAAATTATACGTGAACAGGAAAACCGTGTCCTTCGTCCTAAAATTTATGCAAATGGCAACACTGTTAACCTTAACTTAAGCGTAATTAACAGCAAACTAAGAAAAGAAAATGCGCAATTTCTAAAGGCCGTGATCAATGTAATTACATACTTAGGCTGACCGGAAGGTCATGGGCTTCAGTTCACATATGAAGGCAAGGAGGAATCGTCACTACTTTTAAGTGAGTAGAGGGTCTTTCTGGGGGTAAAATGCGGCTAGTTTAACTAGTTTTATGAACTTTAACCTTCCTGTTACCAAGGTTCATTACAACATACTAATACCAAGGAGGGTAATGCATTTTCTCCCATCAAAGCTCTGTTAAGAATTTGGAATATTTAATAATTTATGTATTATTGACTGTAGTCCACCAGAAAATGTAAAAATATAAAACAATAGTTCTATTTTTTAAATACATGGTGGTTCAAAAGTCTGGTTTCATATTGTTGAATACTAAATTAAAGAACTTTTTATACATTTTACTGGTGACACTATAAGATGACACACCTGTATATCGATGCATGCGCATAGAAAGGAGAAAACTATCAGAATTTGCCACATCGAAAGCCCTTATTTTTTTTTTGAACGCACAAGCTCCAAGATCATAAAGAAAGGCCATTGATATATATGATTACATTCTGCCGGATTATAAAGACAAACCACTCAGACATACCGTTACATCACAGGCTAGTACAGTATATAGGGGAGAGTCGGGTAGTATCGGACATCGGGTAGTGTCGGACAGTGCGTTTCTTTCATCTACCACCATATGGTAGTACCTGAATGACATGGTTACGTTTCTCTATGCGACATCACAGAAACGTAACCATGTCAATCAGGTACTATCATCGTGTGGTAGATGAAAGAAATTCACTGTCCGATATTACCCGATGTCCGATACTACCCGACTCTCCCCTACAATCACGAAGCTCAATACGTAGTAAATATGCATCCATAGATAGTTGTTAACCACTAGGTTCGCTACTATCGCCTCATTACAGACAATGCGAAATAGTACCTGCACAGTCTGTTGTTCCTAGTACCCTCACAACTCAAGCTTCTTGACTGTATATACTAGACTATGGTTACATCTTCTAAATGTCGTACATCTAAAGATCCAAAAATTCAGCTACTTAGAGGAGGTAGCTACATCGAAAACGAAAATGTAAAAACAAAAGAAAATAAGGAAAAGGCAAAATTATTGCGACAATGGAAGTCATAGGGTATACATAGGTTAACATTAGCGAAGAAGAAAGTAGAGGGGAAAATACCGTCATGCCATCCAAATTTTCGCAGAATAGTAGAATGTCTTTTGAAATACAAAAATGAAGAGGGGTGAAGAGAAGTAGAGGGACGAGAAAATAAAGGAAAGAAAAGAAGGGCGTGATTAATTAATAGGAAGAAATAGAGTAACCTATTTGAAAGTAATTTTAATAAAAAGTATTTACGAAAGTCATAAGCGCCATAAGTAAAAGTCAGAGAAGTAAAGAAGTTGTTAGGAAGTTGAAGAAGAAGAGGAATAAGTAAAAGAAAATGAATAGAGAGAAAAAGTGTAAGTAGAAGGAATAGGAGGACTATAATAAATATGTAATATATTAAGAGTAAAAAAAAGAAGAAAAAGTAGAAGAAGAGGGAGAATATAAAGTATGAAATGGGTTGGGTTTTACAAGTAGAGAGAAAGAAAGCGAGTAGAAAAGAAGCAACGCTTAAACAGGGGAATTCGTGTGTATAACTGAAGCAAAGCAATTCCTATGTATAGTTACACACTGCTTATACATCCATCGCTTATGCATGATTTATTAGTAAAGTTTTCTGTCCCAACTCTGCATACTGTAAGTCTCGTATAAAACTATACACGGTTTATTAGTAAGACTGTATAATGACTTATAGCGTAAAGATGATGAGATGATGATGATGATGATTATGATGATGACGATGATGATAATTAATTTTTTTCATCATATTTGAAGGAAATATAGGGTTGTTTCCGATCTCTGATAACGAATTTGAATGACACCATGTGCGTCAGGAATCACACCGACAGCTGAATTGCAGCGAGAGATGACAGACCAGTAGTGAGTGATTTCATAATCAGAGTGCACGGTGTATCACAGTAGCAATACCCAAGAAAATCGAGCTTTTTTGGGAGTGGTACATAACAACTCTTTCCGATGCCAAGTACAGTTAGGTGAAAATCATAGGAGTCTGCAAAAACGTGGTTTCGTTATTTCCAAGAAAGGCATCTTGGTGTGTACCTAATAAGACTGGCAAAGCTCGGATGGGCTTAATTCCAGAGTGGAAAAAGCAGGCAAATCCACCCCCGTCACAAGTCGCCGCACCCCACGAGATGATACAAATTAATTTCATTCGATCTGTACCAAGCTTATTAAGTACACAGAAGATGCCTGTCTTAGAAATAACGAAACCTCGTTTATTACAGGCTTATTTTATTTTCACTTAATTTTATCGGAAAGGGTTGTTATGTACCCTTCACAAAAAGGTTCGATTTTCTTGGGAATTTCTGCTTTGAGTCGTCGTGCACTCTGTGAGATCACTCACTACTGGTCTGTCACCTCGCGCCATAGTTCAGCTGTCGTGTGACTCCTGACGCACATGACGTAATTTAAATTTGTTGTCAGAGAACTGAAACAATCCTGTATCCTTGCTCATATTTCGAAGTTCGTGGTTGTTATTTTTATTCGCGAGATAAGAAATGCAATTTTAAGAGTGTGATCCCAAAACTCGCTCAGTTTTGACCATGTTTATGATTTATGCAAATATATGATTTTTTTAGACCTCTGTTATTATATTTTAAGCTTTTTTTCTTCCAAAACAACTTCAATATTTGTCTAAAGTTTATGTTATTTTGTATATCACTTGTAAACTCGCTCAGTCTGTAGACGACGGATAAAAAAAACTAGTCCAATCCTTTCATAGAAATGATCTTCGTTTTGGGACGACAGTGTTAAATTTCTATTTAGGCGATAGGGAGTGCAACGGATGAGTATTGCACACGGAACTATCAAATTTCCTGAATCAGCAGCTAGTAGAAAACATGTTATGTAATAATAGCTTGTTTTTCTCTTAGAAAGTTGACCAGTGAAACAAGACATCCGATAAGAAATTGTGGTATTAGCTCTACATATCTTGTAAGACAAAATCAATTTCTGTTTTTATGCCACATTGTTTTAATCTCTGAAGATCTCGATTGTTGCGAGATGCTGGATTAAGACATTTTAAAAATAAACAGCTACACAGAGCAAAAAATCCGATGATGATATCAACCGATACAACAAAATAGCTTTGAGATGATCTTTCTGTATCCTTAAACGTCTCTAGCTTTCTAACAGGGATGCGTTACTATTTTGATATTAACACACTATGGTCGGCAACTTCTAATAACATTGGAATATATCACATTATTATCTGTTACTACTCTTAGAGGAGAACACTGAAGTAAATGACGCAAAAGCCAAGTAACTTACTCGTCACTGAAAACAAAAATCTGTTATTTTTAACTTCTCAACGATGCTTTCTTACGGTACAAGAAAATAAGGATTAGCGGCTGTTTCGGTCCCACATTTTCGGTAAACAGACAGATAGATAGGTAACTGATATATGGGTACCTGACACTTAGGCCACGCTTTTTCGGTCACTGGTATCTTTGGAGCACTGCATATTGGTAATGAATTTTTGGGTAATTATGGCTTATTGGTACCTACTTCGGTCATTATGTATGTATGTATTTATTCACACTGCAAATGGGTAAATATCCGGTGGCAGTGGTAACCAATTACACTCAATAATGGCAATTAATAATACTACTAATAATAATTAATAATAATAATAATAATAATAATAATAGTAATAATACTAATACTACTACTAATACTAATAATAATAATAATAATAATAATAATAATAATAATAATAATAATAATAATAATAATGATAATAATAATAAGGAGCATCCTAAATTAAATGTAAATTAAAATAAATTTAATTTGTATCTTAACTCTAAGTTCGAACTAAAACCCACGTGTATGTTATGTTCATACATGCACAAATACCTTTCATCACTACACTTATTTCGCTGTCAGCTCACTCACTGCACTGGAACTACGACACATTTCATTGATACTATCCTGATTTCACTAACACTTCGAAATATTTCATTGTTCAAATACTTTGCACCACCACTAGAAACTATAAAACTTCACTGACACAAACACACTTAACTTATACAACACACTTCACTGATACAACACACTTCTTCACTGATATAACACTTCAAGTAACAAAACATCAATTAAATTGTAGGCCTTCCCTCAAAGTACGTAACGAAATGGAAGGAATAATTTTATTGTAAGCAATTGCACAGGAATTTACTGTCTGAGTAGGTACTATTCCGTTGCTTTCTCTTCACTACCACTATCAGCCGCACGCTCATTGGGGTTGATATTCAGTTACTAGCACTGCTCTGGTTACTAGGCCAACATCCTTAAATAAACATCCAACTGTCCTCTGATCTTGTAGTCCTAGTATCTTTCCACAATGGATATGCTTTGCTCCTGGTTCTTGATGCAGCCTATGTCTTGTTCAGGAGAGACCTTACGTTTCTTTGCAAATTGTTTCTCTCGTTGCTAGGAAATGTAATTTAAATTAAATTTATTTCATAAGCAATGACCAAGCAACAGGACTTAAAGTAATGACAAAAATTATGAAGTGACCGAAGTGCTGTACCAAAAAATTCGTGGTAATGAAATGACCTATTACCGAAAATGCTGTACCAAAAATTTCGTGCGACCGAAATGTCTCATTTACCTAAATTGTCTAGGACCAAAAATGAAAAGTGACCCAAAAAGATGGACCGAAACAGCCTGAAACGGGATATAAATTGTCTCGTTCAAAACTTCGTATTGTGAAAAATACATCAAAGGACTTAGACTACGGAATGGTATCAACCAGAAAGACGGAAACGAGGCAGAGCCAAGGATTATCTACAAGGAATTGTTGAAATAGTGAGAGACTGTTCACCGCTGTGAAGTAACAGCATGTCTGACCGGGTTCAAATCCTTATTGGGGCACGTTACCTGGCTGTTGTTCTTTCCGGGGATTACTCTCAGCCTTACTTACTTACTTACTTGCTTGCTTACTTACTTATGGCTTTTAAGGAACCCGGAGGTTCATTGCCGCCCTCACACAAGTCCGCCATCGGTCCCTATCTTGAGCAATATTAATCCAGTCCCTACCATCATATCCCACCTCCCTCAAATCCATTTTAGTATTATCTTCCCATCTACTTCTCGGCCTACCTAAAGGTCTTTTTCCCTCCGGCCTCCCAACCAACACTGTATATGTATTTCTGGATTCGCCCATACGTGCTACATGCCCTGCCCATCTCAAACGTCTGGATTTAATGTTTCTAATTATGTCAGGTGAGGAATACAATGCGTGCAGTTTTGTGTTGTGTAACTTTCTCAATTCTCCTATAACTTCATCCCTCTTAGCCCCAAATATTTTCCTAAGCACCTATTCTCAAACACCCTTAATCTCTGTTCCTCCCTCAAAGTGAGAGTTCAAGTTTCACAACCATAAAGACCAACAGGTAATATAACTGTTTTATAAATTCTAACTTTCAGATTTTTTGACAGCAGACTAAATGAAAAAGCTTCTCAACCGAATAATAACAGGCATTTCCCATATTTATTCTGTGTTTAATTTCCTCCCGAGTATCATTTATATTTATTACTGTTGCTCCAAGATATTTGAACTTCTCCACCTCTTCAAAAGATAAATTTCCAATTTTTATATTTCCATTTCATACAATATTCTCGTCACGAAATACATAATCATATACTTTGTCTTTTCGGGATTTAATTCCAAACCTATCTCTTTTTGCATCAAGTAAAATTCCCGTGTTTTCCCTAATCGTTTGTGGATTTTCTCCTAATATATTCACGTCATCCGCATAGACAAGCATTTGATGTAACCCGTTCAATTCCAAACCCTCTCTGTTATCCTGGACTTTCCTAATGGCATACTTTAGAGCAAAGTTAAAAAGTAAAGGTGATAGTGCATCTCCCTGCTTTAGCCCACAGTGAATTGGAAACGTAATAATAATAATAATAATAATAATAATAATAATAATAATAATAATAATAATAATAATAATAATAATAATAAAGTAGTTATTCAATTAATTAGTCCATTAATTAATTATTAAATTAATTGTTGTTTATGTTAATAAAGCTCTTGACGTCGTAACAACGAAAACCTCTTTTAGATGTTAAGTATTCACGAAAGATCCAAGTTACAACCAAAGGACTAATAGAGGAAGACTTCACGGTGCCCCGCTACGCGTGTCTGACATGTGTAAAAGTCTCTCGATTATACACAGCTATATCACACGGTGCGGCCATATGTGGAATTACTGTTTAATACGAATTCGGTTGACAGAACAAAAGCTTTTGTGTTTGGAAAGGAGGAGGATGCATAAAAAAGGTAGAGTTACAAAATTAGATCTAAAAATCATGCTCCAGAATTCTCAGCAGCTGCGTCATCAGAAGTATAAATGATAATAATACAGTTTTTGCTACGTCGAGTCTTTACTCCACTATACACTTCTCTCTTCTCTATACCTTTGAAAAGGAGCTGCATTATCTCCCCTCCTCCTTCCTTCCCCCCCTGTTCGAATCAATAAGATGCCAGTAGAATATTATTATTGTTTGTCGATGTAACAACATAAGAGTGACAGGTTCTAGACAGATATAAACAATGGTTACTCCCTCTTGTTGCTAGCTTCACGGTTTAGTTCTTTTACTTTTTTGTCTGAATTTGATTAGGGGATGTGCACTGTAGCTTAGACAGCGACCGAGTCGCCCCCTCCATCGTGATGAGAATTAATTAAAACTAGTCTCTACGTTGTCCGTCATAATTAATTCACTTTGTGAGTCAGCGAAATACAGTATACCCAGGTATACTTGGTGCAGGCAAACACTTGTTCACTAGTACGTACAAGGTTTATAGAGAAGCGCGTTTCCCCACGTGGAATTCGTGCAAGAGATTGTCCATCCATTTTCGTCACGTACATGCTTCTTGGGATTATATTCACACTTGTAGGGTCGGCGTGAAGGCCTGACCAGGTGTGAAGTAATAAAGTTTCAGGAATTCAGTGTGCGGCGACAGAATAAACAGATGTGAGGTATTTGTTTTTGGATTCATGTTGGATGCACAAGAAGAGATTTGTTCACAGTTCGTGAATTGAGAAATGTGATAATGATTATACTTCGTCATAGAACATACAGCGTGTTTTTCTCTAAAAAGAAATTTTAGCGGCTTCTCAAAATGATAATATACTGTAAAATAAATCGTGGGGATTCTGCGAAAACCCTGTAACTCCAATTTTGCAGAAAATGGAGTTATTGTTATCTGAATATGTAAAATGTTATGCTTCATAGTCTGGGAAAACCCACTTACTCCTGTGAAGTATAGTTTTGGAGTTGTAGTCTTGGTCAGTTTTCAGCGAGTCCTGAAATGGCATTTTATTGCCAGGGAAAAGCCTTTAAAATTACTTAGTGGATTTTCACAGAACTTTTATATAGTTTCCTACAGGGAAAATCCTGCAAGTCCATCAGCACTACTGATAATTAACATTATAAAGTTTTACTTTTTAACAGAAATTGGAAGGTGCCTGATGCATTTCTTGATCAATATTATTCCAGATAAAGTCAAACAGGTTTCTATGTTCTGAGATAATTGTGGAGGATAAAACCGAATTCAGCATATTGTAGCACTTTTAATGTACAGTCTTAGAAAAAAGTTTTGTCGCACAGATACTTTGTAAGCCTCAGAAAGGAGGCAGTGCGCATGATCAGACGACGAGCGACCTGGTTCACAAGAGAACGGCTAGTTGAGGTAATAAAATTAGTTTTGTTTCGTTGTATGTCTGATCATGCGCACTACCTCCTTTCTGGGACTTATAAAGTATCTGTGCGATGAAACATTTTCTGAGACTGTACCTAATTCAAGCTACTAACTTAGAAGTGATAGAACAGAAGATTTTGTTTTTTTTTAGTTGCTTATTTAACGAAGCTGTATCACTACTAGGTTATTTAGCGTCGATGAGATTGGTGATAGCGAGATGGTATTTGACGAGATGAGACCGAGGATTCGCCATAGAATACCTGGCATTCACCTTGCGGTTGGGGAAAACCTCGAAAAAAAACCAACCAGGCGGTCAGCGCGTCTGGCTGCGAAACCAGGTGGCCCGGGTTCGATTCCCGGTCGTGGCAAGTTACCTGGTTGAGGTTTTTTCCGGGGTTTTCCCTCAACCCAATACGAGCAAATGCTGGGTAACTTTCGGTGCTGGACCCCGGACTCACTTCACCGGCATTATCATCTTCATATCATTCAGACGCTAAATAACCTAGATGTTGATACAGCGTCGTAAAATAACCCAATTAAAAAAAAACAACCAGGTAATCAGCCCAAGCGGGGATCGAACGCTCGCCCGAGCACAACTTCAGACCGACAGGCAAGCGCCTTAACCGACTGAGCCACGCCGGTGGCTGATTTTGGAAAGTGGACATAGTTACATGGAGGTTAATTCCATGCATTGTTCAATTGAAACAGCTAAGAAACACATTTCAGTTTATACAATGTGGGACTGACTAAACATTTTTCTAGTTATTAGAGCAAATTCACGGAAAGAATATAAAAAAATCTCCTTTACTTACTTACTTACTTACTTACTTACCGGCTTCTAAGGAACCCGGAGGTTCATTGCCGCCCTCACATAAGCCCGCCATCGGTCCCTATCCTGAGCTAGATTAATCCATTCTCTATCATCATATCCCACCTCCCTCAAATCCATTTTAATATTATCTTCTCATCTACGTCTCGGCCTCCCTAAAGGTATTTTTCCTCCGGCCTCCCAACTAACACTCTATATGCATTTCTGAATTTGCCCATACGTGCTACATGCCCTGTTCATCTCAAACGTCTGGATTTAATGCTCCTATTGTTGTAAAAGATTTAAAATTTCAATGTTGATCTGAAAGAACTAAGTAAATAAGCACTGAAAAACACAACTGCGGACACTGTAGGGAATAAAGTGAGTTCCCTGATGGTCAGAAGTTTCAAGTAGCCAACTGTAAAGCACACCCTGACATTTAGTTCTACTGGTATGGCCATTCAAGTTCTTATCAATTTATCAATGCAAGTGGAAGAGGTCATCAAAAGAAATTGAATAAAAGGACTGAGCTGAAAAAAATATATAGGCCTAGTAAACATTTGCCAATAAGTAGCCTATAGACATAAAAGAAATTAGATTTGCTGAAACTTTGCAGAAGTGGATCTATATCAGAAGAGAGACACAGCTGGTATGAACAATTACCCACCTCAGCATCAATTAAGGACCTGGTACCTGAACCTGGAGCTTAAAAGAATGGTAGTAATAATTCAGACTGGGAGTATTAATAATTGCTTTTCCTTAAGAAATCCTACTATTCTTTTTGTCCTGGAAGACCCACTATTCTTCTCATTAATTGGTAATTAATGTAGTAGAATGTTCAGAAATGTTATATGAATGCCATATTCCATTTAGGCAATGTTGTTAGATACATTTGTTTGAAATAAATAATTGCCACTTACATATTTCTATTTATTTATTTTTTTTTAGATTGCTAAAACTTTCAACTCCGTTTTTCTGAAAACTTAGAAAAATTATGTTATAGGATTTTCGAAGAACCCACGATATACAGTATGTTCCTTTATCGGGGTTTCAAAGATGTTTAATTACTCTGACTTGCAATATACAAAGTGAGCCAATGAAACGGGCGATTTAAAAAGTTTAATAATTATTGCACTGAATATTTTGAAACGAAACTTTGCATTTAAAGTATACACAATATCTGTATCTCGTAAAATTCTTATTTTCTGAACACTACACCCTGCAGGTGGGACCCATTTCTTTGCACACATTCTTCAAGTCTAAGTCTAGCCGTGTGACTGGACGCACCATCCTGTTGAAACCACGTGTCCCTATTGGTGAGATGATTATTGTCAATTTCTGTAGAGGGGCAGAGAAGGACTGACGGCCTTATCTCTACCAGGTTAAATAAATACTAAATAAAATAAAAATACAAAAATTCTTTAATCATTCGGACATATCTCTGTGATGTTACAGTAACAGATGTCCCATTATCATCCTCAAAGAAATAAGGACCGATGATTCCAAATGACGCTATTGCACACCAAACTGTGACTTTGACACTGTATAATGGTTCCTCATGCATTGCATAAGGGTTAGTTGGTGACCAGTATCGAAAGTTTTGTTTATTGACGATACAGAAAGCTGAAAATGAGCTTCATCACTCATCAGCATATTCTGGACAATGTCTTCGCTAACATTTAGATCCAAGAATTGTTGGCAAAAAAGTCATGCGGTTTATACCTACCTAATGGAGAAAAATTCGCTCCGTCACCGGATATCGAACCCAGGATCTCTCAGCTATGCGCAATGAGCGCTCTTTCCATCTGAGCTATGCCGAGACCTGATTCACGGTGCCGACCGAACTCTCCTCCTTTGCATCATCAATGAGGTTGGCGAGGCCTCATATATGAATATATCATGCAGTTTACTTTATCAGATATTTTAATATCTGCACTACTTGAATTTTTTTATGGATGCACGTATAAGTCCTTATGACGAATTCTTCGTATACTAGTGTTTGACAAGTCAAGTGAAATTGCATGACGACGGACAGAACGTTTAGGTGTTTAGGACTACGGATCATAGCAACTCTTACTGCGTTAATATTTTCGAGGAACATACAGATCTTTGTTTACCTGGAGACTTCTTCTTTATCACTGAACCAGTTATTTGAAAGTTCTGAGTACAGATTTTTATTTCATGGGCTGATGATATCGGATCATTACGATGGATATTGTAATGACATCGAAATAGCCGTGTGTAGCATTAAAACTATCATTATTTTTGATGAAGGATGAGTGATTTCCAGCAGACCCGGGTTTTCAGCTCTACGTCCTGACGCTCTATTAACCGATTCCCATCCCGATGTCGGATTGAATCCTTTCAGTTTAAGTTCCACCTCTTGGGTTCCCTCTAGTGGCCTACCCTCATGCACTGCGTCATAGATGTATGGCAGTGGCATAATGTCCATACATGTGCAGAGGTGCACTCGTTATGAGTGACGTAATAATATATGATATGCGAAAAATAATCATTTAGTGATTTAAGACAGAGCTTACACCGTCGGATCCCGGCTACTTAGTCACTCATAACGAGTGCACCTCTGCACATGTGTGGACATTGTGCCACTGTCATACATATATGGCGCAGTGCATGAGAGTAGGCCACTAGAGGGAACCCAAGAGATGGAACTTAAACTGAGAAGATTCAATCCGACATGGGGATGGGAATCCGGTGTGACTTAGTGGATAGAGCATCAGCACTTGGAGCTGAAAACCCGGGTTCAAATCCCGGTGAAGGAGAGAATTTTTCTCTGTTCCATTCGTCCTTCATCATACGATGACGCAGAATTTCTGCACGGTACATCGTAATAATATCTCATTATTTTTGTTCACCCGTCCAACGAGCAGTTACAAACAAATGCTATAGAATGAAGAATAAGTTGTTGCATGTAACAATTAAAATACCCGACAACAGCCGAAAAGACACGAATCTGAAAATCGCCCATTTCATTGGCTCACTTTGTATAAGAACAAACCTTACATGGGAATAACGAACAACTCAATGAGTTTTCATACAGTACCTTATAAGATTTCAATATGAACACCATTTCTCACACAGCAGAAATCCAGTCGATACTCAGCATATTTGGAGTGATAGACAATCCTTCTCAACTCTGCCAGGTCCGCAGGTAGCGAAGGCAGGTACACATGGACCTTCACATACTCCCACAGGAAGAAATCACATGGTGTGTAGTTGGGGGACCGAAGATTACGTAGGAAAACCGTTTTGACATTCTCGACTCTTTCGTTGGGCACACTTGAATGTCGTGAACTCTTTCCTTTACAGATGTATCTAATCGTTTCAAACTGTCCATAACATCGACGAAGGTTATTGGACTGAAGATCAATTCTAAATTTCGACTGTACAGAAACTGCACTTCACAAATTACAATACAGAAAAATACTTATGGATGTGAGTCGCCATTTTGTAAATGTAACATTGTGACGCAACAAAGATGAGAAACTTTCACAGCTCTTCTTTATTACATGTAGGAAATACACATTCACTTTCGTTTCTAAATTCATTCCAACCACTTGAAACCTCGATAACCACTTAGGGACATGGTGTATTTCTTTAATTCTAATAAAAGTCAGCCGAAGCTCACTAAAAAGTATCAATGAACTGATTTTTATCGTTAACTAACACAATTAGGTATGTAAATCTTGGGTATAAATAATGTTTTCCCTGAAGTCATCGCTTGGTTTCATTACGGATCAAAATTTTGATATATTGTCGGACATTCAGGCGACGCGTGGTTATAATTAAAAATGAAATCTGTCCATTCCGAGTCGGGTGCAAGTTGGTGTCCTTCGGGAGTGACCGGTTGTGTCCCAGCACCTCTCCATTCTTGAAATTCCAGCACCGGCCTCTAGTTAAGCGTCTTCAATTAATTGTGCACTTCTATATAATCTCATGGCAGGCTACATCAGGTCCGCGGGCCATTAGTTGGAGAACCGTATCATTAATCATTTTAGACTGGTTCTTATTACAGAAAAAACAACTTTACACGACGACATTTGTTATTCTTTCATTTGTCCGTCATCGTCCAGTAACTTTTGGTATTACTTTGTTCAGTCTCAGTGCAAACTAGATCAATTTTAGGTGAGGGTAATTTTATATATATATATATACACAGGGGCATCATTTTATTTTTACTAGCATTTCAAATATTAACCTGGCTATACCTTTGGATTAACGGTTGAGAACCGGAAACACCGTTTGCTACCCCCTTTCACGACTGGAGTTCGATGATACTGGCGAAAAATACAAACAAATCACTTTCCTAGGTATAGGAGGGAAAAAAAGTAGTTCATCCATTTCCGTAAACTAGGAAATATCGTGATCTTGAGTTTGATCATTTTCATTAGGTTCTTCTTTAATCAAAATACAGTACTGTATTAACAATAAGTGTTTTTACTCACGAATTGAACTATCAATGCGGACGTATTCATTATGCAGTGTATATTATACTGTCTACAGCACATTAGATTAGAATATAGAGAATTAAGTTTAATTGAAAAATAATCATAATATGGATATATAAACACATTTTTTTTTAATGGTGGCCGTTCATTTCGATACAGGTTTCACTTCTTTAGTGCATATTATCGCACTATAGACTATTGTACCTAATTCAAATTACCAGTTTCGTCCTTAGTACTAGTAACTCATGTTGAAATATTTTGTACCTACTCTGTAAAAGAGTACCTTACGTACTGCAAATTCAATCTTCATTTCTGCCCGATCCGAAAAGATAAAATTACTCAGACATGTTATCTACTGTCGTCCAAGTGGTTTTGTCGCATGGTCGTAGAAAAGGGGGGGGGGGAATCATGTGACAATTAATTACATAACGAGGCCCTTTTATTTAAGTTATTTTAAACAGTTTTACAACTGTATAATATTACGTAGACGTCCAATTCCTAACAGAAATTAATGTTTTCAGAAAAGAGCTAAGACAGCCCAGCCACTAGCAGCCTTTACAGAGGGACGAACAGAAGCGGGTGGGAAGAAACCGGGATACGACATAGGCAAACGGACGACAGTACCTGTGCGAAAATATGATTCAATATTGAAAGCTCTTTCGTCACTGGAAAACGCGAACAAATTTCTGGTACATACTATACTCACTAACTCAGTACTGTTTACTGGCGACTTTCACTGCATACGCGGCCTTGGTTCTGTGTTGATGACAGTTGGAAGTTTACTAGGAGAGGGGGTGGGAGTGAAGTACATTAAAAAACTCGGGTATAATAAAAATTGAAGTAAAAATAAAATGATGTCCATGTGTGTATGTGTGTGTGCGTGCGTGCGTGTGTGAAACCGGTCTTACTAATAAAAACTCTATACGAGACGTTTAACTATCTTATACTTTTACAATGAGTAGCTCGTTTATAAGTCGTGTGTAAATTCCTTACTAATAATCACTACATACGTCGTGTATAACAGTATGTTACACAGCTACGTCATAGTTTCGTCATTATTTCATTACGAAAGGTAATAGAATATCTGAGGTTCTCTATTGCATCCGCTTAGCGCTCTAATAGCCGTGTTAAGTATCGATAGTACAACTGGCTCTGATAGATTACCACAATATATTTTGGTCAAAGAGTATAGGCTGCAGCAATATTATTCTAATTATTCTGTGCTCTTTGGTTTGTTCTTCTGTGTTTACAAGGCAACCATCATTATAAAATGACAACCGATACGAACAGCTGTTAGAGGGGCGGCCATTTTTTCTCTATATACAACGCTTATATAACTACTGCAAAAAAAGAGCCACCGGCGTGGCTCAGTCGGTTAAGGCGCATGCCTGCCGATCTGAAGTTGCGTTGGGGCGCGGGTTCGATCCCCGCTTGGGCTGATTACCTGGTTGGGTTTTTTCCGAGGTTTTCCCCAACCGTAATGTGAATGCAATGTAATATATGGCGAATCCTCGGCCTCATCTCGCCAAATATCATCTCGCTATCACCAATCTCTTCGACGCTAAATAACCTAGTAGTTGATACAGCGTCGTTAAATAACCAACTAAAAAAACTACTGCAAAGAAATTCCCATTGTATAGTTGCAGACTGTTTATACATCCATCGCTTATGCATCGTTTATTAGTAACGTTTTCTGTCTCAAGACTGCAAAAGTCTCGTATAATAACTATACACGGTTTATTAGTAAGAGCGATAGAAAATACCACTCATACGTAGAATTAAATATTGGGATAATCCGTACCATGCCAAAATCTCTAGTGAGTACGCTCATTTTATTTCCCAGTATTGAATAAATATGTGGACGATACCATACAATGGCATATTTCGTAATATAATTTCCTTCTTTGATGATAAGTAAATGTCATATTTTAGGCTATATGCCTATCTTTTTCTTCAGAACTAAACTAAAACTAGCTGAATTTTATTCACATTTTATTGTGACATACGAATGTTTGGAAGAGATTTCATTGTGCCTGAAGTGCCTATTTAGCCTATTGTGACCTATTTTAAAATTCTAGATCCTAAATTATCTATTTATATTTTGTTAATATGCAATTAAATTTTTTTCATATACCAATGAAAGAGGTAGTTTTGAACATAATGAGGTGGATTTGAATGAAAGACCTTGCAATAGTTTGGTTGTAGAAATGAAGAAATTCCTGGAAAGTGGTTTTGTTGAGTACTTGGGATGTGTTGAATGGGAAGGATTTACTTCTCACTAAAGAGATCAGCATGACAAATGTTGTTACATTTAAATATATGCACTCATTACTTCGATAAGACATTTTTCCTCGTATAAAATGATTCTGTGTAAGAAAAGGCAAAGTTTCATAAGAGAAAATTTAGAGAAAAACCTTGTTACGTATTGCATTGCCAATTACGAATAATGCGTTAATTGTAAGTTTATTGGTAAATTAATTAGTTAATTTTATATATGTATAACGAATTGTAACTAAATAGTTGTTCCGGGGCCGGGTATCGATCCAGGAACTTTGGCTTCGCGCACGAACGCTAAACTAACTGAGCTACTCAGACACCGAAACAATTCTGTGTTGTTTGAGAAAAAGGAGATAAGTCACAAAATTAATTTGGAGATGAATGAAAATTAAACTTCGGACCCTTATTGCAAATAATTTTCTACACAAATAAGACACATCAACTGCTGGCATTCTTTTGATTTTTGCACTTGTATAATTTAACTTGTGTGTTCATTTAGGAAACAAAATTCCATCTGCACAAAGAATGACTTACCTCCTTTTACCTGAGCACCACAGAATTATTCCCTTGAAATTATACAAGTCTGCTTCACAGGAAGCTTTACCTGAAAGCCAGATTTGCATAATATATACCTTAATTACTGTAGGTACCGTACGTTAACAGAAAACCACAATTTCAAGTCATACAGTTTGCGTGCACTCGATGTGGGTTTCTGGCGTCTTATTAGCCCACTCGAGATAGGTGGATAAAAAAGGTAAAAATTGAGACGGTGTTGGGTGAAGTTCCTGAGTAGCTCAATCGGTAGAGCGTTGGTGCGCTAAGCCAAAGGTTCCGGGATCGGGTATCGATCCCGGAACAATTCCCTTGAAAACATTTCGTTAGTCCTTTACATAGTAAACATGCTCTCAGAATTTGGTTGAAAAAAGTGATTAGGGAAAAAATAGCCATGTTTAGTGAGTGTCCGCTTAAAAGCCTAATAACTGGGGGGCGGATGTTGATGAAAAGTCATCTTCTTATTTTTTACATTAGGACAATGCCTATTAATATAGAAATCGTTTCTATGTTAATATCAACGTAGAAAAATAATTTCTTATATTGCATTTTTTGACGTTTTTGAACTAATATGTCATTTTTATATTTTTTCGGCATTTTTTGGTCATTTTTAATACTTTGAAAACTTTTAGATCGTTTGGAATGCATTTTACTTTCTTCTTTACTTATAGGTGTGTTAAATCATTTTCTAACCAAACAGGTCAGTAGTAATTACCTACTGAATAAGTGAATAACAGTGAAGTTTGAGTTTTATAGTTTAGAACAGACTCTAAAGTCCATCCCTCATTCCATTTAAGGCTTCACTTCACACAAAGGAAATAATATAAAATGTTTGACAGCAGCTTAGTTTAAGTGAGGACTTTGGCCGCTACTGTTCTTTTGTCGGTACGAGGGTGTCTTTAGAATTTATGTTTGGAGTCGACCTGGTTGGCGAGTTGGTATAGCGCTGGCCTTCTATGCCCAAGGTTGCAGGTTCGATCCCGGGCCAGGTCGATGGCATTTAAGTGTGGTTAAATGCGACAGGCTCATGTCAGTAGATTTACTGGCATGTAAAAGAACTCCTGCGGGAGAAAATTTCGGCACATCCGGCGACGCTGATATAACCTCTGCAGTTGCGAGCGTCGATAAATAAAACATAATATTTTTATGTTTGGAAGGGTCGAAACTTTCATCATGTCCTGGACAGGACGTGTCCTCAACACGGTTCGAAAGGGATGACTACTGTAGTAGACAGTATTTTTAACACAAAAACTGCAACAATGTACGCTGCGCCCACAATTTGTTTTGTCATTCACACTCCCTCATCTGGAAGATCTGGTAGCAAAAGTGAAGCGCGGAAGGAGGAGGAGACAGAGAATGAAGGCACTGACATGGACCACCTCTGATTGAAACACATTGTAAACCCTCATTAAAGTCCATAGTTTTCCCTTAAAGCCATCATTTTGTTGCATGTTCTTTTCCAGGAAGTTGCCTATTCTCTCCGAGATTTGCAGGGCAGTCATTGAAACAAGGTGACTAAATTTTCAGAAGTTGTGAAGCGAGTACGGTGAATAATATTTAAATGTCATTTTCTTTTAATTTCAAGTCATTTTTCCATTAGTTTAAGAGAATTTTAATGATCATTTTCAGTCGCCTCCTAGAACCTTCCTGCACTCGGATATGAACCCGAACCCTTCCAGTCCAAAGTCTACTTATCTCCTAATGCCTGCATTTGAAGTCCATAATAAATTAATGCTACGCAAGCACGATCGTACTGTGTAGCCTACCACGGCAGTGCTGAAGTGTGTACAACAACATAGCAATAACTCAAAGTTGATAGATAGAATAAGTTGAACATGAATGTGTCTATAAAAAAGGTTACTTTGTACTCAATTTAATCGGCATTCTTTAAAGCGCAGCTGACCGAACGTTGCAGAGCTTGATATCGGTTCGCTGATGACTATAAATTCCACAAGCGCAAACCTTGTTGGCTACCTCACCCGCAGACATCCACACAAACTGCATAATAATATCCCTAATTTATATTCACCTCTATAATTAACCTTCGAGGGTATAAAATCTCCTTTAAAGGATGAACTAATGTCGCTGGTATGTTTAACATGCACGGCGACACAGTGGAAGACTTCTTTTAGTCATGTTTGCATGCATCCCTAGAAAGCGTTTAAACCTCCTCCTAGTTACTAAAAAACTGAGTGTCAAGAAGTTGTCACATACTTTCTCTTTCGTTACACATTATGCGTTTCACAATATTTGTGGTGTAATAATAATAATAATAATAATAATAATAATAATAATAATTTAATAATTTAATAATTTAATAATTTTACTTCTAACTATAGATCCATAAATCAAGGAGTACGACAAGGTTGCCCATTGTCACCAAATCTCTTCAATATATACATGGATGAAATAATACGCCTTTGGTGTGAGGAGTACAAATTAGGAATTAAAATTTCAAGTTCCATAAGACTAAACACAGTTCTTTTCACGGACGACCAAATATTAGTTGCAAACTCCGAAGACAATTTAGAGATGGGTATATTTAAACTAAATAAAATCATAGAAGAACATGGCATGAAGATTTCATCAGAAAAAAAAACAAAATAATGGCATTTGAAGGTACAAACACAATCCGAAGCAAAATTGTTGTTGAAAATGTGATTTTACAACAAATAAATTCCTTTTCATTTATATCATACGAAGAAGAGAATGATGTAAGCAGAAAAATTAACGAATTTTTACAAATATTAGGACTGCTAAACCATACCCTAAAACCAAGTTTAGTACAGAAAATTTCCAGAATAAAGCTATATAAAACCCTTGCACTACAAACTCTCCTCTATGGAAGCGAAATTTGGGTTCTGAAACAAAGAGATCAGCAGATTAAGAGCAGCTGAAATGAAATATCTGCGACGAACTGCAGGTTACATACTTCTGGACTACAAGAGGAACGAGGATATACTGCAGGAACTCAACATGCAAACCATTAGAAGAAAAAATTACAGAATACAGAAACAGATGGCTTGAACACATTTCTCGTATGGAAACTGGCCGGACACCCAAGAAATGCTAAAATACCACCCTCAAGGAAAACGACGACCTGGACGTCCACACAAACGTCTATTGGATTCTGTATAGCTGGAAGAGAAACAGGCCAACAATGGCCTAATTTCGTGCCTTGAATATGATGAATATGATGATGATGATATAATAATAAAATATTTATTTATATATTTATTTATATTGGCACAATTAAGACCATAGAGCAGTGATGTCAAAGGCAGCGCATTTTTCTGACCTTGACGTCGTGCGCGGGCATCAAGGGCTAGGTATGGAAGAAGGAATAAGCTGCCTGTAGGATTAAGAAAACAGTGGTGCACAAACTTCAAACGCAACGTGAAATTTATTTCGTTATTTTTATATGCTCCTTTCTGTTTTATATTATCTATATTGGCTGTAAAACAAAAGTACTAACACCAATTTCATAATATTGAATTTGTGTATTAAACGTTAATAACATAATAAAGAGTTAAGAAGGATATTAACATAAATTCCATAGCAGTACAACTATACTGTACCAAATTGATCAAACACATAATTCATAAAGAAAGTGATATCCCAAAGAAAGAGATTGAGTATGACATGATAATTTGGAATTGATATTGATGGTATCTTTAATCATATAAAAGTAATCAATAAACTAATCAAAACAATATTATAGTGCAAAGCAAAGTTACCTAGGTACTGTATATATTTTAACTGTAACTAATATTCCATAACAAGACTCTTATCGCATTATACTTTTAAGGTGATATTGGTGAGCAACTTCCTATTATCAGAATATTAAATTATTTTCTCGAAACCTGCTGAAGCTATAGAGCTGACATTTTTACAACACATAGGCACATATCTTATTTTTATGATGTAACAGTAGTTGCTTTGTTAATTCATTTCCTTACAAACATTTTCCATTCGAATGTATTCAAAATTTTTAATACACTATCTTCAGTAATACGTATTTACGGTATATTAGATTTACGAAAACATTATTTCAGCACATGTAAGGCTACTAAATAGATAGTCCTATATCTGAAAATTTCACGTTTATATAAAAGGAAGTTGAGAAAATATTCCTTAAAAAAAACAAACTTGTGGAAAATGAGCATTAAAATTAAAAATTACATTCTTATAATGCACTTATACTTCTCAGACAAATCTAAAAATTAACGTGGATACAGTTTTAATAAGTTCTCTTCCTTTATCCATTGAATCAATGCTGGCCATCCCTGTATATAGCTCGACCAAGCGGCATATACTACCTCTTTCGTCTTTCTCTTAACTTTCCTCTGTAAAGCGTTCAGGCTCTCTTGAGCTCTAAAGCGCGCGCTTGCGCCTACGGGCATCAATTGACATGACTACCATTTGACACATACCTTTGTTTTTTTCTGATGCCACTCAACTTGCTACTTTTTTTTTTCGATTGTGTATTAACATGAACCTATTTACAACACTTGATGTTAGAAACTACATAGAAATTATTATAAGTGCTCTTTTCTAACGGAACGCACTGGAACGGCATTCTGGTGCCGTTTTGTTACATTTTCATCATGGAACCGAAATATGTGTCAATAACTATGTTTTCAATATTATTTTTCTTTGAATTCCCCTTAGACCTCGAAAGTTTTAGTTGGACGAAAAGGAGGTTGAAAACGACAAAATTGTCCACACCTGTGGAGTAACGGTTAGCGCGTTTGGCCGCGAAATCAAGTGGCCCGGGTTCGAATCCGGGTCCGGTCAAGTTACCTGGTTGAGGTTTTTCCGAGATTTTCCCTCAACCCAATACGAGCAAATTCTGGTTAACTTTCGGTGCTGGCCCCCGGACTCATTTCACCGGCATTATCACCTTCATTTCATTCAGACGCTAAATAACCTAAATGTTGATACAGCGTCGTAAAATAACCCAATAAAAACGACAAAATTCCCTTGCAGTGAACAGTAACATCTTCCCGTTCGCTTTAAAATATTCTACACAAAGTTCCACCACCTTTTCCTCCAGAAGAAAAACACAGGTTATTATTATATCATTATTTTTAATAAAAACAAATAAATGTTCGCGATATCGTGGACGGTCAGTAAATTGTGTCGTCAGTCAAGAAAGGTTGGGAACCACTGTTTATAACCCCAAAGGTGAGATATTTCACTTCTTTATAAATTATGCAGCTTAATACATGTAATAATTTATAGAAATTTACATAAATTAAGTATACCATTTTAGACACAAGGATGGTTGGCTGTCATACGCTAAGCTCCTTTCGAAAGACTTCGATTGGCTTCGTGAGAGCTTAGTTTTATATATGAGCGAATTTCTTAGCAGCGAGATTGTTCCAATAATTTGTTGTGAATGGCTGAGGCCGAATGGTGACGCGCTGAATCATCGCTAAACAGGCTGTTACTTGCCCATGTCACTTTTCGAACGGCGTCGTAATAAGCCAAACCTGTTTCCAGGCGTACATTCGTTACTATAAAATATTTCACTAACTCGTGGTAATACGATTATATAGCAAATTGTAACGAAAAAGTATTCACTCTGTCAATGTATTAATTTCATCATAAAACATTGACAAATTATAACATAAAATGTTATGAGAATGCTCAAGAATAACGTCTTATGGTGTTCATATTCATGTACTCTGAAGTTCTTACTCTTATCTTGTTTTGTCTGCGAGCAGTCTGGTTGCTTCATATGAAGATTGAATACTCTCATTATGCTTTTGTATTACGCGTATGGACTACGTAGCGAAAACTTGACGTGTGAACAGAATGTGTAATGCGTAAACAACCCCTCGATCCAACCCTTGCATATAACCACATGCTTATTACTGCTTCGTACATTACTTAACTCATCAAATAACTTCTGAAACATCATTAAGTAACAAAGGACCTAATCAACTAGTTAGTGTCGCCATTTCTGTATAACTAAGCAATTACTGTCTTCCTCTTTTCAGGGATGTCCAGATGGCGAAGGAACTCAATCCAGCGACTGCAACAAATGTAAGTAATGGTCATAATTTTTTTACTGTGTTTCACGTACTTCATCGAATTAATTTTAAGTATTATTTATATTTACATTATGAATTTGTCTTGTATTAATAACACTGGTCAACAAAATTAAACATATTTTTTGTTAAAAGATAAAGAAAGGGTGATTCTTACAGCATTTTTTTGTGCTGATTTCAATTCTATTTTCAAAAATTTTCTATCACCTAGACTTTTTGAGTAATTATATGAAATGTAATTCAAACTTTTCTAGTATTGTAACATTTTACCCAAAATCATATTTGAATCCCGCCTTGCGGAAAGGGCTTCAGTCCATTAGACCTAGTTTTGAGAAAATTAAAAAAAGAAAATCTGTACACTATATTCTTTTCTGCATAGAACTCTGAGCCTGGCGCTTCAGTTTCTATCTTTTCAAGAATTGGACTGAATACCTTTCTGCACAGGTCTATGGAGCCACCCATAAAGATATGATTTCCATTGATATCTCGGTTTTTCAAAATTTGTGACTGAAGCCCTTTCTGCATGGGGCGATTCATTTATTTACCTAACAATGTTTGTGAGATAGATTTTAGGTTATACTTCGGTTAAGAAACATCTCTTTTGAGTGTCCAGCAGTAGTCTGACAGAATATTTGGGTTCCATTTCTCCTGGTAGCGCTTTTCCATTTCAGAAAAATCCTGATGAAAACGTTCCCCATGTTCGTCACTAACTATCCAAAGGTTTTGAGGAAAGAAAAGAAGATGAGAATCCAAGAAGTTATTTTGAGATATAAGACATCCCATCACGTTATAGTTCTGAATCAGCTCGCTGACAAGTTCTCTATAATCTTCTGATCTGTGGTTTCTAGAAAGTAACAGTCTGTTGAATGATCCTTAGGTTCCCGGCATATTATTGGAACTGGAATAGCCATATGACGAGATCCTTTTAGCCAACCAGTTAATAGAATCACATGGAGCACAACAGATTTCAGGGGCCCAGTTCATGTCCTCATCTATCTTGCAATCAAAAGAATATTCTAAGATCTTTCAACTGGTGTAATAAAATTCAAAGTTAACTAATCACAAACGTAACAAACATTTTTTACGTGATTTATACAGTATTTCGAGGTATGTTTCACTTTATAAGATACTTTTACCACACTTAAAATTAGGACAAAGAAAATACAGGTTATGAAACTTGTTTTATGAATGTAAGTTCCAACTCAACTGAGAATTAATGCTAACTCTCACAGTCTAATGAGGAATAAAATATATTTTTATGAACTCTGACTTAACAAGCAACAATGATCTAAAGTTATAGATCAATTGTTGAAGCAATAAAATGAAATATTTGAAATATTTTCTTTCCATTAACATGTTAAGCAAGAAGAATAATATTTTTTTCTAAAATTACAAAAAAAAAAAAAAAGGTAGATGGCAGAAAAATTCTGACTTGATTTTTGGAATCAGCAGATGAAATTATATAAGAAACAGCAGAAATTGTAAATTTAATAAAATCACAGTTGACCAGTGTAATTTAACGTATTAGGGCCGATTTCACCGAAACTCAGTTAAGCCACAATTACGCGCAATAGTTTGTATAGTAACTAGGAAGGTAAAATCTGTATACTTCTGCCATCTATTGAGAAGTTGTGGAAAATAACTATTGCATTACACGTAGAATGTAAGGTACCATATTGTACGCTACATATTCCATTTTTGATCAAAGTGTCAGTTTTATGTTTTACGCCCTAGCCCCTAAAATGTTAATTTCAATTTTTTTCTTCATTTGATTATGTATTTATAAGAACTTCAAATTGATCTCATTTTCCACAACTTCAATTTCTTTTGGGCGATGAAAGGCTAAGTTAAATTGTTCCATAAAAACTTTTCCGTAAACAGTATCATTTGCACAATGTATCTAATTTCTTCACATTGTGATTTGTAGAATATGTACATAATTATGTGATATTGAAAATGACGGCTAAAATATATTTTGTTTGACTAGGATCTGCCGTAGAATAGTGGTTTTGTAAGCCAGAAACATTTTTATATGATGTTTTATCGCTTGTTTGATATCACTGAACATCTTCTTCTGATGTCCATGTTTTCCTCTTCTAACAGGAGAGCATGTAGCACAATCAGAACATCTCTTTTTCTACTATTACTCTTATCTTTGCAAATGGGGTTAGGTACAGCGTACAGCAGTAAAATGTTTGTAGAATAATGAAACACTGTCCTTCTACTATATGAAAGAAATATTTTCACGATTAAAATAAATCCTTTTTAAAATGATTAAATATCAGTATTTTCCTCCATTTTTTTTTTTCAAAATTCGAAGTGGTGGCAGTTCACTGTGCAGTGATGAAGCGTCTCCGTCACAACTCATAAACTTTTTTAACTTTTTCATGTTCTTTCTCTTGTATTTTATTGCTGAAACTCAGGTCTACAATATCATGCTCTTTCAACTTCATTCCTTAATAAATAATATATATATATTTTATTTTAATAGTGAAATTTTTTTCATATTGCAGAAGGACAGTGTTTTACCTATACCAATTTTCATTATTCTACAAGGTACAGCAATGGAGGAAAAAAATGTTGAATATTTCCAAAAAAAATTTACTGCTGTAAGCTGTACCTAACCCCTTAAATCAATCGATTAATTTCCATTAAAACATTAATTTACGTAGTATTTACTTTACTTAATAGCCCATGTTTTGTAATAAATTAATTTTCATCGGAACATTAATCCACATAGGGGCAACTTTACTTTATATTTTTGAATTAGTTAGAGAATTAATTAATTTTCATCTAAATATTAAAGCACATAGGATTTACTTTACTTTATATTTTTAATAATCTTTTTAACTTTAATTCTTTAACATGGATTTAGTTTATCATTGTATTTCTTGTTTATATCACAGGCAGCAATTATAGTAAAAGCTTATTGTCTCCCAATATCAAACATGCAAACATAATCTTTTCCTTGTACACGTTTCCATTTAAAATTGTTGTCTCCTTGCCTGTGGTATTCAAAATGGCAGATGATTCTGCTTGTATAATAAAGTCATCTAGGTAACTTATTAGGATCTCTTTTAGGAAACTGGTTTAATAAAGGAAATCTATCACAAAAGTAATGACATATACCATTACCTGCTGGGAAATAAAATATTGTGACAGCTGCGTCAGGATTCGAACGCGTGTCCGACAGGGCGCTCAGGAGACGAAACGTTGGTCGCTTCGGTGTGGAGGATGTAAGGGGAACGTCAGCATGCCGAGAGGGCAATGGGAGGTGCACTGCGGCGCGAGGCAAAGGGGGGACGCAAAGCTGGTGGTTCTTCGCTGTGCGAGGTGAAGGGGGGGACGAATTCTTGCTTATTTATTCACTTTTAAATTATTTTATATGTAAGTTTTTGTGTCCAGGAAGATGCAGCGAGAACAGAAGTCTGTAGAAATAGAAATTTCGAGCATCGTACTTTCCCGAAACTATGGTTTGGTTATAAAAGAAGAGACGCAAGTGAGCTGGCAGCAGTTGTTGTTGTTGTAGTCGTTGGACCGCAAGCCAGCTTCAAGACCGGAGTTCGACTTGAGTGTGTCCGCAGTGTGTGAGCGTCCGAAGTCCTGAGTTCGAGTGCAGTGGACCGCAGTTGGGGGACCTGAGTTCGAAGTTCAGTGGACTGTCTTTGAAGGTCTGGGATTCGAGATACTGTGAACTCGAGTGACTGAGCTAGAAGAACTAGCCAAGGCAAACGAACTGTGAACTGACAGTTCTGATTTGCAAATAGTGCTTTGTGAACATTAGTTAAGATTATCAGTACATTGTTGTCATTGTCTGTGGAGTGCAATAACGAATACTGTATTACTGTGTGGAGTAGAAATCCTATTGTTGACGGAAGTGTTTACATTCAATCTTAGAAATTGATTATTGTTGAAACAATTAAGTTTCATAGTTTAAAAGTTACGATATTTTTTTGCAATTCCATTCTGCCTATGTCTCTTCTTAAATACTCTATTACGTCAAAGCAAACGCAGGTAATAAGAAAAATGAACAATTTTATAAATTGTGAAAAAAACTTTACAAAGTACATTCGTGTATCTATTGGAAACAAGATAATTTTGTAGTTAATACAGAATTTTTACTTGAGTGACAACCAAGTATCATTCCCTACTCATCTTGAAACCTATACGTGCCATATTTGAAATCAGTAGCCCACACAGCCAAAAAGAGATGGGAAAAGTTATTTTCTTGTAACACTTCCAACCACTGTTGCCAACATATCGCCCTACAATCTCGCTAACTTTTCAACAAAAAGCAGCTAAATCTCTCCAAAGTTTGTTTAAAAAAATCCCGAGAAATGTCGTTAAAATTAATAAAAATATCACTTAAAATAAGAAAAACATGCACATGCGAAGAAAAATATAATTCCTCGTAGTCATCCTCTTCTGCGTAGTCTGGTTGTATTGTTGACGGCTGTGATGTTGAGGAGGAAGGTGTGGGAGCAGCTGATTGTGAATACACTGCACTTGACCCAATCATTGACACTACAATTATGTGTGGAAATTTTCATCCAAGCGTTTGACCACATTTTTTTTTTTTTGTAAAATCTAACACTTTTTAAATCTTATATGTTAAAATATATTAAAACCAGGTAAAACTACAGTCTCATTTGCTTCACACGATCTGTCGGCACAAAATTGCAAAACTCAACTGCCTCGGGCCGGTTCAGAGTGAAAAATCTCCGCGCTGCGGGGAAGAACCAAGAATTAGCTGGAGCTCGAGACTCGTCACGTGTCAATCAAAGTTGCCACCGTTTATGGGTGTTGGAGCAGTAGCATTGAGAGAGAGACCTGACCCGTGAGAATCACTGAATCAGCATCTTTCACCCTTGATCACTGATCACAAATATGGTATGAGATCAGAGCTTTCACGTATGAATCATTAGACTACTCAGTCATGCACCCATGCCTCTTCTAAAACTAAGAAGTGCATGACTTCAGCTGAATGTTTTAACTTAAAAGAAAGGAAAAAGTGAAGAATGTAAAAATCAGCAGAAAAGTCGTTAATCGTATTTTATAAAATTTGTCGCCGAGGCTGATTCAAAATTCCCTATCGCTAAATATGGCAACACTGCTTCCAACTGTTCCAGTTCCTTGAATATACTAGGTTCCAAATAACAGTTCCGAAATAACAGTACCATATGTAACTTCTTGTGTGCAACTACAAGGTGCACAGTGATATCCTGGAACGTATACTATATAACGTCTTTGCTTGGAACCGCACGGTTGACTAGTATCTGATGGAACTGTAGTATTTTGGAACATGCACGTACGACTAGTATGTAATAATTATTATTTAGGACGTTAAATGATCACATACTTCCCTGTATGCCATGTGAGCCGAGATGTGAATTTGTGGGGGGGGGGGAAGTTTTCTAATGACAAATAGAATTAGATCAGGTTTGTTCGAAGCAGGAAATGTAATGCAATTTTAAATTATTTGTTCATTTTATTGGTCACGAGATCGAAGTGGATCCCAATCGTAAATAAAACCTAACCTATTCTTTCTCTTCTGCTCAGCTCAAGTTTACAATAGTGGTCAATTTCTCCAAATATTAGTAAATAAAAGCTACAATTATTTCGGCAGTGCTAAAATTCATATTAAAACCATCATGAAGAGTAGTAATCTCATTGAAATGAAATATGAAAATTCATCGTTGTATTTTTGTAAATAAAAGATTTCGACAATTGCCATGTTTAAACAGAATGCCTAATTTAATTTAATTTCGAGAATATTGGTAATGAAAATAAAAATGAAAAATATTTGTAAATAAAACGTAACCTATACATTTTCATCTCCCTTGATAAAATTCACAATGTACTTACTATACTCTAACACAAGCATTATGTTAATAATTCTTTGATAGAATCCTATACTCACTTTCAAGGTAATGTGTAGATTTTTTTAAAGAGGCTCTTCATATCTTTACTATTTATCTTTCACTTTAGATTTCAACATTTCTTTCAGTGCGATGAAAGGATTCCCAATTCTGCTTTCAAACAGTGGCGCCAACTTATGTGGGCTCGTGGGATCAAATGTTTGAGCCCACCCAGTGTTTTCTAAAAGTTAGCGCCACTGTTTTCAATAGTGCCAAACATGTTCCGTCCTGTCACGTGGAACAGGCGTGTCATAATGTAGTTCCAAAGTGTAACGAGTATTTTGTAACAGCAAGTATTTTGTACTAGCGTTATTTTGGAACGTAGTATTCCAAGGTGCTGTTGCGTTTTGAAACAGTTCCATGAAAGGAACTGTTCCAAAATAACCGTTACGTTATTTTTTCCCCCCACCTCTAAGACAAATAGAGGTTAATTTTTTGTTGTATACCAGTGTAATTAATTCAACCGGTTTCTTTAATATTTTACTATTTAGACATATTACAGTTTTACTCCTTATTGAATCTTGACCCTTAAATACCATTGCATATTATTTTTGGGTTGAAATTTTCATTACATATTCTTCTACTAGTTCATTCAGTTTGTATGTTGCTAATAATTTCATTGTAAGATATAAATACTTGATCATCTCCAAATAATGTTCGTTTATTGCAGTTCCAGTGAATTCTTGTTCCCGTTCTGAATTCTTTCATTAAGGCCCGTAAGTCACTTGAAGAGTTTTCACTAGCGAGAAATGTGTTTCGAGAAAATTCAAAGATTGATAACATGGATTCAAATGGACGTCCACACACTGGAAGAGATTCTCGTTCGAGGCGAAAGCCTCGCGCGAGTTTCTCGCTGAAATCGGTCTCTCAGCGAATTTTCTTGATACATTTATCAAAGATGTTTGACATTTATACCCTTTATGACGATTGAATGTAGAAAAAGTTATCACAGGTGGCGATGAATTGTATTGTTTTATTTAAAAATGAGGAAAGATGGCTGATAATTGCAGTCAGAAACTTATCGAACTTGTACGATGTCACCTGCAGGCCTATTTATATGATACACGGGATGAAAATTATAAAAACACGAAACTTAAAGAAGAAATCTGGAGACAACTATCAGATTATCTGAAAATAAATAGGGCTATGTTTGATTTTGATGAGATTTAATAGTATTAATTAAACATTTGAAATAATGTATCTATATGTCTTAATAGTTCACATAATTTTAATCAGAACATAGCAAAGAATCCTCTATCATATCATGAATGGCAAAAACTGTAATCCGTTCAACCCGAAATAACGCCTAAACGTATCATTCAAATCGAAACCAGTGTCCAAAACTCGCCCTTATTTTCGTAAGATACCATGTGATTTTCAGATATTTCTGGCTTTAATTTTAGGTCTATTTTTCCTTTTCATTAACAAAATACTGTATGTTCACACAAATCTGGCGCTTTCAGGTAGTAGCTCCCTGTAAAGCAGGTTTGAATAATTTCAAGGAAAAATTGTTGGAGGTACGTTAACAGAAAACCACAATTTACGTCACACAAGTATTTGTGTGCACTCATAGTTGAGTTCTGGCGTCTTGTCAGCTCATTTGAGTCGTGTGGATACAAAGGAAAAATTGTGACGGTGTCGTGTATAGTTCCTGGGGTAGCTCAGTCGGAAGAGTGTTCGCGCGCTATGCGAAGGGTCCCGGGATCAATACCCGGCCCCGGAACAATTTTTCCTTGAAATTATTCAAAATATGTTCATGTAACTCCATTTCCTCGTCATCTAAATACTGAGATTCAACATAGTGTTCGTACGTAATTTATAAAGTACGACAATATACTTACAAGTTATATATTTAAGTACGACAATATACGTAAATACATAACCTATAATATTTCCCGCAACGAGTGATTACTGTAATCAGAAAAATGCTTTCCGCATGAAGGTAGTGCATAGATGATCATAGCGAGATGTGATCTGTGATAGCGAGAACTCTCCAAGTGTGTGGAGGAAGGCTCTTCGCCTCTTTCGCGCAACACATTTCTCGCTAGCGAAAACTCTTCAAGTGTGTTACGGGTCTAACATATGTACGAGGACTGGATCATGTCACGGAAACTATTTTTATTTACTTTTTTGTGAGAATGCGGGCGAAGTTAGAAATTTTGAAATATGCAAATGGAAAGGCAGGGTATATGTACAAGTAGGGAACGGTGGGATAGAGATTAAGAATCCATAAAGTCCACTTCTGTGGTTTAACGGTTAACGCGTCTGACCATGAAACGAGCGGGCCAGAGTTCAAATCCTCGTTGGAACAAATAACCAATTGAAGGAAAATTGTTGGGTAACTTTCGACATCGGACCTCGGACTCATTTCGCCATCATGAGTACACACGTCATCATCATCATCATATCATCATCATCATCATCATCATATCCATGCCATAGACCGGGTTAAGTTCACGGTGGGGCGTGCTGTGCTTGTACAAGAGCTCGGTCGTTCGGCTACCCAATCACTCATACAGAGTATTCCGAATCTCAGCGCTGAGCAATCTGATGGCATCACGGTGTTCCGAATTTCACCGATGGAGTCACTGAAGCTCCACCGATGTCGCACCGGTGCCATCAGCTTGCAGAGGTGGTGGCAGTCTCCATCAGCGGCTATCAGTGAATCTGATTTGTTCTTGTATAGGGCGGGAATTAGCAGACGAATGACATCGTGCACTGTTGTGTCATGGCGGTGTGTTCTGCTTTAGTTCTGCTGTATTGTTTGTAATGAGCACAACGTAAAAACAATATGTTAATGGCTTAAGAGCGAACATGTCAACGGACCAGTTATTACTATCGGTTCAAAAATAAATTGTTTAATGCTGTCCTTTCTTTGAACGAGATGGCAGTATGGAAATTTCGGAAAATTTTTCTAGCGTAGCACAGACAATAAGTTATACAGTCGCCATGACAGCCATCGATCCTTCCAGCAGTTTTGTTCCTATTTCGCTGCAGCGTGACGTCATTGTTGTCCACCGGTCCGGTGAGATTCGGAATACGCTGACAGAATAGAAGTGGTAAGCACAATAAGCCTCAGGCTAGCTTTATCACAGGTTTTCATAAACACAGGAGTAAAATGACGCCCAAAGCTCTCTTATCTTCATCTCTCGGCCAGTGTTTGCTGTGTTGCGCCTTTCAAGTCTAGGCGTGTGAATATAATTTATTTAATACCCCCGAAACTTATTGCCGTGACTTTAAGCAAACAATACCAAATCCCTCTTAATAATGCAAGGTTTTTTCTCAATATTTTTTACATTTTTACAAATGAGCAAAAAGCCTAAAAGTAAGTAAAATCAGATTATCTGTCTCTCTGTGTACAATAAAAATAAGGATTACTTCTTATCATAATCTACTAAATGTCAGCTTCAAAATGAGCTCTCGTTCAATGTTCAATGGTTCCAGAGTTCTGAGCGCTGAAAGAGGCTTGTTTTTCTAAAATACGCTAAATATTCTCTCAAGAATACGAAAACCGTTTGACTTTCGATAGCATATTTTTGCAAATGCACTCTCCTCAGCACCTTGTATAAATAGGGAAAAAATTAGAGTATAAAAAATGCGAGATTTCTTTTACTGATCGATTTCATATGGAATAGCCCGTATACTAGTGTGGTACGATAGGGCATGATAGCGGTGTTTCTTACGATAGTTGGAATAGGATTACAGTACACATGCCTATCCTAGAAACTCATCCCATCCGTTATGGACGGCTGTCGACTCACAACTGCATTACACATTATGCGAAACACAGCTCTCTGTACCATAACCATGTAACTCTGCCATCCTCGTAGTGATGACAACCACATTCTGGTACTGTGGATGTATGCCACACTGACAACTGAATTCACTTCGCTCTCTGTACAGTAACCATATAACATACTGCCTTCTAGTGATGCGACTACAAACTATGGCTGGCATAGGACATAATTATCTCGTGATACCATCGCTTAACTTTGAATAGTTGCCACGACTTTTTGCCTCAAACTTATGTTACTCCAAGTAGGACGAGTGCTTTCTATGAGGGTCGCTGTCGCTATGTTGATACTAGAAGAATTTGCAGAATAAAAAATATGAGTATTAATTTATCGTTCTTTTTAAACTATGAGAGTCCACATCTGTGGAGTAACGGTTAGCTCGTCTGGCCGCGAAACCAGGTGGCCCGGGTTCGATTCCTGGTCGGGACAAGTTACCTGGTTGAGGTATATTCCGGGGTGTTACCTCAACCCAGTATGGGCAAATGCTGGGTAACTTTCGGTGCAGGACCCCGGACTCATTTCACCGGCATTATCACCTTCATCTCATTCAGACGCTAAATAATCTAAGATGTTGATAAAGCGTCGTAAAATAGCCTACTGAAATAAAAAAAACTATCAGTAGACTACATAGAACATTAACTGCATGGATGATGTTACGACACCGAAGAAGGAATGTTAGAATTAGGATTATAGATGAACCAGTGGATTTTGACAAGATTTACTTCAGAATTGCTTCTCCACCAGATATCAACAGCCATAAAGTTCGTTAAGATCTGTCCCACCTTCCATTTTCCATCACTGATCTTGCAGGATTATGTCATGCCATATTAAACTAAAACCATGTCAGACGAAACTAAAACCATCCTATATTAAGCTAAAACCATGCCATACCAAACTACATATAGTCTATCTGTGCCATATGAACTAAATCCATGTCAGCCCACTTTGAGGTCTGTGAATATAGAGGGAAAAATTGAATCGCTGTCTGGTAGAGTTCCCGGATAGCTCAGTTGCTAGAGCGTTGGTACGTTTAACCAAAGGTCGCGGGTTCGATCCTTGTCCCGGAACAATTTTTCCTCGAAATTATTCAAATATACTTTACAAGGAGTTATACCTGATAGCTTGATTTGCATAATGCACATCACTGATCGTTAACAGAAAACCACTATTTAAGTCACACAGATTTAGTATGCACTCAATGTTGGTTGCTTGACGGTTGTCAGCCCACTTTGAGGTCTGTGAATATAGAGGGAAAAATTGTATCGGTGTCTGGTAGAGTTCCCGGGTAGCTCAGTTGGTAGAGCGATGGTACGTTTGACCAAAGGTCCGGGGTCGATGCCTGGTCCCGGAAAAATGTTTCCTCAAAATTATTGAAATCAACTTTACAGGGAGTTACACCTGAAAGCTTGATATGCGTAAATCCATGCCATACAAAACTCTAAAACAATGCCATATAAAACTAAAACCGTGTCACGCAAAAGTGAAAACTTACCATACAAAATTAAACCGCACCATTCTAAATTAAAATATCATACAAAACTAAAATCATACCATGCATAACTGAAACCATTCCATACGAAAACTAAAATCATCCAATTCGAACTAAAACCATTTCATAGCAAAGTAAAACCATTCAATACGAAGTGAAAACCATACTGTACAAAATCATTAAAGCCAGGCCATACAAAATTAAAACTAGCATACAAAATTAAAACAATGCCATAAAAAAATTAAGTTCATGCAATGTCAGACAGAACTAAACCATGTCACACATGACTAAAACCATATCGTGCCAAAACATAGCATATCAAACTCAAACCATACCATACCAATCTGAAACTCAAAACATATAAAGGGACATCATTTTATTTTTACTAACATTTTTAATATTAACTTGCCTATACCTCTGGATCAACGCCGTTTGCTATCCCCTTCCACGACTGGAGTAATATACAAACAAATCACTTTACTAGGTATAGGAGGGAAGAAAATTAGTTCATCCATTTACGTAAGCTATGAAATATTGCGCTTTTGAGTTTAATAATTTTCATTAGGTTTTTGTTTAATCAAAATACAGTACAGTATTAACAATGAGTGTTTTTACTCACGAACTGAGCTGTCCATGTGGACGTATTCATTATGCAGTGTATATTATACTGTCTACAGCACATTAGCGTACAATATAGAGAATGAAGTTAAATTGAAAAATAATCATAATATGGATATTTAAACACACTTTTTATATGGTGGCCGTTCATTTAGATACAGAGTTCAGTTCTAATTTGCATATTATCGCACTATAGACTATTGTACCTAATCCCAATTACCAGTTTCGTTCTTCGTGCTAGTAACTCATGTTGAAATAATTCTGTACCCACTCTATAAAAGAGTACCTTACGTACTGTAAATTCAGTCTTCACTTCTGCCCGATCCGAAAAGATAAAATTACTCAGACATACTATCCACTGTCCGTCCAAGTGGTTATGTCGTAGGGTCGTTGAAATGAGGGAAATCACGTGACAGTTAATTACTTAACGAAGCCCTTTTATTTAAGTTATTTTAAACAGTTGTATAATATTACGTAGACGTCCAATTCCTAACAGAAATTAATATTCTCAGAAAAGAGCTTAGACAGCCCAGCCACTAGCTGGCGAATAAAAGCTGATGGGGGAAACCGAGATACGGCGTAGGCAAATGGACGACAGTACCTGTGCGAAAATAATTCAACATTGAAAGATCTTTCGTCACTGGAAAACGCGAACAAATTTTTAGAACGTACTGTGGCTACTATAACTGTATATGCGGTTTTGGATCTGCGTGGAAGACGGTTGAACTTCGTTAGTAGAAGGGGTGGGAGTGAAGTACATTAAAAAACTCAGGTACAATAAAAATTGAAGTTAAAATAAAATGATGTCCCTGTATAACTAACCATATACAGGGACATAATTTTATTTTTACTTCAATTTTTATTGTACCTGAGTTTTTGAATGTACTTCACTCCCACCCCTTCTACTAAGGAAGTTCCAACTCCACACAGAACCAAGACCGCAGATAGTAAGCAGTACTGAGTTACTGGGTATAGTACGTTCCAGAAATATGTTCGCGTTTTCCAGTGACGAAAGAGCTTTCAATATTGAATCATATTTTCGCACAGGTACTGTCCGTTTGCCTACGTCGCATCCCGATTTCCCCCACCTGCTTCTGCTCGCCCCTCTGTAATAGCTGGGCTGTCTTAGCTCTTTTCTGAAAACATTAATTTCTCTTAGGATTTGGACATTTACGTAATATTATACAGCTGTTTAATTTAACTTAAATAAAAGGGCCTCGTTAAGTAATTAACTGTCACGTGATTTCCTCCCTTTCTACAATCCTGCGGCATAACCACATGGACGGACAGTAGATAGCATGTCTGAGTAATTTTATATTTTCGGGTCGGGCAGAAGTGAAGATTGAATTCACAATACGTAGAGTAGGTACAGAATTATTTCAACATGAGTTACTAGTACGAAGGACGAAACTGGCAATTGGAATTAGATGTAATAGTCTATAGTGCGATAATATGCACAAAAGAACTGAAGCCTGTATCGAAATGAACGGCCACCATTTTCAAAATTGTGTTTAAATATTTTCATATTATGATAATTTTTCAATTTAACTTCTTTCTCTATATTGTACGCTAATGTGCTGTAGACAGTATACACTGCATAATGAATACGTTCGCATGGATAACTCACATAGTGAGTAAAAACACTTATTCTTAATACAGTACTGTACTTTGATTAAAGAAAAACCTAATGAAAATTATCAAACTCAAAATCGCGATATTTCCAAGTTTACATAAATGGATGAACTACTTTTCTTCCATGCTATACCTAGTAGAGTGATTTGTGTTTTACGCCAGTATCATCGAACTCCAGTCTTGGAGGGGGGAGCAAGCGGTGTTTCCGGTTCTCTAAAGGTATAGACAGGTTAATATTAAAAATGTTAGTAAAAATAAAATGATGTCCCTGTATAACTAAAATTAAACCAGACAATTGGAACTAAGTTTATTTATTTATTTATTTATTTATTTATTTATTTATTTATTTATTTATTTATTTAAGTTTATTTATTTATTTATTTATTTATTTATTTGAGATGGGCAGGGCATGTAGCACATATGGGCGAATCCAGAAATGCATATAGAATATTAGTTGGGAGGCCAGAGGGAAAAAGACCTTCAGGGAGGCCGCGACGTAGATGGGAAGATAATAATAAAATGGATTTGAGGGAGATGGGATATGTTGACAGAGAATGGATTAATCTTGCTCAGGATAGGGATCAAGGGCGGCAATGAACCTCCGGGTTCGTTAAAAGCCAGTAAGTAAGTAAGTTTATTTATTTATTTAAATATACAGAATGCCGAATATAATTACAACAATACAAATAAAATAATACATCTTGAGTCTTGCGTACACTACTTTTAACACTTTATTACAGATGATTGATAAATGGACAACTTACTAGTGTTATATATTTAAGCACATGGGCTCACAGCTGTTTCGGTATATACACCATCGTCAGAGCTTACTGGATCATGATCCAGTAGGCTCTGACGTTGGTATATATACAGAAACAGCTGTGAACCCATGTGCTTAAATATATAACACTAGTAAAGTGCCCATTTATCAATCTTCTAAAATAATACAATCAATATATAAAAGAAGATACAGTAATATTAACAAAATTTGAGGACCGAATGAGCAGCGCTCGTGTTCGGTTGCAGTTCAGATGTATTATTATTATTATTATTATTATTATTATTATTATTATTATTATTATTATTATTATTATTATTATTATTAGCCTGTCCTGCGTTTAACTGGTACAACGATCATGATCATGAAATTAGAAATAGTGAACAAATTAATATTCCATATTGTAGATTACACAAGAGCAACACAAACTTGTTAATTATGGAGATGAAATTATATAATAAGTTCCCCAGTCAATATTACACATTACCAATCAATAGCTTCAAAACTAGATTTTACAATTGGTTATTAAATAATCCTTTTTATTCTGTTGCTGAGTTTTTCAACACAAATTTGTATGAAATTACATTTTAATAAATAAGTTTAATTGCAATTTAGTTAGTTTTCTTTAATCTAAATGTCTCAAATTACTTCAGGTTTTCATTGTATTATTTAAATTTTACTGTTTCTTTTATTAGTGTTTTTTAAAATGTATTTATATTTCTTTCAATGTATTCTGACGAAGCCTAAAACTGTATGTCTAATGGCCAAATAAATTGAATTGAACGAGCATTTCTTTCTAACGTTCCATTCGTGTGCCAGCAGCCGTGTATGGGTTGATGAACCATGATCCCTTAGAAGTGTACATCCCTGATTTTAGTAACACCACAGATTTTTCGGACAATTTGTACTTGACAAGGATTGTACGATTTTTCTTTTAGCTAAAGTTCATGTCTATGGTTGAAATTATAGACAGGCAAGGCCCCCCATTAGAGTTGTCCGATTGTTGAATAGCGAGCCAGGCAGGGAGGAGGCCGTGCTCAACGAGAGGAGATGTTAGATAAAGCGTTAATAACTGTTTGCATTGTCATTCCCGCGAGCATATCTCACGTTCCAACGTAATGGGGAGGAGAGGCAAGGAATTTCATGATGATTATGTCAGGCAGAGACATAGTCTTACTTGGTCTCCAATGAGGCCGTGTTTAAGGTTATGTATTCCTTGACAACGCAAATGGAATACTTTATATGTAGGCCTACTGACACATGTTGCTTTGCCGTGATGGTTATGTGCATAAGCCCCGACTTCTTTTAATGCTGGTGGGCATCACTCTACACAAAGGTTGGAAAAAGTGTCCTTACATATTTTACAGAAAATAACATCACTTGATTTTTCATGGATATTGCGTAACCAAAGATGGTTGAAAACTACGTTCCCTTTTACTCCTTTGCTCATCCTTCGTTGACCCTTGCAATGATAATGAACATGAGCTATTAGTCTCACTGCCAATACTACAACCCAATTTATCATTCTGCTCCCGTTCTTTGCACTTTTATTTTCGGAAAATTTTCTTTATTAATAGTTTATCCATTTTCAATAGTTACATCGCAATCACTGATGACTAGGGATGGAACTTCGGACACCGAACCTATGAAGTGAACTACGTTGCATGTTATACAAGTAGTGTTACCGTCAAATGGGCAAACTTGGAACAGTGTTTTAACTTCGAACATTATCATGGGGCATTTTCATTTGGTCACAGTGGCAACATAATCTTAACTTGTTACTTTGTTGTGCAGCACATTGGTTCTATTACAGTTTGGTGTTACTCTCTATGATAATGTTCCAAGTTAAAACACTGTTCCAAGTTTGCCCATTTTACGGTATTTACATCAATTCACGGTAGTAGAATTATCTATGTGTAGATAATTTTTGGTACTACAGAATTATCTCTTATGGTTACCACTTGTTGTTAATAGACAAAAATTTGCTGCGGTGCACAGTGTGGCAAAAACGCAAATCTAGATGGACAAAATTAATCAATTCTCTAGACTTCAACGGATTCTTAAGAAACTTTGTACAGAACTTATAGGTAGCACATATTTTTTGTATATAATCTCTGATTACGTTTGAGTAAGAGGAACTACCCTTATAGGGGGTGATTTTAGACAAATTAATAACTTCTCTCTTATCTAACAGATTGCCCATGGCATTTAAGTGTGCTTAAATGCGACAGGCTCATGTCAGTAGATTTACTGGCATGTAAAAGAACTCCTGCGGGACAAAATTCCGGCACACCCGGTGACACTGATATAACCTCTGCAGTTGCGAGCGTCGTTAAATAAACTATAACATTTAAAATTACTTTCGACATCACACGATGCTAGTGGTGTGAATTTGAAATAGTTTATGTTTATTATAATGTTGTTGTGTATTGTCTTGTGCCTCTTCGCTATTTAATTCATATTGCACTTCACTGTGTTTCTAATATGAGGATTTTTTTTCAAGAAAACTCTTCAGTTTCACAATTCATTTTTGGTTTTCAGATAAGTCAATTACAAGGTCATGATATATACTTATTTAAAGTTTTCAATCATATGACTTATCATTTGTATTGCAAATTAATATTTGCTACAATACATTCCTAAAAGAGGAGTATAAACGTTTTCGCCTGTGCGGCATTATCACATACTTAATTGTTTAACGACATTTCTTTAGTGAATTTTAGGGACATATTATTTACAATATTATTTTATTCACGAAATAGTCCTGATACATCTCAGACCTCTTGTGACATTACCAGGCTTCGGCCTAGGGACACAGAGTAACCAGTATGAGGTTTAGAGTACACGGAATATAAATGACGTCATGATCCGTGTGGACGGGTGACTGCAACAGCACAGGTGGGTCCGTAATGTGCATTACCGTTGTGTGTATTGCTGCTTGGCTGCGGTACGTGTAACAGGCTCGGCGTAGGGACGCCTGATTGAAGGTTACAACTCACGTTAATACTTTAATGGTAGACATTTATTGTCTGCACTAGAAATGTACTGTATATACTGCATCTGTACAGGGTGAAATATATTTTTTGCCGTACTGTCACGGACTGTTTACATGTTGAGACACGAAGTAACGGCGCACTCCATCTCCCACTCCACTCGACCAACACAACACTATCGCCCGTGCGTTCTGAACTTCATGCGTTTCTGTGCCCAGGACCGAAGCCTGGACATTACTATAGATAAAATTTGGTTCTCTTTCTCATTGTATATTATATTATAGTAGCGACGCTGTTATTCCCGGGCGTGACTCCTCCTCTTTGCTTACGTCTTTGGAAATGAAGGCTCTATAAAGTCTAGGTAGGTATATCGTTCGCCATTTTTGTTCTTTCGTTGCCGAACTACCAAACGAGGGATCTATTTGCCGCACTGTTAAACATTATCATGTCGTAGCTCCTATGATAATAAATCAAACACACTGTAATTGAGCAAATAATTGAGCAGCAAATAACGTCCTCGTGTGTTTTCTGCGAACGGCAACGGAAGAGCCAAAATGGCGGGCGATTATATTAAGTATTTATCGAGCCTTAAGGAAATGCATATCGAATCACAAGACGCACACGTTTAAATGTAGCCGACCTGCAACGTGTTTGGCTGCCGGAAATTAGAGCGACTGGACTTATAGTATAGATTATTTTGTACTCTCTATCTTCTGTATTTTGTAGAGTTATAAGTAAAATTAATAAAGTTAGTACTATGATATTTACTGAAATTCATGAAATTCCATTTTGCCATTTATTATATCTGATGTATCAAACTGCTGTCGCTCGGGTGGGAAAACAACGCGTTACATGAGAGAGAGCAATATAACGCCTTGAAGCCTAACATAATTGTGCAGTTAGTACACCCATTCGATTTTGAACTACATGACGTTATTAAGACGTTTTTACATCGATTCCTGATGTGGTAAGAAAGTGATGTTTCAGGGGCATTACAAGCTACTAGCAATCATGTTGAAACAGTATTGGCGAGCTACTGTGACAAATATTAATGAACCGGCCACCACTTGTAATGTCTGTGCTTTTTAGTTTAATGGGGAATTTTGGCGAGCTTAAGTACTTGTAAGTCCATCGAGTGTTCCTCTGCGGAATTTAGGTTTGTGTTGAAAAATTGAATGTGAAGTAAAAATTAATTGCAAGGAAGGGGGTAATACCGGTAGACGTGTTTTACACCACGGATGACTGCGCCGTGATCGAAGAGTTAATGATGAAGCCAGCTGTAGACGTGACCGGAAAGATGGACAACCGCAGAATCTTCCGATGTGCTTCATAATTACTGAGGCAGTACTATGCAGCTGCTACTGTTTCTTAGCGCTGTTTCCAAAAATGGAGGAAGAGTCTGTTTCCACTAAGTTTGTGGCCCTCTGTCCCAAGCGGCAACGAATTAAAGGAGAGACAAATAGTACGAATCATTTCCTGCGAGACTTAATAACGAATTCGTCAGAAGTCACACAAATGTTTCAGTAGCATTTCAAATTGTACATTATTTTAATGTACCGAAGTACATATGATATTTCCGTGCAGATATTCTGCATCATCGTACGATGAAAGAGTAGTGGAACGGAGAAAAATTCTCTCCGGCACCGGGATTTGAACCCGGGTTTTCAGCTCTACGTGCTGATGCTTTATTCACTAAGCCACACCGGATTCACATCCCGGTGTCGGATCGAATGATCTCAGTTGAAGTTCCCGGGATGGGAATCCGGTGTAGCTGAGTGGATAAAGCATCAGCACGTAGAGCTGAAAACCCAGGTTCAAATCCCGGTGCCGAAGAGGATTTTTCTCCGTTCCACTACTCTTTCATCGCACGATGATGCAGAATATCTGCACGGAAACTTCATATGTACTTCGGTACATTAAAATAATATATGACATGCGTAAATCACTTATGATTTGAAACGGCGCTTATTCCGTCGGATCCCGGCCAACCAGTCACCCATAACGAGTGCACCTCAGCACTTATGTGGATATTAGTCCTACGTTCATAGACATCTATGACGTAGTGAAGAGGGCAGGCCACTAGAGGGAACGCAAGAGGTGGGACTTAAACTGAGATGATTCTATCCGACACCATGGGAATCCGGTTTGGCTTAGTGGATAAAACATCAGCACGTAGAGCTGAAAATCCGGGTTCAAATCCCGGTGCCGGAGAGAATTTTTCTCTGTTCCACTACTCTTTCATCGTATTTCAAATTGTGTCAACCTAACAGTTACAAAATTACTAATTCCCCTGATCCGTCGATATAGGAGAAAGCCAATGTTTACTTTCTTGAATATAATATGCGAAGCAAGTTCCTTGCAATCGGCAAGCATCATGTTTAGGTAGAGCATGAAAGTCAAGGAATGTTATGTAGATTAGAAAACCGATCATACGAGAATGGGTATTTAAGAGTTGTTAATTCATTATAAAAAGTGAACCTGATACAACGTTAATAGACATTAATTTTACTTTTTAGAATATCTCGATCTAAAAATAAAATAATAGGCCTAAGTGAACGCGTGAATAAATAAATAAATAAATAAGTAAAAATTACCTTAACCCCTTCAGCCATAATGTACATTATAGGGTAAGATTGCCTAATTCCTAAGTCTATATGTCTCCCAAACTTCTACTAAAATTTTTCAAATAACACCTAAATGACGTTATTTGGACCTTTAGCTACAGTTTTTACAACATTCAGTGTCAACAGTTTCACAAGTTTGATATATAATATACGCTTCTTCATTGTTATACAGTGGCTCCTAAATCCGTGACAGGGATCCAAATTCCGTGATAGTGGTTTCCTAATTCAGTGAGTGATATCCTAATTCCGTGATACTAAAATAATTTTCATTAACTGCTCACAAAACAAACGTGTATATGGAAAAAGCTTTAAAGGCATGGTATATTTTTTTTTAATATGGATTAAGCAAGAAATTACAACATAGAAAAAAGGACTAAGAGACAAATTTCATAGAAAATACTTGTGTAACTACAGGAATACATATGACATATTAATATATTATAAACAAAATAAACTGAAAGTTAAATTGAATACAAAATTAAATTTGAATAAATTTAAGTATAACACAATTATTTCTAATTATTTATATTCCTAACAACTGCAGCATTTAAGTTAAATATATGCCCTATTATTTTATTATAAATATAGTTTTCTATAACTTATTTCTATTATTATTTCCACGAACTATTTTCTTTCATAGACATTAATTTTCACAATTTAGCGTTAGCATCACTGGTCGAGTGAGTCAGGAAGGAGAAATATGAAAATAAATCCAAAAAGGGGAAAGCTCCTGTAGTTTTCTTATTATCTCACACAATGTTTAAATAATCATACACATTGATTCAGCTGACTATAATCTATAGTAATATATCATTTTTATAATGCTATATTAATTCTCACCTCAGAAATAAAATGTTTCTTCAGGAGCGGTCACAAGAGAAAGAAAACTTACTGGTCAACCACCTTTCACTGAACAAAAGCTTCTGCAGTCGACTGCTTCTATTCAAAAGGCGGGTAAGTTAGTCAATAGAATTGAAAAGAAGTCATCTCCTGGCATCTGTTAGGCATTTCAAAAACTTAAAAGTCAGAGACCACAACTTCATGGCAGTCAATTGCAATTTTAGCACAGATTAGGGGTATCACGGAATTAGGCACCTTTGCCGTACTGTACATGTTTTCTTTTTTCTCTTTTTTGGAATATCTTCGATACTTTTAAATATTTTGAAAAATTCAATGTGATAGAAATGGGGAGTGTTATTTTTGAAACATTTCTATACCTGATTTAAAAATAAAATTTAAAATTTTAGGGCCCCGGGGGTCAAAATTTCCCCCAAATTTTGATTTGCTGTAAAGACTTGATTTGGGATTTTTGTTTTTATATAAATTCGGGACTGAAGGGGTTAAACGCTTCAGCAATATCATTAATATTTGCGCCGGTTTCAAGGCGTTGAATAATATTTACTTCGTCAGAAGTCTCAGACGTGAACGTGTTTGTGACATGATGCTTTCCCGGGAGGAGGGAGCTTGGATTCTCGTCACAACAGACCACGTTGTACTGTTTTGCTGCTTTCTTTAGACTCAAACGCATTCTACTAAATCGCCGGAGCAGTGTATTGTGATATCTGTAACATGCGTGTGCCTATTCAACGAATTGTTGTCAGTAGTGAAGTGAACGCAACAACCACAATATCACTAAATTTAAGCAGGTGATCAAGTAATGGGGAAGATGTTAAAGTTGCAACTTAGTACTTCACGTTACATTGTACACATTACAAAAGAAGAAGAATGTTCTGAGAGAATCTTATGGGAATTGGGAACCGAAAGACGACATTGTTGTAAAACGGATATTTTGATTTACAGTAAGGAAGGCACTTTTTAACTTTGCTCTAGAGTAGGCTATGCCATTAGGAAAGCCCAGGATAACGGAGAGGGTTTGGAATTGAACGGGTTACATCAGCTTCTTGTCTGTGCGGATGACGTGAATATGTTAGGAGAAAATCCACAAACGATTAGGGAAAACACGGAAGTTTTACTTTAAGCAAGTAAAGAGATAGGTTTGGAAGTAAATCCCGGAAAGACAAAGTATATGATTATGTCTCGTGACGAGAATATTGTACGAAATTGAAATATAAAAATTGGAAATTTATCCTTTGAAAAGGTGGAAAAATTCAAATACCTGGGAGCAACAGTAACAAATACAAATAATACTCGGGAGGAAATTAAACACAGAATAAATATGGGAAATGCCTGTTATTATAAGGTTGAGAAACTTTTGTCATTTAGTCTGCTGTCAAAAAATCTGAAAGTTAGAATTTATAAAACAGTTATATTATAGGTTGTTCTTTATGGTTGTGAAACTTGGACTCTCACTTTGAGAGAGGAACATAGGGTAAGGGTATTTGAGAATAAGGTGCTTAGGAAAATATTTGGGGCTAAGAGGGATGAAGTTACAGGAGAAAGGAGAAAGTCACACAACACTGAACTGCACGCATTATATTCTTCACCTGATATAATTAGGAACATTAAATTCAGACGTTTGAGATGGGCAGGGCACCTAGCACGTAGAGTGTTAGTTGGGAGGCCTTTGAGGAGGCCGAGTCGTAGATGGGAGGATAATATTAAAATGGATTTGAGGGAGGTGGGATATGATGGTAGGGACTGGATTAATCTTCATCAGGATAGGGACCAATGGCAGCCTTATGTGAGGGCGGCAATGAACCTCCGGGTTCCTTAAAAGCCAGTAAGTAAGTACGTAAGTAACGGAAGGAGTTAATTCCAAATATGTTATGGTTAATCCTCCATTATTTTCTTTCTTGTTTGAAAGAAATGTTAATTAAATTAGGAGGATTTAGGGGGAAGGAATAAGAAAGTCAAGACATTACAAAATAAAACAGAGCAAGAACTGGAGAAACATGAAAACAGTGAGGAACGAAAAGAAGGGTTATAAACATGTGGTTAAGTGTACAGATAATGGGAAGACGGGGAGTTTGATGCATGAAAGGCAGGAAATTAAAGCATTCGAATGAGATAATGGGAATATGATGCCCCTTTCTCTGGTTCGCAGAAACTCTGAGGGTTCCCCTGCTTATTAATAAATGTGAGTCGTGAAAGGGACATGCCATCACGCAGTGGTAGAAATGCAGGTACTCGCAGCCTCCCGATTCCCACGCCAATGCGATGTCCACGTAACGCGATGATGTGTTGTGAACCATGCCAATTACACCCTTTCACTGTATCCGCGGGTCATTCCGTCTTAAATTTGCTTAGAGTCATTACTCCGCCTCAGTGACTTGATATCTGTAAGCTCTCTTTGCGATGTAGTGGAGGACATCTTGCGTAAATGTGCATTTATGTCGCAGTTATGATGTACAATAATTCGCTGTTTAAGTATCACAAACGTGTAAAACCGCAAGAATTTCAGGAAAACTTAAAGACATAATATTTTTATTTATATACTGCATAAAATTAAACTGTATACACATCTTTCTGTGCCTGAAGTAGAGCTGGGGACGGAGCGGTTCCGTTCGGAGCATTACTGTGACGTCATTACTCGGTTGATCCGAGTACAGGGGCAGGGCATGATTGCGCCCCATTGTCAGGTAAGATGGAGCAGATTAAAAAGGGTCCCTGTTTTGTGGGCATAGTTGCGATCCGTTCACATCAGGTGGAAAAAAGGGGCATGGCATAGTTGCGCCCCGATAAAATAATAAGACATACCGTGAAAGACTACATTTTTTAAACCACTTGATCGACGAATTCAGCAGTGATAAAATAGACAAATACATGTTCTTAAAAATGTGCACCTACGACTATAATACTGTATTTTTAAGTACTTTATTAATTTTATGACAATCACTTCCCTCTTCATTATGCTATCTGATTTCAATTCAGCTACCACTATAATATTTTAAGTAGTAATTTAATTATTTTATGACAATCACTTCCGTGTGTACTATGCCCTTTTCATTATGCTACCTGATTTCAGTGCAGCTACCACCATAATATTTTTAAGTTATTTATTTTATGACAGTCACTTTCGTTTGTACTATGCCCTCTTCATTATGCTACCTGATTTCAATTCAGCTACCACTATAATATTTTAAGTAATTTAATTATTTTATGACAATCACTTCCGTATGTACTATGCCCTCTTCATTATGCTACCTGATTTCAGTGCAGCTACCACCATAATATTTTTAAGTTATTTATTTATTTTATGACAGTCACTTTCGTTTGTATTATGCCCTCTTCATTATGCTATCTGATTTCAATTCAGCTACCACTATAATATTTTAAGTAATTTAATTATTTTATGACAATCACTTCCGTGTGAACTATGCCCTCTTCATTATGCTACCTGAATTCAGTGCAGCTACCACCATAATATTTTTAAGTAATTTATTTATTTTATGACAGTCACTTCTGTGTGTACTATGCCCTCTTCATTATGCTACCTGATTTCAGTGCAGCTACCACCATAATATTTTTAGTTATTTATTTTTGACAGTCAATTTATTTATTTTATGACATTTTATGACACTTCCGTGTGTACTATACCCTCTTCGTTATGCTACCTGATTTCAATTGCTACCACTATAATATTTTAAGTAATTTAATTATTTTATGACAATCACTTCCGTGTTACTATGCCCTCTTCGTTATGCTATCTGATTTCAATTCAGCTACCACTATAATATTTTAAGTAATTTAATTATTTTATGACAATCACTTCCGTGTGTACTATGCCCTCTTCGTTATGCTACCTGATTTATGCTACCTATAATATTTTGTAATTTAATTATTTTTGACAATCACTTCCGTGTGTACTAGCCCTCTTCGTTATGCAACCTGATTTCCACCACTATAATATTTTAAGTAATTTAATTATTTTATGACAATTTCCGTGTGTACTATGCCCTCTTCGTTATCACTTTCAATTCAGCTACCACTATAATATTTTAAGTAATTTAATTATTTTATGACAATCACTTCCGTGTGTACTTCTTAATTATGCTACCTGATTTCAGTGCAGCTACCACTATAATATTTTAAGTAATTTAATTATTTTATGACAATCACTTCCGTGTGTACTATGCCCTCTTCATTATGCTACCTGATTTCAGTGCAGCTACCACTATAATATTTTAAGTAATTTATTTATTTTATGACAGTCACTTCCGTGTGTACTATGCCCTCTTCATTATGCTACCTGATTTCAATGCAGCTACCACCATAATATTTTAAGTTATTTATTTATTTTATGACAATCACTTTCGTTTGTATTATGCCCTCTTCATTATGCTACCTGATTTCAATTCAGCTATCACTATAATATTTTAAGTAATTTAATTATTTTATGACAATCACTTCCGTGTGTACTACGCCCTCTTCATTATGCTACCTGATTTCAATTCAGCTACCACTATAATATTTTAAGTAATTTAATTATTTTATGACAATCACTTCCGTGTGTACTATGCCCTCTTAATTATGCTACCTGATTTCAGTGCAGCTACCACTATAATATTTTAAGTAATTTAATTATTTTATGACAATCACTTCCGTGTGTACTATGCCCTCTTCATTATGCTACCTGATTTCAGTGCAGCTACCACTATAATATTTTAAGTAATTTAATTATTTTATGACAATCACTTCCGTGTGTACTATGCCCTCTTAATTATGCTACCTGATTTCAGTGCAGCTACCACTATAATATTTTAAGTAATTTAATTATTTTATGACAATCACTTCCGTGTGTACTATGCCCTCTTCATTATGCTACCTGATTTCAGTGCAGCTACCACTATAATATTTTAAGTAATTTATTTATTTTATGACAATCACTTCCGTGTGTACTATGCCCTCTTCATTATGCTACCTGATTTCAATGCAGCTACCACCATAATATTTTTAACTTATTTATTTATTTTATGACAGTCACTTTCGTTTGTATTATGCCCTCTTCATTATGCTACCTGATTTCAATTCAGCTACCACTATAATATTTTAAGTAATTTAATTATTTTATGACAATCACTTCTGTGTGTACTATGCCCTCTTAATTATGCTACCTGATTTCAGTGCAGCTACCACTATAATATTTTTAAGTTATTATTTATTTTATGACAATCACTTCCGTGTGTACTATGACCTCTTCATTATGCTACCTGATTTCAGTGCAGCTACCACCATAATATTTTTAAGTTATTTATTTATTTTATGACAGTCACTTTCGTTTGTATTATGCCCTCTTCATTATGCTACCTGATTTCAGTGCAGCTACCACTATAATATTTTTAAGTTATTTATTTATTTTATGACAATCACTTCCGTGTGTATTATGCCCTCTTCATTATGCTACCTGATTTCAATTCAGCTACCACTATAATATTTTAAGTAATTTAATTATTTTTTGACAATCACTTCCGTGTGTACTATGTCCTCTTCATTATGCTACCTGATTTCAATTCAGCTACCACTATAATATTTTAAGTAATTTAATTATTTTATGACAATACTTCCGTTTTTAATTATGCTTATTTTTATTTAATATTTTATAATTTAATTATTTTATGACAATTTCGTTTGTACTATGCCCTCTTCATTATGCTACCTGATTTCAGTGCAGCTACCACTATAATATTTTAAGTAATTTAATTATTTTATGACAATCACTTCCGTGTGTACTATGCCCTCTTAATTATGCTACCTGATTTCAGTGCAGCTACCACTATAATATTTTAAGTAATTTAATTATTTTATGACAATCACTTCCGTGTGTACTATGCCCTCTTCATTATGCTACCTGATTTCAGTGCAGCTACCACCATAATATTTTTAAGTAATTTATTTATTTTATGGCAGTCACTTTCGTTTGTACTATGCCCCTCGGGGTGCAACTATGCCATATCCATTCTGCTGCCTGATTTCTTCGGGGCGCAACTATGCCATGCCTAGGCCTCCCAATTGACAGCGGGGCACAACTATGCCATACCGGAGTACAGTACCGAGTACAAATTTGTGACGGCAGTTTTAAAATTTGGATAGATTGAGTCAATTTTAGAATGTACTTTGAAAGTGAAACTAAGCGTGTTTTAAAAGCGCTGTGGTAAAGCGCTTCCGCTTTGCCAATTGACGAGAAAAAAAGTTCTTCGCTTCGCTCCATTGCAAAATGGCGGTTGCAAATTTTATTTGAGTGATTACAGCTATTTTCGGAGTTATTCTATATGAACGGCCTATTTAACATTCAGTGTTGTTATATTATATAGGAGACAAAAATAAAATTGATAAAATAATTTATAATATTAACGGGTAATAAATTAAGATGCGAGGTAAACAAACCCTGCAGATAAGTGAAAAGGAAGGTAGAAAGAAACGGGCTCCATGAAGCTCTGCTTAAAGCATTAAAAAATAACACGCAGAATTATTTATTATTACAGAAAGTGTATAAAATAATCAATAAAACGTGGAATCTTAAACTGAAGAACGTAATGCTTATTTATTTTATAACATGACTAGTCTTCCATACAACCATGCAAAGAGTAATATTATTGATAAATCAAAGTAATTAGGTAACATAAATAATAGAAATAAATACAAATAAAATAATGACTGATGAGGTAACATAAATCCAATAAACACAAATAGAAAAATACAATGAACTTCCTTTTTTTAACATATTTCAATATTAATCAAAGACTCTAATATAGGGTGACTAGATACACATCGATAAAAAAAAGAGGACACAAAGCTTCAAAAAGGACATTGTTCGAAAAAAAAAGAGGACATAAAAATGTGTACTTAGATTTAGGCTTAGGCCTATATTATATTTTAAATTACGTCAATATCTATTTTATTTTTAAAAATTCACAGTACAGATTTAGGCTTACATAATATTTAAAAGTATGTTAATATATCTTTTATTACAAAATAATTATGATAAAACTTAATAATATTGATTTTACAGTTAGCTACATATGAAAATCAAGGGAAGTATAATAATTATTAAAGAAGACAGAAAATATCTATTTAGATTTAGCAAAGATAGTTATGATATGATCGTTTGCAAAGGGTGCATTTCGTTGATGCTGCTCTCACCTACAGGCAGATTACTTGAAAAAGGCGTCAAATCAGATAATTTCAAAACATCAGGCATACAATTTACCAAAAGGATGACATTTCTTAATTTTTTTTAAATCCACCCGGTTCCCGGAAAAAGGCCTAAAAAGGAGGATATGTCCGGACAAAAGAGGACGTCTGGTCACCATACTCTAATATAATAATAATATAATAATAATAATAATAATAATAATAATAATAATAATAATAATAATAATAATAATAGTAATAATAATAATATTATTATTATTATTATTATTATTATCATTGTTATATATTATATTATTATATTATGTTATGTTATATTATTATTATTATTATTATTATTATTATTATTTTATTCAGTAATATGTACATATTATCAGTGTTCATTAGGCCCACTTGATAGGTTATATATAGTATGAATTCCTTTTCAAAAATGCTAGGGTTTCAGTCCGCCTTGGGGATATCTCCTGTCGGAAATAATATATTTGTCCTGCAGCAGAGAATATTTAAAACAATAGCACCTATGTCGTTGTCTGCTATAACTAAGAGAACTCTGTTCGAACGTTTGAATTGACCGGTAACAGCTACGGTTAACAGAGTAATTCCGGTCCTCCACTGCCAAGACATTAAACCGCTAGAACCGAGTTATTCATCAGTTTTACTCGCTCCGTCCCCAGCTGTAGCCTGAAGTTCTGTCTTTCTTCTCCACTCGTTCATATGCATCCGGTCCAATTCTCCCATTCCTCTTTCTCGCATCCCTGTGAGTTTATCATCATGCACTCTCAGGTTTTGGTCTCTTCATATGTTCATGCTTCAAAGGGAATCATCCGTCCATCTTGACGTTGGAAACGATTTTTTTTAACATCCTGTATTTCTCTCCCGAGTTAGTTTCCAGTACTTCATTATCTATATATTTCATTTATCTATGAATAGCAATATTAAATGAAGTAGGTTAACATAATATTTGACATTTACATTTTTAGTCCTGGTGAATCACAGAAGGAAATATAGGCCTGTAGAAGAATATAGTATTATTTTGCAATTCTTCAGTTACATTGGAAACGACTGCCTTCGTTTCTCCACGACCTTCTGTGCAAAAGTGCAAAGAATTTCCCCCGATCAGTTCCGTGGCACGGTTTCTTTACAGTGTGTAGCCATATGCAGGCCTATGTCAGGGTCAGCTTCCATCTCGCACGCAAGTTTCTGCGCACGCACATGGACGCCTAGGCCGGCTTCGTGACGTGAAATTGCGTTGTTCGTCTCTTCATAAAACTTCCTTTCGAGTGACGTTACAAGATACAGGTGTCATATTATACTAAGGAACAAACAAAAATTGAAGAAAGACAGTGTTTTCAGACGGCGGGAAAATCCCTCAGAACGGAAATTTTACGTACGGGTAGGATTGCGGGAGTATATTTTTTGCAATAAAGGGTCGAATTCGGGATTTTTAGTATTATATGTATTATTTCTTAAAAATTTGCCAGTTGTAATGTGTGTGTGTGCATCCAATGCGTACCTATACTGTTTTCGCTATAAGAAAAATCCTAATGTAAACATAAGCACGTTGCTGTCATACCCGTGATTGGCTCCCAGTCGAAACACTCACATGACGCAGGAAAATATAGTTCGTATTTGGAAACCATAATCTTGTATTATTTGAAAATAAAAAATTGAATTCTAGTTGTTAAATACAATGAAACATTTAACTTTACTCATGTGTAAAACGCTATATAAAATAAAAGCCACTTTTATATTTTGTTATGTACTATGAACGCGGATGAATACCAACATTAATACCGAGGTAGTCTGTTCTTGTAACAAGCTGGCGTCACTTAAGCTGGCAGTTGTTCACGTAAGCACGTGGTACTGAAGTATGGCTTCTGTATCCTCAATTGTCCATTGTGAAGAAATAAGACTTAAAAATAATTTAATTGTAGTAATTATAAAGTAAATGTTTCCTAAGCAAACGAATGCATAGTAGTGAGGTTAGGCTTACTTGACGAGTAACGGGAATTGTTTAACATGAAACAGAATGTACAACAGTAGGTGGGAACACGTACTGAGAATCTATGGCGCCAAACAGCGGCCAATGAAGCCTCACTTCAGTCACGTGCTATTGTTTACATTAGGATTTTTCTTACAGCGAAAAGATTATACATCATGTGTGTGATTCGGGTTCCCCATATTGCGGATAGGTGGCAGGACTGTGACCCATTTTCAAGTATCACACCACTCCGACTGGCCACATTATGCACAATGTGCATTTTGGAGAGTTATGTCGTGTACTAGAGTGAGTGTCTGTGCAAGTGTAGTGTAGGGAATGGGAGGATGATGCTGAAGATGAGGAAGGGAGAAGGGGAAACCCGGTGCCAGCACGTAGCCTACTCCTGTCGAATAGTACCGAGGGGGCCGCCGTGCTTAACGTTCCCACACGACAGACGCATCATTATCAACAGTGACATATGCCTTCTCTTCATGTAGTGTGGATCGGGAGAAGATGCCTGACTTTTCCTCTTATTGAAAATTTAAGATACTGTTCATTTAGTTTTGAATTTCATATTGAAATATCAAAGTCTGGAAGGTATTTTGAAACTATATTTTTGGTGCAAAACAGAAAACATTAATTACCTTGCTTATAGATATAGGTTTTCCTCTTGCCTGCATTGTAGGCATCTTTCCCCGATAGTCGGGTAAGATGGCAAATGCAATCAACACATTTACTGATATATGTATTTTACCTGAACTTGGATTGTTACATGTATATAACAAAATTGACTTAACCTAAAGCTCATGGACACTTTCTCACTCGTTTATCACTACTTAGCAACACAGTTATTGCACATATTTTATTGCCGTGTGCAAGACTCGTGAAACCACTTCTTACATACAATGAATTCAATCCAGTACATTTTTAGGCGGCGTTTAAGGGTACAGTTCATACCCTCTGTTATAACATGTTCCATCGCAAGTTGAAGACTGTCCTCAATCCACTGACTTCTATCAGAGGATCTTACGTAATGTTTACACATTCCCTACAATAAAATAAAAAATAAAACTCTTGCAACAAGTTGTCATCTTACCCCGAAAAAAAAAGTGACCATCTTCCACAAATATCGGGGTAAAATGCCTAGTGCTGTGACGGAACCTAAGTTGGAACAAGGTCGTTGGTTGTTAATAATACAAACTTTAGAACTTTACTACAATATCCATTACAAAGGTTTGACTGTTATTACGAATTCAAGGATATATTAATATTTTAACACACATTTGCAATTATTTTATAGCAGAAAAATGAGCTGTTTTCTAGCTTTTCTTTTTTTCACAATAAGACACATTGGCAAAATGAGTTAGCTTCCACTCTACTACAGACATTCAACTGTCTCAGTGATCATGAAGACATGCGCGTAGCGTTCTCTCTTGGAAGAATGTGAAACTACAAAGAAAGAAGCATCTTCCCCCAACAGTCCTCTTCCCCCGATTCACTCTACACTGCAAATATATTTGGAATTTAACCCAGGCATATTGCTGCACAATCTAATGTTCTAGTGATTAGAAGTTGTGCACCACCATCTCTCCTAGTCCCGAGGTAGAAATTTTAACGAAAATCTCTGACCCTGCCGAGAATCGAACCCGGTCCAGCTAGTCTGGAGACAGACGCGCTACCACAGAGTGAACTCGGCGTACCCAGTTGTAATGTTACTGTAGTATAAATTTTCACTTTTATGTTTTTTAAAGTTATGTGTACTTTTTATATTAGCAACTATTCTCCTTTGATAGTTTACATATAACGATTCTGCATTAAAATTTTGAATCATCTATCAATACGTTCTGTACTTGTATAAAAATGGATAACGTATTCACGTTTTAGGTGCAAGTATATTTTAATCAAGTCTTCAATTAAGAGTCATATAACATTAAACTTTGAATATTATAACATTACAATTTTATTCATCCCAAGCAAATAGTCTCTTTATGTCATTTCATAATTTGAAAACATTTAAAAACAAAGGCAATAGAAAGTAATATTTTTGTGGGTTGAAAATTCTTTATGTTAACTTTTGGAGATGGAAATCAAAATAATAGTTTACTTAAGATGGTCTTACAATGTTTGTGCAGACTTTTTATTCACAAAGAAATGCGTGGAAATGGAAGAAATAGACGAATGCTTTCTGTTAATGAATAACTTGTTTCCATTGAAATAGGTTAATATGTTGATGGGCTAATTTAACACAGTTATTTAAAGCACTCATTGTCTTTATCTAGAGTTGTCAAAAATTGTTTCACTAAACCTAATTTCACACTATTATTCTGTATTCTCGCGAAAAAAAATGAGAACTTCTGACAATTTCACTTTTACACGACAATGAACAATACAAGGCTGAACCTTCAAGTTTAAAACAAGCTCTTACAGGAGGCAAGTTAACTCTGTAAAGTTTTAAATGTGTAGTCTCACAGGCTGGATAGCACACCCATAAATCTATATACCTAATCCTACATCAATTAACTCCCTCATGGTTTGTTTCAATAGCAAGCTTTTAAAAGAGTAAATATTTTTCTCAATAAATTTTTATGACCTGAAAATACTTGGATTTCAACTTTTTATTTATAAAAGGTCCGGCAGAATGATCTCTCTGATTAAAAACATAAATAACAAGAGCAATATAGACCCTATTCGAAATTTCACTTTACTACCTTCAGAAGAATGTTTGCCATTTTGAAATCATTTTTCTTTAAAGATAATATCGTCCAAATTCTTGCCCTCATGAGCTATACTCTCCATAAACAGTGACTGTGTGTCCTTTTTACTAAAAAAGCATGGCTCTATTATTCCAGATTGTGCATCAGCACACCAAAGAGTAATACGCTCGCTGTGGAGAGATCGCTGATGCATTTCTCGAGGGTTTTCTGGGGACCAATATGGAATGTTTTATTTGTTGACGCAGTCCGCCAAATGAAAATTAGCTTAGTCATTACCAGGCTTCGAGACTTTGGACCCGATACAATAAGTTTACTGTGCATGCACTATAGATTGTTGACTCGCTGCAGGTAGGTAGAGATGTGTTGAGATAACAACGTTGCTATTTAGTTTTATTTATTTTTTTTATTTTTATTTTTTTTATTTTATTGGGTTATTTTACGACGCTGTATCAACATCTAGGTTATTTAGCGTCTGAATGAAATGAAGGTGATAATGCCGGTGAAATGAGTCCGGGGTCCACCACCGAAAGTTACCCAGCATGCTATTTAGAGTAGAGTACGGTAGTATGGGGAAACACACACATATGTGCATTCTGAAAGTAAATATACATTACAAATTGACAATGTCAAAAGAATGTGAAAAGCATTTATTCTCCTATCTATTATAAGCATTTGTGTTTAATTATACACCGTGTTAATGGTGGAAATAAGCATTTGCAATTTTAATTTTTTCATTTACCCTGTTGGTCGTCTTTAGGAAGTGCAGTTACAGTACCGAATTGCAATGCACCTACTACAAGATACATTCTCAGTGTCTCAAACGTAAATCTTTTTCGGTTATCTACCAAAGTTTGTACTGTAGAAAGCTGCGCTCTACGTCGCATGACGTGATAGGAACAAAACAAGAAAACCTAACATCAATGCAGTCCTTTATTCTCGGGTGACTCTATGCCCACTAATTTACTGTTTATGTTACACAATGTTCCATATCCTTAACATTTATTTCCACTTCCATTTTACACCTTCAGTTACTGGTGTATTTGGTGTCTTATTAATTCTCTGAGTAATTTTTAAATTAATTTCATTGCTTCCGGTATCTCTTGCTCTGACTTTTCTAACTGTGTAATAGTTTCAGACGTAGTTTGAAAATGGATTTATATGAAAACCAAATTATTCGTCAGAACCTTCAAATCCAGAGCGTTTTTCTTTGCGTATTTGTTGGCATTCATTCTACAGTACTCCCAACCACTGTACGCTTTATCACTATACTCAGTATACCGTTATGCGGATTTCCCACTGAACTGCTCTATTGGGTCCGAAGTCTCGAAGCCTGGTCATTACTGAGCACAACAGCATCTCCTGGAACATTTTCCAATATTTTATCGCAAGCATCTTGATGGTTGAGCCAGTGACATAGCTGAAGTTCTTGAACCACCATACCTTTGTAGGGATGGAACTTGAGGTCTAGGTGTAAAATTCGTCTGACACTCCGATCACACAATCCCAATACCGGAACATGTTTAATGGCTGAACGTCATGGAGATGTGGTAACAGCCCGAATTTTTCGACATATACCGAACGACTTCTGTTTGAAAGTTGAATCTTTTTTCTGATATTTCTCGCCCATACCAGTAGAGTTTTCTTATCAGGAATTCTTTCATGTGACCTAATCTAAATTGGGTACGAAATTTCCATTCACAATCATAATTTTTTTAATGTTCAACAACAGAATGCACGATGTTCACCTGTCCACGCCATGATGGTAACTGAAAAGGCATGACTTTTGCTGCTCAAAGATATATCCCACTAAAGAACAACGATTAAGAAACTTGTATGACGGCCAATTCAAAGCCGGGAGATCATTCTGATGGACCTTGTAGAACAATGGTCGTCAGCACTCGCTGAAATGGGTGAAGTGTAACGAGTGCATCGTAATATGCTCCGTCGTGCAGAAGGGAGAGATAGAAAGCATATCCGCCAGCAGACACGTATGCACGCTAATACAATGTCTTATCCACGGGTAAGAGACGCTATATAGATGTGAATTAACCTCTCGCCATCCTGTGGGCTGATTCGGTGTATAATGGGATTGACTTTGACTCCACTTTCATTGAAATACTGCGTTTCCCTTTCGCGACATAGCCTGAGACAAACTTCAGTAAAAGTAGAAATGCTGTGCAGTCTGCAGTAATGGCTAGTCACTTTATCTACCGGAAGTCTCACAGGCTTTTCTGACCATCAAACCCTGGCCCTTTGGCAAGAAGCTGTCAACGACTGTTGCTAAAAAGCGTGATCTAGGATGAAGACATCTTCAAGATATGAAGTAACTGGGTTGTAAGATTCACATTAAAGATAACGCCATGCCTGTGTGGAGTAGGAGCTATCGAGTTTCGGTGTGGAAATATATTGCCCGTCTGTGCTCGGTAGCTGTGGATATTTCCATGGTTTTGCTAACAAGACAGAAGCGATGGCTTGCTTAGCGCTGATGGGCGGGGAAGCCATTAATAAGTTACTAGCTGCAACAAGAGAAAGACCCCATCTGATACTTAATTACATGACGTGGAAAAAAAAATCGTGCTGCAAATGGGGGCGTGGCGAGAATTTCAAGCGAGGAGGCCCCGTGTCGCCCTGTGTAGTGTTAAAGAACGTGTGTAATTACTAGCTTCAACACCCTGACCTACTGATCTGCCTAATCTCAGCATGATTTAATTACACAAATTCCACAATTTGGAACATCTGGCCGAAATCTACGGCTGACCACTAGGATCCAGAATACAAAGCAGAAGTTAAATTAAAAATACAATGTGATTGCGGAGAGAATACGGAACAATGATAAATTTAAAAATAAAGTGCAATTTGATTTCGGGGAAACATGAGATGAAAATACATTGAAGAGTAATGAAATAAAATAAAAAAAATTACATAGTATTATACAAGTGATTGTGTAAAACGGATAATGAATCTCTCAGTACCATTAGACAAATATTCTTAATGTCCTCATTAGAAAATTTAAGAGAAAGGAGAATGGTTTTGGTTAACTTAAATGAAGTTGCCCTCGCGCCAAAAAGAAATCCTTTCACTTCCCATGTATTAATATTCATTTTGTATCTCTCACTGAAGAGATGAATACATGGATTGTAAATAGACTTCTTTTCATCGTTAACGTTATTGGCTTGTTGATCATCCTTCTCAAAACGGACAGTGGGGTCAAGAATGAGGCTTCTTTGATTCCGGCGATCGATGGCTATAATGTCTTCTCTTCTCGTTGACCCATTCTCAGTCAAGCAGTGCACTTCTTCGTAAACCTCCCACTCTGTCTTCCGAAGAGTGGTTGAGATGAAGCTTCTCACTTTGTGTGGCGATTGTTCCTCAGTAGTTCTCCTTTAGGACAATAACCCAAAACATGCCCAAGGGTTTCTAATTCGCTGCATCCTGGATGACGACAGTTTTGATCTTGAAAGGAACGACCTGGCACAGATCATACTGCTGCGATTTTTGTGGACATCTTTATGGCATTGGTCCACTCCGAGGATGATATCCCTCTTCTATTACTAATCCAAGAGTTGTTTTTTGGATCTTCACTGTAAGTTACTACTCCTTTGCCTTTTTGTGGAAGACGACGCCAATTATCAAACGACTTCCGCCGTAACTCAGATCTTAAACTTCGGCTTGTCATCGATTGTGCTTCTGCGTCGTTGAGAATGTTTAATTGTGAAAGAGCTTCTTGTTTTTCAGTTTCAAGATTCCAGCAGAAATGGAGATGTTCGACATTTATTTTTAGAAGACTTCTGGCAATGTTATAGTGTTGGAGGTATACTTCCCATTCAGCATTAAATAGAAATTTAAATAAGAAGCAAGGTATTTGTGTGACTTAGAAATAGCTAATCTACGTTACCGGAACAGTTACAATTAGTGATGGAGGAAATAATTTAAATGCCGATATATTCATATTGCGATATATTGCAAACCTAATTTAGATAATTGATATATATTGCAGAGAATATGTCGATATATAGAACGATTATCGATATATCGCTATTCCGTAAGCAAATTACATTTTCAGGTGTACATTTACTGTATTCACAATATAATTACTTAAATGTTAATATTCCTTTTTACCTTTGAAATTAACATCATTAACATTCAAAAGCATAAAAGTAAAATTATAACAATAAAAAATGCATTTTCAATACCATAATATGATGTAGGTCATACTCTAAATCAAAATTATGGTGGAGGTAAGGGGAGCTTAAATGATATAGTGGGAAAGAGTTAAGTGAATCTACATGGTTGAGTATTTCATATTGGAACACGATTCAATTATTCTAATTTTATATAGGATTCAATCCAGGGCACAGTTATAATGCTCTTTTCTACCTAACAACGTAATCATTTTTAAATGTAAGTAAACAGAAATTGTAATTATTTTTAAATGTAAGTAAACCGTACTTAGAATGTTGCAAGTTTTAACAAACTTCACAGTTGATTTGATACAATCCTTCTAGACTAAGTTTCCATTGCAAGTTATTGTTACACTCCAACATTCCAAACAATAATGGTGATGATGATAGGGATAGAATTTTTATGCACTGAAAGATATAGGCTAATAAGAAAACAGAATTCCAATACTAGGCTGTACCTGGAAATCATAGTCGTAAACAAATGTCACATCAGTATTAAATTCTTTCATTTCAGAATATAGAAATAAAAGATTTGATACCCGTTTTGAGATCAGACGCTTCCCTTTTAGGGTGGGAATTACTCCCGCCTTGGAGAACATTAATAACAATATGAAAACAGTAACAGATAAACCTCCCGACTGTCTCACGTTGCATTTTGAATTTGGTGCTGCATATTAAACCATTTGAATTCTAATTCCAGTCCAGCCAATTAGAGCAAGGTATTGATTGTATTGGATATTTCAAGGTTGCACAATTATGTAACAGTTCACCTTCATTAGCGCCATCTCTCGGGAATGATCGGAGTTTCTAGTGTGGATTTTGTTGTTGTTGATAAATTTATGAGAAAACCGATATATTGAATCAAAATTTCGATACCGATATAACAATATATCAAAACGAAGATATCGGTATTTCGTAAAAACCGATATAACGTTTCCATCCCTAATCTTCAAAATTAAAAATCAACCTCATCCTCAATAGTGACTTATGTGATAAATTTTCTTGCTTAACAAATCTAGTAGACAAGTGTGGGGTTCGACATGTAGCAGGGAAGAAATGTATCTTCCTTTCATAATGATTCAGTGTTGTCGTATTGTCATTTGTCTTGTGTTTGTTGGGAATGCGTTACATTGCACAAAAATTTAAGATTTTACCTTTCAAATAGTCACATGCGCACATGGTCATTTTGAACACTACGGTCACATAGTCACATGCGCACACGGTCATTTTGAACACTACGGTCACATAGTCACATAGCGCACAAGGTTATTTTAAACATTGCGGTCGCATAATCACTGCGCACAAACTTATAGTAAAACTATCGCGTTATAAGCATTCTAGGTTTATCCATTTAGTCGCGTAAAGTTCCCAAAGCAGCAGCAGTGGGTATGATATTCGTCAGTGTTTGACGTATATATAAACATCGTAAGAGAAATCATTGCCAAGAAACTATTTCGGCTAATTAAAATGTGTAAAATTAATAATAATAATAATAATAATAATAATAATAATAATAATAATAATAATAATAATAATAATAATAATCAGGGAACGGATTTATATGGATAAAAATATGAAATATGTAAATATATATGTAGTTATTTTTACCAAAATATGGAATTAAATATGGATTTTTACCAAAATATGGAATTAAATATGGACTTAAAATTATAAAAAAATGACTATGTACGTTAAATATTGGTACATTTTAATCAAACTAAACAAAAAATATAATGGACGTACCTTACCAATGTAGTTTCAACAAAACACAATTTTTATTGTCTGTTACCATAACAATAGGTTACAAACATTTCTTTCAAGTGCTGAAAAGTGAATCTTCTTCTATTGTCTCTGAGGATAGATTTATACTGACTAAAAGAGCGTTCGACGTCACAAGAAGTAACTGGTACATAATTCAATTTCACAATGTCTGCTGGGGATAAGTCCAAGTTAATCTTCACTGTTGATTCACCACTCATCACAGCAACAACCTTTTGTAGTTCTTCATATCCAGGGTTTTTGAAGTACAGTGTCCACCTTAGCTCTTACTGCATCTGCAACTTTACCTCTACCACGATTCAGTTGTTCCACAGTACTATTTATAATTTCAAAACTTTCAGATAGTGAAAGGTGCCTATTTTGGAGACTTTTGAGCGTTTTTATGATGCATGAAAATGTATGCTGAATGTGAGCTAAGTCATTCTTCACACTTATGTCACAGGTAACTGTTTTCGCAGTATCAATTGAGACTGCATCTTCAGAGTCCAATGCAAGGAGAACATTATAGAGTCTATATGTTCGGCATAATATTCAACTGCTTCTAGCCATGTACCCCATCTAGTTAAAATTGGCTTTGGTGGCAATGGAATTTCAGGGTACATTTCTTTCAACACGTTAACTCTTAGCTTTGAGAAATACTTTTTCACTGATGAAATCAACAAATCTACTTTAGGAAATTGTCTCTGACCACTGCTGCCACACGATGAAATGCATGCGCCACACAAGTAAAATGAGTCAATTTAGGATATACAACAGATAATGCTTGTCCAGCTTTGACCATATAAGGGGCATCGCTAATAAAGAATAACATTATCGTACATAATACTTTGGCCACAGGATACCCATAGCTTCGTTGAACAGTTTAACTATAGTTTTGTTATTGCACTTTTCTAGAACATCACAATGTAAAAGAATTCGTTCAGAATATTGTTCACTTAACAAACCGATAACTACATTACCAACAAGTCTACCTTCTTTGTCGGGAGTCTCATCAATGGAAACCCAAATTGAACTATCTTTAATTTCATCTCTTATCTTCTGTATTGTCTCATCGTAGATGGATGGAGCATACGTCTTCCTAAGTGTTGACTCATCCGGGATTGTATGTTGAGTATATTTTTCAAGGAATTCCTGAAGACCTTATTCTTTAGTTTGTAGAGAGGAATATCAGCAGAGATGAGAGAACGGCACAGGTCGATGTTAAATTCAGATCTTACATTCGATGTTGTTGGTTGTGTTAAAAACAATTGTCTCTGCTTGGAATTTAGTTGTTTGTTGGCCTGATGTTTACTAGTTGTAATGTGTTGTTGCACCAGGAACTTTTGTGTAGATGATACTGCACACTGACACAAATTACAAAATAATATTTTATTGTCAGTTGATAAACCATCTTCTTTAAATTCTGAAATGTAACTTGTTAGTTTTGATTTTAAATTGACTGAATGACGTACTTTTGGCATATTTACCGTCTTTATAGTATGATTTACAAAACTGAACCTATGTGTACTCTGACTGGCATTTAACTGTTGAGCTGCACAACTGAAGTCTGTAAAAATTTTAAATTAAATTAATACAGTTTTGTAACTTACTTTCCCATTGTTGATAGGACTGCTAATTTTCAAATAACTCTGATGTTAAAGGGATTACTGAACATGTGTTTAAATCTCTATTGTTGAAATGTATTTTTAAAAGTTAATGGAATTTTGTTTTGTTTTATTGTTAAACCTAATATAATATGGACTGTTTTATATGAAATATGGAAAATATATGGAAATTAACGAAAATATGTACTAAACTCTAAAATATGGAAAAATATGGAAAATAAAAGTAGGATTTTTCAACCCTACACATTGTGAAACATAAAGATAATGCAAAATATAAATTATATTAGCTTTATAAGTAAATATGTATTTACATATAAATCCTTTCCCTGATAATAATATTGATATTATCTCATAACATAAAATTATAAAATTGTTCACACCTGTGGAGTAACGGTTAGCACGTCTAGCCGCGAAACCAGGTGGCCCGGGTTCGATTCCCGGTCGGGGCAAGTTATCTGGTTGAGGTTTTTTCCGGGGTTTTCCCTCAACCAAATATGAGCAAATGCGGGGTAACTTTCGGTGTTGAACCCCGGACTCATTTCACCGGCATTATCACCTTCATCTCATTCAGACGCTAAATAACCTAAGATGTTGATAAAGCGTCGTAAAATAACCTACTAAAAATTATAAATTGACTTAAATTCAATTTGTATTATCATATACTCACACAGTTAATATATTGTGCTATTATACATATTTTAACTTCATCAGTCAAACAGGTTTAGTCTATATTTATTAAAATTTTTATTGGTTTTGTATCGTTATAATGCTCCTCGCGTTGCAATTTTTATTTTTTCAACTGAAGTTTGGTTATTATTTACTACAAACTTAGAATTGCTCTGGGTTTTATTTTGTGATTAATATATTTATAGTAGGGGAGAGTCGGGTAGTATCGGACATCGGGTAATATCGGACAGTGAGTTTCTTTCATCTACCACAAGATGATAGTACCTGATTGACATGGTTACGTTTCTGTGATGTCGCATAGAGAAACGTAATCATGTCATTCAGGTACTACCATATGGTGGTAGATGAAAGAAACGCACTGTTCGATACTACCCGATGTCCGATACTACCCGAATCTCCCCTAATTTTTGTATTTTTTTTTAATTTTTATGTCACCATTTTTTATTTATTTTTGTAATGTTTACACGTGACAAATTGACCGATACATAATTCACACTAAAAGGCAGAACAAATTCATTATTCATACATTTAATTTAAGAAATAAAAAGATTAAGCAAATCATGTAGTATTTAAGTCCCCGTTTCCCTTTCATTTTTTCTTAATTTCAGTATACCATTTATTTATTCCAACTTATGTTCTGTTCTTAACTTGGTTTTCTACTTTTATCTATAGTAATGTCACAAGAGTCTGAGATTTGCTGATAAATCTACGAGCAAAGCGAGTGGATTTATTTGGAAAATCTCATACCTCGAGTGACATTTATTAGGACTATTTTGTGGTGAATAAAATAAAAATGTAAATAATATATCCCTAAAATTCTCTCACAAAATGTTAATAATTGTATATTTATGAATACTTCACCTATTCAGACATTGTCGAAATAGATGAATAACGATTACTGAAATAAAGAAATCGAATGTTATTCAGTAATGCCAATTGAGAAAAGCGAAATACAGGTTTAACAATGTTAATTATATGTACTGCGCTTTTCTCTCGTTATTGTAACAGAAAAACGTTTTCATTATCTGCTGAAATTATAATTTAATTTAAAAAATTATAAAATAATTACAAATAACCTGATTAGCACATTAATTAAATTAACAATTGTTATGAAGGAGTGTCATTGTCTTTAGATACAATGGACATGGAATTAGAAGATGAAGATGTAGATGTGGAAATAGGATTTCGCACTTTATTTAGTACAATGGATTCATGCACATCGATTTACGTGGAATCAGTTGGTGAGACTGAGTAAACAAAAGAACGACCATGCGATAAATTGATAGTGATAAATTTAGCTGCAGAAATTATCGCAATGTAGGCTATGACTGTGATTGGTTGGAATTCAAAATTTAATTACACTTCATTGGCCGAAAATGGAATGTAATTTAAACGAAATAGTCTTCGTAATTATCCCTGTTTTGTAATAATTGTTTTAGTTTTGTATTTTTATTGAATCTTTGTTATGTCCTTTAGTACAAAATAGTTATTCATAGGAACGCCCCCCCCCCCCAATTATGAGCTTGATCAGACGGGTGTGCGCTACGTCAGTAATATGTATTTATTTTGTATTTTATGTAGCAATATATACTAAATAAAAATATATTCTGAAAGTTTCAAAGTGATACGATAAAGACTCAAGGAGCAATTTACACATAAAAAGTGCATGGGCTTTAAAAATGGCTGTGGGGCAAAATTGGTCATATTTTATCAAAGGAAAGAAAAAATTTGGAATATTACTAACCATTAAAGTGAAAAAATTAATAATCTTAGCAAAAATGTCTAAATTTTAGCCCTAAGCCCTCTTAAGATTATTTGTTATCTACTTATATATTTTTTGTTAAGAAATCTTTAGCTATTTTGGACGTCTACAAATTTTAAGAACTGTTGAGAAATGCTTGCCTAGGCTGTTATCAGCCATCTAACTTATTTCATGTGTTATGATTACATTCAAATTTGCAAACTTAAATACTCCTCTCTTAATTGACGTATGCATCAAAATATCTTCTCTTTGAATAAACACACTCTTGTTGTTTTCTTTAGGACTCTCAAACAAACACACAGCCCACTCGGACAGGATTAGATGTAATTGGCTACAAATTTTAACAATCCATATTATAGCTTTTGTTTAGTGTTTTAAGTTAACGATGTTGTCACAACGGTCCGCAATTATAGGAGCTCAAGACGCCCTTGTTACCGTGCCCACAATGACACAATGAGCGGACCGTGCAGGTACTGAGACCAATTAGTTCCAAATGGCTTCTTGTTAAACTCGAATGGCTTATTTGAGAGAGAGAACTAAATGATGCAATTGAGTATAAAGCAGGCAGGGTCGAGGAGAGTTTCCAATCATTTGTAGTTCGTTGTTGGTTTTTGTCTAGTTTAGAATGAACGTTCCGTAACGCCAATTTGAGTTTCGGGATGTACACAGTACTCTCTTGATCGGCGATTGTTTACTGTACTCCTGAAAAATGGTGGTATTTATTTAACGACGCTTTGAACTATAGAAGTTTTCAACGTCGACATTCATAGTGGGGGAAATATGATCAACAAGTTTTTGCATATAATATGATGCGAAACTTACTGAGTTTCCCGTAACACATACTAGAGGCGCTGTTGTAGAAATTGATCTTGCTGCCACCTGTTAGGAGGGGGCGTTATTACATCTAGCTGCACACCAAGTAGCGAAAAGAGTAACTAATTACTCCGTGAATTTAGCAGCGCACCTGGTGACGAAAATATTAAACTGTGCAGAAAGTGTTCCCTCCCACCCTCATCGATATTCTAAACTAACCCAATTTAAAATAAAACATTTACATTTTTATTCCTCACAGCATCTTCTACTGAAAATTCTTACCGGAGCTAACAGGAAGATAAAAGAGACGATCTATTTTACACTACCCAATTAAAATATAACCAGACAGAGACAAAAAAATGAAGCAAAAGGTTGGATAATTGGGATTGTATTCTTTGGGTATTTATTGTATAGCGCAATGGAAAATTCTGCAAGAACTAGTTAGATAGTTCAATTTATTATACTACTATTACTTTACAATACATTCAACAACACTGTTTTTACAACGTCCATAAACATCACTGTTTAACATACACTGCTTATACACACGTAGTATCACTTTATATTCACTTATTAGCAAGTTTCTGTCTGCCATCTTGTCTCTTCGAGCAATATCTCGAACGGATAAATAGAGAATTCTGGATAATGTACCCAACACGTAGATCTAATGTTCACCACCTACGACGTTGGGTGCTGATCATCTTATTTCAGCCCCCCGCCGCCAGATGGTGCTGGCCGCAGTTTCGCATCCTGTTATATATTTATCCATGCCATGGAGTTCTCTGTCACAAAGAGTTGCTCTACCTGCAGTAAATTTGTAGCACACAACTCACAGCTTTATTTCCCTCCCAGAGTAAGCCATGCTAAAGATTTTATTGCCCTCCACAGGGTTCGAGTCCGCGAATCTCGCATACAAAGGCAAGCATGGAAACCTGAAGACTACCAAAGATGTCTTCCTACTGATTGTAGCTTTTGCAGCAAGTCTCAATTTTCAGATTTTAGGCTTTCGTGGTGATTGTGTGTAGATATAGGAGTTTAGCTTTCCAAACTTGCACAGAGAATTACTATCTCCAACATTTCGGGAGGAAAGCTTAAAAGCCCTTCTAAAAATGTATTCGCGACTCTCCTGTTACAAAATTGGACACATTTAATCGAGATCGGGAAACTTCAAGACGGACAGTACTTGCTTTATCTATACAAAAAAAGACTTTATTCCCAGTTTAGATTAAATATTGCCGGAAGCTCGTAAAATACGGAACACTACAAATTAAAATTTCACTTCCTCATTGCAAAAAGTACTGAAAGCTATTGGATTCCAGTACAGCAGAAACGAAGGCAATAATAAATATTTAATGGAACTTGCGTGGCAATATTGTAGCCCGTGGTAAAAAAAATTAAGAACAATAAAAAAAATGAGATCCCGGTATGTAGAAAAATCTATATTATTTTACATGAAATTATTTTTGTTCCAGTTCTGTATTTTGTATTCTTATACTCCTTTAGTTGAATCCGTTTTTTTCAATTTGCAAGGAAGGTTCACCAAGTGATAATGGATTTTCACATTGATTGTTTCCCCTTATGTTGCATTTGAAATAAGAAACCTCCCTATATATATATAATCTGCCCTCAATGAGGGTGACCATAAAGATCCAGAATAAAAGCACTACAGAATAATTTAGAAAAACAGGAGTTGTTTAGTAAAAAATTCAGAGAAATGCAAACCCAAAAGAATCATCAATGGCCAAAATATAAATGGTAATGTGATATTTGGATTGAATCCCTAAGAATATTCAACAATTTTTTTTTATTTCAAAAAATCTGAGACCGAGTGCTTTTAAAGTATTACATGTGAATTTAGGAAGTGTGCCACGTGCACCAAACAAAAGACCAGAAACACTCCACTGACTAGTAGAAATGTTTATTTCTCACTTTGGTAAGGGATGCAGGACTCATAAATGGATTTCTTCTCCTCATCAACGTGTTGTGCCTGCAGGGCATCCCTCTGAAACCGGATTGTAGGATCAAGAACTATTCCCTTTGATTGAGTCCTGTGGATATCCGGAGAAAGTGTAGTTTTTGAGATATGATTTTTTTCAAATTCTTCAGTCCAGAGCTATAACAGCTAATGCAAACAGTGCTATGTGTTAGACATATCAGACAATAAATCTCATCTAGTTACACACTGTACTGTCAAAATCTCCTTAAATTATATGAGTTATGAAAGTGACATACCAGATATATATATAATATTCATGAAATTGACTACAGAATAGTCTATGAAGAAGCGATAGGGAAATATAAGCTTACCTAAAATTACTCACTGTACTGATTGCAGTAGTGGAAATCGTTGTCAAAATGTTCAAAACACAGTGGAATTTTGCACTACGAACATTTCAGAAAAATAATTTTCTCACAGTCAGCTTTAGGGCTGTTCTGTACAGTTGTGGCAAAAAAAACCGGAACGATCCTTGTAGCTGATTTCAGAGCCTTGTTCACAATGGCAGCACGATAGACTGGTAAGTAAGACTTTCTTGGTTCGAATCTTGCCTGGGAAGGAAACTTATTTTTGTTCCTTATTCAAATTTATTCCCAATACTTTTCGATGGCAGCGATATTTTACTACTTAATTAACTTACTTCGCAGAACATGAATTTTGCCAACTTATTTTCTAATGGCTTTCGAAATGAGCTACGTCAGCAGTCGAAACTACAACAATTTCAATAGATTACTCGCTATCTTGTGAATGTGGGCGTGGCATGCGCAGTGGCTCATTTCGAGAACTTAGATTATTCCGTCGGTCCGGTTTTTTTTTTTGCCACTACTGTACATCAATATGAAAACAGAATTCTACAGGAATGACGAATTTATTAGGTTTGTTGTCAAAGTAGCCGGCTTTATACCAGCCATATTTAAACTTATTTACATAAGATAACGTGATAAAATTGCAGTCTTTAATACAATTTTATCACATTACCTCTCTGATGCAATATAATATTCGTGCCAAATAACAAAACGCTTATCAGAGAACTTCCGAAAGTTTAAAGGACAAACTATTTTTTTCAATATCTATTATTACAATTAGGGAAAGTAAGTTCATGCATTTGTGTATTTATTCTCTATCGTTGTGTGAATATGCTGAGAGATTTTGTACGTGATTCACAAATTTCTGAATACAATGATATTACTTTTATTGTGCATAAAAGTGCATATTTTGCCTCTATTTATAAAAGCATCATATTTTAACATTTATGCAGGGAAAATGCATATTATGTATGTTTTTTTCCCTCATTTTTAAAAGTGTGTAACCTCGCAAACACGATTAATTTATGTTTATGAATTTTGAACGTAATGGTGAAGTCCTTATAGAGAGCCTCTCAAGTTAACAATTGGTATCCCTTAACTGCAATCTTTAGCAGATTTCGATAGAACAACATCCAGTTTAACACCAGTTCCAGGAAATGTAGGAGAAAAAGTGAACAAGAAAACAGCAAATATTCTTTCCAAAAGCCCTGGCTATTATCAACTTAAAGAAATTCAAGATATTTTCGAAGGAAAAACACCCCAAAAACCAACCAAATTTTCTATAGAACAGCTCACAGCCTTTGTGCAAGCCCCTCTTACTTCTTGTGACGTAGAACGAAGTTTTTCGCGCTACAAAGCTATGCTGAGAGACAACAGGCGAAGAGTGACAACAGAAACATACGTCACTGCTTAGTTGTGAACTGTAACAGCATAAATGGGGCATTCAGCAATGAGGCAAGCACTTCAAAATGCATAGGCTAAACGTAAGTTACCTATACCTTATTATTCTGTTAAAGTAATCTCAGAATGATAACGCATATTTTGTAGCATATTTATCTATTTTTGTGCAAGATCGTGCGTATTTGCTTGGTTTCCGCACAAAACCAATCTGCGGAAAGTCTAAAATTCCACATTCAGTATTCCCAACCTAACACACATAACAATTTCCCTCTTCTTACCGCTTAAGTGACATATTGATTTTACTGCTTTATCCTTTTAACATATTATTTTTAGAGACGTTCAATATAGTAATAATTATAAATTGGAAAATTACCACTGCAATTTCACCTAAATTGTACTGTTAATTATTGTTTTTAAATATTTGCAAACATTAAGTAAACTCTACAACTCCACTAAAGTTACTGCATTCGTGATGCAAGTAACATTAAGGAAGCCGTGAAAAAATCAACAAGATTCCAGACTCATCATAGATTGGGGGGAAGAAAAAGACAGATGTATATCACGGCCTGCTGGAGTATAGTAAACACAGAAAACATTTTAAAGCAACAATGTTGAAGATAGATATTTTTGTTTTGCAAATTTGCCGTCATTGAACAGAAACCAAGATGGAGATTTCATTGCAACTAATTAGAAATTCCTCTTTCAGGTATGTAATAAACGATCTACGCAAAAAATAATTTACGATACACGAGCGGTATGTTTCCTTTCAGTTCTCGGAAATTGAAAAAGCTCAACTACGTTTCGCTTTTCAAACTTTTCCTCCAACATGAAAACTTCAACACACCGCTCTTGTAACGCATATACTATTACGACATAAATGCATACATATTCTTCACGTTTTTAGGGCATGAACTTCCTTTCCCTGGTTATAATACACTGTTCTCTTAAATTAAGCGAGTATGTTGGGAATTAATTCAATAGCGTACACAAAATACATTGTGAAATGTTTCATATATATATATATATATATATATATATATATATATATATATATATATATATATATATACAGGGTGTTTAAAAATACGGGGCATAATTTCAGGTATGTATTTACCACATGTAGACAATAAAAATAGTTCATTACAACATGTGTCCGGAAATGCTTTATTTCCGAGTTATGGCCTTCACAACATTGAAATTCACCGGAACGTTTTTCTTTCCGCAGGTCGTTGCCGCCAAAGGAGACATTAAGAGGGCACTCTGACAGTTCATTCCGAGGCGAAGGTTACATTCAGTGTTGTGTAGGCGTTAGACTGTGCGACATGTATTCAAATCAAGAGCTGGCAGAGATACACTTCATGTACGGTAAGGCGGACGGCAATGCTGCGCCGGCTCGTCGTTTGTACCAGGAGAGGTACCCACAGCGACAATGTTCAGATCGGAAGACATTTGTACATCTCCATTACCGTCTGTGCGAGTATGGAAAATTTAACTCTCCTGGTTTGGGAAGGGGACGACCTAGATCTACAACTCCAGAAGTACAGGAGGAATTCTGGAGGTTGTGAACATGACTCCTTCTATCAGCACACGAAGGGTAGCGTTGCAAGTCAATGTTCCTCATACGACTGTCTGGAGACTGTTGAAAGAGTATCAATTGTATCCTTATCATTTGCAAAGTGTACAGGCCCTGTCACCAGCAGATTACCCTGCACGAGTTAGGTTCTGTCAGTGGTTCTTGCAGCAGTGTGGTGTAAATCCGAACTTTCCTGCTTTAGTATTATTTACAGATGAAGCACAGTTCACACGAGATGGCATAACAAATTTCCACAATCAGCATGTATGGGCGTATAAAAACCCACGTGCAACTGTTCCATCTCATCACCAGGTGCGGTTCTCCCTCAACATGTGGGCCGGTATCATTGATGATCGATTAGTTGGACCCCATGTACTTGTAAACATACTTACGGGGCAGGCGTACACAAACTTCCTGGAAAACACCATACCGGTACCTCATGTTTTAGAAGACACTCCACTGATCAATCGTCAACACATTCACTTCTTGCATGATGGCGCTCCTGCACACTTCAGTCGTACGCCTCGCCGGTACTTGGATCGAAGGTTTCCTGATCGATGGATAGGTAGAGGTGGCCCAATTGCTTGGCCTCCACGCTTACCTGATCTGAACCCTCTCGATTTCTACTTATGGGGCCATTCAAAATCATTGGTTTATTCGTCTCCGGTGCCTGATTTGGAATCCCTTCGGAATCGAATTGTGGCATGTTCTGAGGACATACGCAATACTCCTGGAGTTTGGGATCATGTTCGCAGGTCAATGAGACATCGATGTGAGGTCTGTATTCAAGCAGAGGTGGACATTTTGAACATCTTCTGTAATGACAACGACCTGCGGAAAGAAAACGTTCCGGTGAATTTAAATGTTGTGAAGGCCATAACTCGGAAGTGAGGCATTTCCGGACACATGTTGTAATGAACTATTTTGATTGTCTACATGTGGGAAATACATACCTGAAATTATGTCCCGTATTTTTAAACACCCTGTATATATTGTCGAAAAGGCAGCAAAAACAAGCAAAATTGTATTACACATTTTGCTTCAAATATACCAAAGAATAACTCATTAAAATTACCGATTACGGTTCACCCTGTACAGATACGCACAAGTCTCCTTGAAGTAGGCAGTTCAGGAACTCGTTAACGGTCGTGAGGGTCGATGTATTCATTAGCAAACCTATCAGTGTTGATTTCCACCTTCATTCACGTAGCTCACCAGAACGGTAGCATTTACTTGTAACTGATAGCATACATTTGACTGTAATTTATTCGCGACTTACAATGTTTCCTCTACAACGAGATTCAGATTGAGCGAGTGGCTGTAGACTGCTAGGCGACCAGTTCGATACCGGATGCAGATAAGAAATTCGACGTAAATTCCCGATCGACACTTAAGGTCCCATTCTGTTATCTTACTTTCAGGCATGTTTAATTCCTTTCCTAGGGATATGTTAGTCGAAGCGTCAAAACTTTACACAACCCCTTGTAGTGCTGAAGTAGGGAAACTTGGCCGGTGTACGTACCATTGTGGTCTTCATGATCCACTTGCTGCTGAAGAGTTTTACCATGTCGTGTTATTTGTTGCCGATGACATGATGAGAAAATTCACAAACTCTTAGAGAAAACACAGAAATTCTACTTGAAGCAAGCAAAGAGATAGGTATTAGTTTTAGTATTATTTAATAACATTTCGGAATATGTATGATAAGATTTTCTTGTGTTAAATTATAACGTACCTTGTTTACATTTTTCGACCTTTTATGGGTCATCCTCAGAACTGGTCGTTGTTGGTCTTGGCGCCTTTTGTTTTGTTTCCTGTGAGGGTGTGTTCGTGTGGTGTAATGTAGAATCAAAGAGTGTGTGTGTTCTGAAATTGAGTTGTGTGTTGAGAATTTCGTTGGAGTGTGTTTTCGTGTGACTGTATATTTCATATTGTGCTAGTGTGTTTAGTTTGTGGCTTTTTGTTTGGATGTGTAGTATTTCCATGTCTGTGTTGATGTCTCTGTGGGTGTGGTTAGCATTTGTGATGTGTTTTGCATATGTGGAAGGGTTTTGTAATTTTGATATGGCTGTGATGTGTTCTTTGTAACATGTTTGAAATGATCTACCTGTCTGTCCTATGTAGAAGTTTTTGCAGGTGTTACATTTGAGTTTGTATACGCCTGTGTGGTTGTGTTTGTTTGTTTGTGTTGTTTGTGTGTTGAGATGTTTTTGTAGAGTATTATTTGTTCTGTATGCGATGTTGCAATTTAATTTCTTGAATGAGTTTGCAATTTTGTGTGTGTTTTTGTTTTCGTATGTTAGTGTGATATATTTTTTGTGTTCTTGTGTTTGTGTTGTATTCTTATGTTTTTGTGATTATGTTTTGTCTTACGTATTATGTTGTCTATTATGTTAGGGTTGTATCCGTTTTCTTGTGCTATGTATTTGATTGTGTTTAGCTCTTCGTTGTAATCCTGTTGGTTCATTGGTATGTTGAGTAGTCTGTGTACCATTGTTCGGAATGCAGCTTGTTTGTGTTGTGTCGGGTGTTTAGATGTGTTGTGGGTTTTCTGTATACTTTGAATGTGTGTTTGTTGTCTACTTTTGTTATTGTGATGTCTAGAAAATTTATGGATTTGTTGTCTTCAATTTGTAATGTGTAGTGTAGCTTTGGGTGTATTTTGTTTATGTGTTGATGCAGGTTTTGGATCTGTCTTTTGTTTCCTTTGTATAGTATTAGTATGTCATCTACGTATCTGTGCCATTATATGATGTTTGCGTATTTGTTGTTGTCTTTGTTTAGTATGCATGTCTGTTCTATGTGGTGTAAGAATATTTCTGCTAGTATGCTGGAAATGGGTGATCCCATGGGTAGGCCTTCGTTTTGAGTGTAATATTTGAAGAGTCCACTGCAAGAATGATGGATGTCACTTTCTTGTCGAAAATGAACAAAGACTGTCAATGCATAGCATAAGACATATAGAATGTACATAGAGAGTTATATGGCATTAACACTGATAGTGATTGTCCAGTAATGATCGGAAAATCTCAGTCAAGCTTTGAGCGCTAAGCATTTAAAACTTTCAATTGCGTCTCCTGCAAAATGTGTTCCAAATGACATCCATCATTCTTGCAGTGGACTCTTCATTTGTTATTGTATGTGATTGTATATCATACTCGTACATATTCCGAAGTGATACAGTGTTAAAAGTTGTGTAAACAAGATGTATTTATTAATAGTTCAAAAGTACATAAACTTAATAATTAAAACTGATATATGCACAAATAGTGATTATACACAATAAATATACAATTTAATAACAAATTTTCTATCATATAACTATTCAATTTATGTTGGTTTAACTCACACTTACTTCTGGTTTTAGTGCAAATTTTCACCCTATCGCATTTATTTTAAACATTCAAACTTCTTAAGTAAAGATAGGTTTGGAAGTAAATATCGGAAAAAAAGACAAAGTATATGGTTATGTCTCGTAATAGATCATATTACGAAATGGAAATAAAAAATTGGAAATTTATCCCTTGAAAAGATTAGATAATTCAATAATTTGCAGTAACAGTAACAAATATAAATGACACTAGAGAGGATGTTAGAGCAAAATAAATATAGGAAGTTATAAATCCTCTGATTGAGGTTCTGGCTGATATGTAGTCCACATCTTTTATCAGGCAGTACATCTCACTTTAGGATATGTGTTAGAGGAAGAACAGTTATTATCACAAAAAATATAAGAATACAACACAAACGGAAGGACACAAAAAAAATACATCACACTAACACACGAAAACAAAAACACAAACACAAGATTGCAACCTCATTCAAGAAATTAAATCACAACATCGCATACAGAACAAATAACACTCTACAAAAACATCTCAACACACAAACAACACAAACAAACAAATGCAACCATACAGGCGTATACAAACTCAAATGTAACACCTGCAACAACTTCTACATACGACAGACAGGCAGATCATTTCAAACACGTTACAAAGAACACATCACAGCCATAACAAAATTACAAAACACTTCCACATATGCAGAACACATCACAAATGTTAACCACACCTACAGAGACAAACATCAACACAGACATTTAAATTCTTTACATCCAACCAAAAAGCCAGAAACTAAACACACTAGAACAATACGAAATATACAGACACACAAAAACAGATCCAAATGAAATTCTCAACACACAACTCAATTTCAGGACACACACACGTTTTGACTCTACATTACACTACACAAACACACCCCCACAGGAAACAAAACAAAAGGCGCCAAGACCAACAACAACCAGTTCTGAAGATGGCCAATAGCAGGCCGAAACATGTAAACAAAGTAATATAAAATTTAACATATGAAAGACACATAATAATACGTTTTCCGAAGTTATTGTTTGTATGCATATGAAGTCTGACTAGTGTAATACATATGTAACTAGTCGGAGATGTATGCAATGGAGTGAGAAAGAAACTGGCCATCCTACTACATTATCTCCTGGCCTAGTTGCCTCATAAGTGGTGCCTTCTTGTGAGGTTTAGACCTGTCTTCGAACAGTTGACTAAACAACAACGGAAGTTATAAAAGATTTATAGACTCTTACCGGTTGTTCTTTATGGTTGTGAAACTTGGACTCTCACTTTGAGAGAGGAACGGAAGTGAAGGGTGTTCGAGAATAAGGTGCTAAGGAAAATATTTCGAGCTAAGAGGGATGAAGTTACCAGAGAAAGGAGAAAATTACACAAGGCACAACTGTACTCATTGTATTCTTCACCTAACGTAATTAGGAACATTAAATCCAGATATTTGAGATGGGCAGGGCATGTAGCACGTATGAGTGAATTCAGAAATGCGTATAGACTTTTAGTCGGAAGACCTGGGGGAAGACCTTTGGGAAGGCCGAGACATAGATGGGAGGATAATATTAAAATAGATTTGAGGGAGGTGGGATATGGTGCTTGACATGTCACATGCTCAAAATACGCAGTAATAACTAGAGCATTCATTTTTAGCCCCTTACTTTTTAGTTGTGTGCACATGGGGTTCACGTCGCTGTTTGTTGACATCAGATCGAAGGGGTGGAGTACCCGCTGGGACACACTGGACACGTACACTCGCATTAATATAAAGGTTAGTCACTTCTGTTAATCATTCTTGAGCAAAACAAATGAACTTCGACTGTTGCAATTTATAACTAAGTGCATGCGTAAAATATCGAAATTAAAATCACTCAACAACAGTTGTATTAAGAGAAACTTCTCTCAACATTACAAGAGGTTATTGGAGCAAACAGGAAATAAGGAACGCTACTGTCTTTTACTCCACCTTGTGCCAGTTTTTTTCCACAATGTCGAATAACCAGGGATCTTGAGTAGGACGCCTCTAAGTTCATTCTTCACTTTTTCGCCAACAGTGTTACTTTGTATATCTAGAACATTCACGTTTCTTTCAAGTTCTTCTATTAAATTAACGGCGTATGATATTTTCAGATCGCGAGCTTCTAAACGTATAGCCTAATTGTTTTCGAGAACCTTGAAACTACCGAGACCTGCAACACTTAGCGAACGATTCGCTGTGTATGTTTTTCCAGAAAGTCCTTAAAATAACTATTTTCGAGCTTGTGAAATGGTATATTACATTTAACCATCATTTCACATAAATCTCTATAAAATTCCGAGTCCTTAACCTGATTGTCAGTAGAGACGATTGTTTATTGCCTACCCTGGTGAACAAATTTACGTGGTAAATATGTTTCTTCGAATTACAATGTCGTTTCAAGTACTTACTTTTACTTTTACATATTATAGAGTCGGTATGTGACATTATATGTTCATTTCCAAAGTCTTCCACAATCTTATTCAAACGATCCTGTAAAGAAAGTTTTGCTTTCGGCATTGTAAATGCACTGATCTTGTACAACTAAAGATAATTGACACGGTACGTTCGCTATGTGCTCTACGTGGACGGTCTGCCTTACAGCTCCGCAACTATTTTGTATGTGATCCGTACGTACGCAAGGTCAAGTGACATCATCCATACTCCGTACAGCTAACTTAACATTCGTGTTATGGGGCTAAAAATGAATGTTCTAGTAATAACCATAACGTCATGCAAATTGTATTGCCCAGCTAAAGGAAAACATTCAAACCTTACAAAAATTCAAACTTCAAAAGCGAACATTGCTTGTGAGACGACCTAATAGTACTGTATGTTAAATATATACATTTTATTACCTTTTCTGAGGAAAATGTGAAACTTCCGATACCTGGTTTCGGAACCACTTGCTTTATTCATTGTACTAGTAGAGATTTCAACTAAATTATGTCATCAAAGATATTCGTGTTAATTCAATATAGAGCATAGTATGATGAGTTTGTTTCATCAGTAAAAGTACAGGCACATTTTTGGACTGATTTTATAGCTCCAAGTCGAATAAAATACTTTAATATTATATCCGATTGAGATTTATTACAGTCTAGAAATACGCCGGTTTGTAACCAGATATATCTTATTTATATTTTTAGCTCCCGAAAATTACGTGGCATTAGACACGGAAGAAGCACTTAATCTTGCCAAGTTAGGAAAAGAATGATAAAAAAGCGAGCGGGTTTAGAAATAGGGTGCGTGTCTTGTGACTGCACCATAATGGTACCAAAACAATGGTTCGATATAAACTTACATCTATTTAAAATGATATTGGAATGTGGCACGTTCGACGGAGGCAGGAAGGCATTATTGAAATATTTATGTGACTTTGTCTCCACCCAGATCTTGAAACTACTTGTTGCGACGGTACTGAACATCAAAAAAGAAAGGGTGGGGGTGAAGGAGGGTAGTTTAAGAGGCGGAGCACCTGTGGGTGCCTGGTCCCGACCCCAAAACCCTCCCCATTCCGGGCCCATAACAGGACGGTGGCACGGGCTGGTACAAGTCAACCCACACCAAGTCCCTGTGGTCGTCATCTGTCTTATGGATCTCGTGCATCGTATGCAATCACGTTCTCTCGATTTTTTTTTTGTCCGGCAGTTTCGAGAGATTGGCTTCCTACAACGGTACTGCCATTGTGTGTATCCGTCTTATCTGACCCAGTCCTTCTGTGTGACCGTCTAGCTTTTTGATTCTGTGTCCTCTCACCACTTGCAAAATTTGATTCTCCCTTGATGGAACATCCAGGCGCTATACGTAATATCTTAAAAAATTACTCTCAGTTCATGTTGTTTTCATTCTAAACTAAAGCTAGCCATTTGTTACAGCTTCCAAACCTGGAGATTATCCTTTGTTATACAGTTTATTTTTAACTACGTATCCAATTTGAGGATCATAGAGCAAAACGTCACATACCTATCGGGGGAAAAATTTGAGATATATATCAAAATGTTAATGGCTGACACAAACGAAGAATTGAAAACAATCGGTATGGTACAAAACGTCTTTTTTGCATGTTAAAGGTAGGAGAGTACGATGGGGACCAAACTGTCACATCTCTGCAGTTTCTTATGGACCAAACTGTCACATCTCACTCACCCAATGACAGTGCTTTATTTGACAACATGGCCACTCCAACCAGTTAATGCGAGGTACAAGTCGCAATGGTGAAGAGTGAGATGTTTTACTATCGTCCGTAACAAGAAAAAGGAAATAATATGAAATATGAGGGAATTAGAGGAAGATAAACAGTAAGTTATGCTTGACATTGCAGATTTATTTATTTTGTATATTTATACTAAATGCAGGTGATGAACAATTGTTTCGATTCTGTACTAATTTCGAAATGCGGTACTCCTACGAGTTTCCAATCCCCATGCACGTATACTAAAAAACTTATCAGTATGGATCAGTAGGCCAAAATAGAAACAATATCTGTGAATATCATTTTTATTCTTTATTATCTGAGTACGAAACATTTCTGTACGACCACTATGTACATGATTCAGCTACACTCTGGTAGTATAGTAGTCTTCGTGGAAGCTGAAAGAAAAGACCTCTGTGCCCTTTTTAGTAGGTTATTTTACGACGCTTTATCAACATCTTAGGTTATTTAGCGTCTGAATGAAATGAAGGCGATAATGCCGGTGAAATGAATTCGGGGTACAGCACCGAAAGTTATCCAATATTTGCTCACATTGGGTTGAGGAAAACCCAGGAAAAAACCTCAACCAGGTAACTTGCCTCAACCGGGAATCGAACGTGGATCACCGTGTTTCATGGCCAGACGCGCTAACTGTTACTCCACAGGTGTGGACTCTTTGTATCTTCGGCACCACTGATTTCCTTCAGAAAGTCAATGTAACACTTCAGGAATGGATTATCTTTGGGCCAGTTCTCCCAAAAACTCTTTTGCAGTAACATTGACGCATGTTTCTTTTTTATTTCCTTTAGGCCACGATTTTCAATCAGCAACTCCACTATTTGAAATCAGTCTTGTCATTTCATAACAGCACTCAGATCGGTAACGAAATATTCCACTATGAAATATTAGAATATGGAAAGTGCAAATTGGAACTATTACTGATGAAGATCTGCTGTTTGTATTCCACGATACGAGCCACTCCTTCCTTCCTGCAGATCGAGTGTTTGGGCACGTCCAGAAGAAACTTAGAAGAGGTGAGCAGAAGTGACTCCTGAAGCCTATCAAAGTACTATCTACCGAGATGTGGGAAAGCTTCAGTGAAATGGACAGGACTGGAAACTACCTGAGAAATCTAATCTATTATCTCTCAGATGTTAATGCGGATCAAAATGACCCATATCCATAGCTGTGACACAAAATGTCACAAGTCCGTCTTATTTTTTCCCTCTCAAGCTGAAACTGTAATTATTTGATTTGTTTCATTTACCTTAATTTACTTCCTGAGATCATTCCTAACAGATGGCACCACGTGCCAAGAAACTAGAGCGCCTCATGTAACGAGAATAAAAAATACGTTCTGCTGAAAATTGTGACCCTTTGGACATATGACGTTTCGCTCTGTGGCTTGTGATTTTACGGTCAACGAAAGTCTTAAATTTCGGTATAAAAAGTTGGTTAATTTCGCTGTTATTGCGCAAAAAAGAACATAAATTGGGTGTCATTTCACATTTCCAAAATTAAACTTTTTTACCTCCGTTGTACAAAATACATTACTGAATATTGCTACAAAGACTAAAGGTCTGTATCATCAAGGGTATCTTAATGATATTTGAACATTTTAACAATAATTACAAATATATTTTGATATACCGAAGTACATATGATATTTCCATGCAGATATTCTGCGTCATCATAATGAAAGAGTGATGGATTTGAACCCGGGTTTTCAGCTCTACGTGCTGATGCTTTATCCACTAAGCCACGCCGTTCCATCACTCTTTCATCATATGATGACGCAGAATATCTGCATGGAAATATCATATGTCCTTCGGTACATCAAAATATATATGATATGCGTAATAAATCACTTTGTGATTTAAGACGGCGCCTATACCGTCGGATCCCGGCCAACCAGTCACTCATTCGAGTGCACCTCAACACATGTATGGACTTCGGTCCTGCGTTCATAGACATCTATGACGTAGTGCAGAGGGCGGCCACTAGAGGGAACCCAAGAAAGAGATGGAGCTCGGGGTAATCTGAGACGATTCTAACCGGCGTCGGGGTTGTATCCGGCGTGGCTTAGTGGATAAAGCATCAGCACGTAGAGCTGAAAACCTAGAGGGGGTTCAAATCCCGGCGCCGGAGAGAATTTTCTCCGTTCCATCACTCTTTCAATAATTACAAATTATTATTATTATTATTTGTCTGTGGATGCATGTAGGAAATTTGTCTAACAATCTTCCATCATATGTGCGAATAGGCACCACAAAATATTAAGGCTTTTCCTGATTTATATTTGAAAATAGTCACTCGAGACGCAACCCTACGACGCGGGAGGATTTGAATAATTCCAGATTGGTTTAAATTCGACAGTGATGGTGGTGAACGACTTCTGAGGTTCGTCAATGACAGAAAATTGGCTGTGTTTCCAACGCTAATTGTGCAAGATATGCGTGCGACACTTTCAGATCTGCATTCAGAATAACGTATCCAGATTTATACGATACAAGGAAATTTTGGAGATCAATGGTTCTCCTCGGTCGTGGCCTCGATGAAAAGATAAGACACAGAAATTATATACATGATGAACCGTAGGTAATGTTGTTAATTTTAGTAATTATTATTTGAGATACTTCAAACAAAAAAGTTTCATACCATTTTGCTCTCTTTTGCTTTCTTTTCGAGATGAAAATTGTTTTATATGAACATTTCATAACGTATTTTTGGAAAGCTATTGAATTAATTCCCAATATGGTCAGTCAATTTAAGAGAGTAGTGTGTTGTGATAATGAATGATTTAAACAATTTTAGTTTTATCTTTAAATGTACAGAAATTTGATCCGAACAAATGTAACATTTTAAAATCCTTTTCAGAACGAGAAGTTACATTTGTTCAGATCAAATTTCTGCACATTTGAAGGACAAAACTTAAATTCTTTCAACCATTTATTATCATAATACATTTATCTCTTAAATTGACTGAGCATATTGGGAATTAACTCAATATCTTTTCCAAAATACGTTACGAAATGTTTCATATAAAATATTTTTTTCTCGAAAAGGAAGCAAAAGCGAGCGAAATGGTGTTATTTTTTTGTTTGAAATATCTCGAGAAATAGCCACTTGAATTTAATGACATTATTTACGATTTATCCTGTACTACATAAAACTTCTCCAGTGCATCAATTATTAATTCTAAAGTGTAAAGACAATTGGAACAAAACATTTTGGACGAAAGTGACTGGTACGAAACGTCTGGAACGAAAAGTCGCACTGTTTATGAAGTGTATATGAAGTAAATCCCTAAAAGACAAAGTATATGATTATGTCTCGTGACCAGAATATTGTACGAAATGGAAATATAAAAATTGGAAATTCATCCTTTGAAGAGGTGGAAAAATTCAAACATCTGGGAGCAACAGTAACAAATATAAATGATACTCGGGAGGAAATTAAACACAGAATAAATATGGGAAATGCCTGTTATTATTCGGTTGAGAAGCTTTTATCACCCAGTCTGCTGTCAAAAAGTCTGAAAGTTAGAATTTATAAAACAGTTACATTACCGGTTGTTCTTTATGGTTGTGAAACTTGGACTCTCACTTTGAGAGAGGAACATAGGTTAAAGGTGTTTGAGAATAAGGTTCTTAGGAAAATATTTGGGGCTAGGAGAGATGAAATTACAGGAGAATGGAGTAAGTTACACAACGCAGAACTGCACGCATTGTATTCTTCATCTGACATAATTAGGAATATTAAATCCAGACGTTTGAGATGGGCAGAGCATGTAGCACGTATGGACGAATCCAGAAATACATATAGAGTGTTAGTTGAGAGGCCGGAGAGAAAAAGACCTTTGGGGAGGCCGAGACGTAGATGGAAGGATTTATTAAAATGGATCTGAGGGAGGTGGGATATGATGGTAGAGACTGGATTAATCTTGCTCAGGATAGGGAATGGCGGACTTATGTGAGGGCGGCAATGAACCTCCGCGTTCCTTAAATGCCAGTAAATAAGTATATGAATACATTAAATCGAAAAAAATGGGTAGATTTAAAGTTTCCTAGGAATATTTCTCTAATATTAAAAGTAATTTCCTTCGGGTTTAATCAGTTCATTCCTCATTTACTTATTGCTTGATGCTTTTATAATCGAGAACCAAAACAGAGCAGTTACAGAGAAATGTGCGGATTATATAGTCGCGCACTTGCAATGAAGAGGCGAAAATGCCATTACTTTGCAATAAAAATAACTACATAAAATTTGACGATCTATTCATTTCACGAATTTGCACATAGGCTTGATTCCATGGCAACTATGAGCCCATCTTGACCTTATGCTTCCTGCTGGATGACAGTAATTTGAAATATTTTATAGACGAAAAATTTTACATAAAAGTTAATATGCATTGCTGTAATACTGTTAGAAGAACTATTTTGCATTCAGTATCCAAGTTTCAATATTAGTCATAAAACGAACGAAAGAAATGCATACTCTTTTGCCGCTACTTAATGTTGTTTTATATTTATGTTGAAAATGTCCGTTTTAAAAAAGTTTCAATTTTTTTGAAGGTTAGAATCGTAAAAACTTATGTCTCCAAGTTGAATGACCTCTTCACGACTTCACGGGCCTTTTATTGCTGACTTTAGTATCATCTTTACCTCTGACTTTTGTTTCGCACCGTAACATAAATGTATATACGTACTTTACTGTAGAAATGTGTTTCTTACGCCGCACGTTAACACGTTTCACTTAAGTATTTTGTCCATTGTTTCTAAATTACGTGGAGATGGGAACGGACTGAAATATTTCTCTCTTTGCAAATATTATGTTATCTCCAGTGATAGTAAAACATTTGTACCTAATTCACGATGTCGGGATTTCGACAACAAATCCATTACTTGGAGCCTAGATAATATTTCCTAGAATCAATAGATTAAAGTTGATAGCAGGCATGTCAATTGATGCCCACAGGAGCAAGCGCGCGCTTTAGAATCCAGGAGATCCTGAGCTCTTTAAAGCGGAAAGGAAAGAGACAGACGAAAGAGGTGGTATATGCCGCTTTGGTCGAGCTATATTCAGGAATGGCCAGCACTGATTCAATAGATAAAGGGAAGAGAACTTATTAAAACTGTATCCATGTTAATTTTTAGATTTGCCTGACAAGTATAAGTGCATTATGAGAATGTAAGTTTTAATTTTAATACCCATTTTTCACAAGTTTGATTTTTTATTCAAAAAAATATTTTTCAACTTTTCGTATAGAAAAGTGAAATTTTCAGGTATAGCCTATTTATTTAGTAGCCTTACAGAATATTTTCGTAAATCTAATATACCGTATATACGTATTACTGAAGATAGTGTATTGAAAATTTTGAAAATATTTGCATGGAAATTGTTTGTAAGGAAATGAATTAACAAAGCAACTACTGTTACACCATAAGCAAAAGATACGTGCCCATGTGTTGTAAAAATGACAGCTCTATAGCTTCAGCAGATTTCGAGAAAATAATTTAATATTCTGATGATAGGAAGTTGCTCACAAATATCACCTTAAAAACATAATGAGATAAGAGTTTTGTTATGTAATATTAGTTACACTTAAAACAGATACAGTACCTACCTAGGTAACTTTGCTTTGTACTGTAATATTGTTTTGATAAGTTTATTGATTACTTTTGTAAGGCTAAAGATACCATCAATATAAATTCCAACTTATCATGTCATACTCAGTCTCTTTCTTTGGAATATCACTTTCTTTATAAATGATGTGTTTCATCCATTTAATACAGTGTAATATTATACTACTATGGGATTTAAGTGAATATTCTTTCTAACTCTCTATTATGTTATTAACATTTAAAACATAATTGCAATATTAATAAATTGGTATTAGTACTTTTGTTTACAGACAATATAGATAATATTAAACAAAAAGAAGCCATATAAAAATAACGACATAAAATTTCACGTTCCGTTTGAAGTTTGTGCACAACTGTTTTCTTAATCCAACAGGCTGCTTATTCATATACACAACCCTTCCTCTTTCCATACTTAGCGCTTGCTGCCCGCACACGACGTCAAGGTCAGAAAAATGCGCTTGCTTTGACATCTCTGGTTTATAGGCTAATTGAAGGGTTCGGAATTATAGTGGGCCAAGCGCCATTTATTGAGAACGGAGAAAGTAAGGGTTAAAGTTAAATGAATATAATAGTTTAATGAAGATTGACATATCATTTAGTTGTAATGTGCATTCTTCATATTACTTGCTACATGTTTCAATGAATTATGGCATTCATTTAATTTTAATTCTTGTTTTCTCCTTTTTAATGTATGGCGCTTGGCCCACTATGGCTCTAAACCCTTCAATTATATTCATTAAAATGTAGAAATTTTACTTGGCCAATTTTAGATCATGTCACAAAGCTCTAGTAAATATTAAGCACTAGTGACTAGAATTCCGCATTAACTTCGAAAAAAGTCGTGATAAAATATTATATTTCGCGTTTTATCGTTGATTAATTGTATGATAATCACAATAATTTCGTATAAGTTGGAAAGAGATGTTTACATGAAAAAATAATCCTATATTACACATTAGGCTTCAAAATAATAATAAAAAAGGTTTCAAACATCAATTTATTCAATAGATGTACAAGAAATCCCGACACATTTCAACAGAGCAAATGTAAATTCAGGGTAATTCAACAGAGAGCTCGTAATGCTTCAGTCACGTCGACTATAACGTTGGAAGTGTTGGATGATTGTTTGAAATCTATTTTCTTTCGAAGTAAGAAATGCTACACTGCAATCAGTAATTTTATATCCTTGAAGTAAGTCATTGTTTTAACCCTTTGTGTAAGTGCATTAACATGATCAACATTTATTTATAACAATGTCACACGAGGTCTGAGATTTATCTGGGAAATCTCAGATCTCGAGTGGCATTTATTAGGACTACTTCGTGAATAAAATAAAAATGTAAATAATATATCCCTAAAACGATCACAAAATGTTAATAATTGTTTATTAACGAATACTTAACCTATTCAGACATTGTAAAGTTGAAATTTAGATGAAATCGATTACTGCAATAAAGAAATTAGATGTTATTATTCAGTAATGCCAATTGCGAAAAGCGAAATACAGGTTTAACAATGTTAATTAAATTACTGCACTTTTCTCTATTATTATAACATAAATATATTTTCATTATCTGCTGAAATCATATTTTAATTTAAATTATTCAGTGGGGACAGTATTCAATTTTATTCTTATGTGACATGAAGACACATTGAAGCCATCTCTGTATAGATAGGCCTAATTAAAACACGAATTTTATTACGCCAGACGGAAAGTTTGATGATTTTTTACTATGCAAGGTCATTGGGTTTGATACGATGATGTTCCATAAATTTTAACATCTGACTTTGTGTTAATTCTTCATTTCAACAAAATACAAATTTTATAGGCTATTGATAGGTTATGTTACCTGTGGAGCAGGAATTCAATTTCGAGACAATTGACAAAAAGCATTTTTTATAGCTGACAAACGCATTCTCGCTGAGTTTAACGGATTTAAATATTACACAGTTCAATATTCCAATTAACGGTAATCTGAGAATAATATTAAAGAAAAGTTTAAAATCTTCAATTAAGATGCATGAAGATTTTGTGATTTCCATGGTGCGCCGTGCTGAACGTCTTTTCTGCGTAAATTATTAATTAATATTAAAATCAATCGATTCATTGCTTTTATGAAAGAAAAGTTTAACCGTTTAGTTGCATCTTAATGTATTCTTGATCATCAATTCACGGGGGAAACAGTTGGCGACTGACTAAACAAAAGAACGACCTGCTAAATTGATAGCGATAAATCTGACTGCAAAAATTATCGCAAAGTCTGACTGTGATTGGTTGAATTCAAAATTTCATTACACTTCATTGGTGGAAGATGGAATGACGTCATATAAACGAAATAGCCTATAACAATGTCACACGAGGTCTGAGATTTGCCGATAAATCCACGAGCGAAGCTTGAATAAAATAAAAATGTAAATAATATATCCCTAAAATTCGCTCACAAAATGTTAATAATTGCATATTTATGAATACTTAACCTATTCAGACATTGTGAAGTCGAAATAGATGAATAACGATTACTGCAATAAAGAAATTGAATGTTATTCAGTAATGCCAATTGAGAAAAGCGAAATACAGGTTTAAAAATGTTAATTACATGTACTGCGCTTTCCTCTTGTTATTATAACAGAAATACGTTTTCATTATCTGCTGAAATCATAATTTAATTTAAACGTTTTATAGTATAATTACAACCTGACATCTAGAAAATCACTATAATCCACTAGCATATGTACAGGGACATCATTTTATTTTTACTAACATTTTTAGTATTAACTTGCCTATACCTCAGGATCAACGCCGTTTGCTACCCCCTTCCACGACTGGAGTTCGATGATACTGGGGTAATATACAAACAAATCACTTTACTAGGTATAGGAGGGAAGAAAAGTAGTTCATCTATTTAGTAAACTAGGAAATATTGCGCTTTTGAGTTTGATATTTTCATTAGGTTTTTGTTTAATCAAAATACAGTACAGTATTAGGCTAATAATGAGTGTTTTTACTCACGAACTGAGCTGTCAGCACATTAGCGTACAATATAGAGAATGAAGTTAAATTAAAAATAATCATAATATGGATATTTAAACACATTTTTTAAAATGGTGGCCGTTCATTTCGGTACAGGCTTCAGTTCTAATGTGCATATTATCGCACTATAGACTATTGTACCTAATCCCAATTACCAGATTCGTTCTTCATACTAGTAACTCATGTTGAAGTAATTCTGTACCTACTCTATAAAAGAGTACCTTACGTACTGTAAATTCAATCTTCACTTCTGCCCGATCCGAAAAGAGAAAATTACTCAGACATACTAGGCCTATCTACTGTCCGTCCAAGTGGTTATGTCGTAGGATCGTAGAAAGGGAGGAAATCACGTGACAGTTAATTACTTAACGAGGCTCTTTAATTTAAGTTATTTTAAACAGTTGTATAATATTACGTAGACGTCCAATTTCTAACACAAATTAATGTTCTCAGAAAAGAGCTAATACAGCCCAGCCACTAACTGGCGAATAAAAGCTGGTGGGGGAAACCGAGATACGACTTAGGCAAATGGAAGACAGTACCTGTGCGAAAATGATTCAATATTGAAAGCTCTTTCGTCACTGGAAAACGCGAAAATATTTTTGGAACGTACTGTTTACTATGACCGTAAGGCTACTATGACTGTATGTGCGGTCTTGGATCTGTGTGGAGGACGGTTGAACTTCATTAGTAGAAGGGGTGGGAGTGAAGTACATTCAAAAACTAGGTAGAATGAAAATTGAAGTAAAAATAAAATGATGTCCCTGTAGTAATAGGGAAAAATGGTTTGGTTTCACCTTTAGGGTATAAAGTAAGCTGACTATAGAAAATAATAATGCATCAAATAGTTTGCATTGGTAAAAATAGTTTAGGCTAGCGGGAGAAGAGATTAAAGAGAATGGAAAGGAATTGTGATAAATAAGACTAAATAGAAAATGTAAGTTAGATTTTATTATCATTTGTAAATGCCCCGCATTAACAAGTATTGACAAATACGATAGCAGCTTGGCAAGGAGTGTCAACTCGTGTCACTTGCGAGCAGAGAGGTGTATGCGAGGTATTATTACCGGACCGGGCGCACGTAGCCCCGGGGCGACAGGACGATCTAGTGGGCAGGCTCGCATTGTTGTAGTGCCTTACCGCGGTAATGAGACCGATCAGAATCGCTTATTAACCATAGACTGCGGCGTGCTGCGTGCAACATTGGTACAAGCTACGCATATGTATTCCAGACTCTGCACATAGTTGAAGATCTCCTGCAACATAATATGTCGATATGTAAATTACGAAGGAAGTTACTATAATTCTCACTGTGCAGGCTGGAACTTGCACGTTGCACTGATGACTCATTGAGTAATAATAGTACATTATGCAACGAGCCTATAATGGTAGTAATTAAGACTCGAGTATGTTTATGAAACGAGCGCAAGCTCGTTTCATAATTTTCATACGAGCGTCTTAATTACTATTATAGGCAAGCTTCATACGACTTTTTATGCTCGATCATATTTCTAACTTGAAATTATTCGTAAGTAGTCATGTTATGGTTATGTAAGTGACGAGCGGAACTGACCTGAATTGTGAGATGTGCGCAGATGCGAAAGTATTGATTTTTTCCGAGGCACGAATATCATTGACCTTGATATAACCTAGGTATAAGTTAAAGTTAGTCTTGATATAACTTGGAAATTGATTTAGAATTGAAAAACGAGATGACAAATTGAATTTATTTGAATATGATTTACAATGAACGCTAATTATTATATTAACAGAACATAACCTTCTGCGACAGTATTGGATTTCCAGCCTCCGTAACTTTTCGCTAATTGTCTTGCGATTGCATATCCGAGAATAATCGATACTTGCGGTTTTATAATGGTACAAAGGTGATTTCTCATTGGCTGAACAACTGAATTATAATGAATAGGTGTACTTTAATGAGGTGCATTAAAGGGCTACTACCAGGTGTATAATTACTACATTTCGGCATGGTCGAGCTTAAAAATTTTAAGAGGAAAGTGTACTGTGTTTTCAATTTGCTATCTTTTGTTCTGTCTTCATCTAACTGGAGCAAGTAAGAGCAATGAGAGCTATAGTCTCTAGGAAACTCGCCAAAAATACTGTCTTTCCATTATGAATTACAACGACGCAAGATAACCTCGCAGGTTGGTATAGCTTGTTCTGATTTAAATAAATGAGGTTCCAAAATATACGAGGGCCACTTCAAAAAAAATACACAGGTTGGCAGTACTGGAGATTGAGTGACGCAACAATAGTGAAAATTACGTCAGTTGCAGTTGAAAGAAAAGAAGCACGTGTTTTGTTTCATCCATATCGTAATCTGTATTTAAATAACGAGAGCTAGAAATGGAGCCTGCACATGTCTCGGGTACTGTTAAGGCCAATCCACAATGAAAATTAAACATAACGTAAGCGTTAACTTAAAAATGTAAACGTTACGGTAAAATCAAGAAGTCATATCATCATTCACGATGGGAACATAAACATAACCGCAAAAATAATTGGTAACCATGGAAACATAACAACGACGTCATTTCTCTATTTTGTCGTATATTCAGCGCTCCAATTCTGTACTGTTTGCAAATCACGTTAGCATAAGCATGAAAGTTTGGAGTTTGCAAACTTTCATGTTAACGTCTAACGGCAATGTTAATGTCAGTGCTTTTGTGAATAATTGTGAATGATCCCATTTGGTAACCTGGCCGCAAACTTCTGTGTTTATGTTACGGTTATGTTTAATTTTCATTGTGAATGGGTCTTTAGTGTTGAAGTTCAAAGGTCGTACATTAAGATCGAAACTTGACGTGGCTGAAACCAACAAGAAATCCACACTGCTTTAAGCGAAGTTTATGGTGAATTCACAGTGAACCGTAGCATAGCTTCTCGTCGGACTCACCGTTTTCATGATGATCGACGACCTCAGTCAAAGATGAAGCAAGATCTTTGCTTATGATCACTAAGAAATCATCATTATTCTCGTAAATTTTGCTGAGGATCCTCATGTATTTATTTTCTTTTTAGATTCCTTGATTCTTCCTAGCCTGCAATACCTTCACATGTTTCACTGAGTCAAAGGCCTTGTGTAGTCAACGAAACCAATATACTATAATATAATAATAATAATAATAATAATAATAATAATAATAATAATAATAATAATAATAATAATAATAATAATAATAATAAAATAATAATAATAATAATGATTTATTTTAGCTGGCGGTGTTAAGGCCGCAAGGCCTTCTCTTCCACTCAACCAGCAAAAAGTATACATACATATGTATGAACTTACAAAGATTCAACAATTTGATTTAGATAAGAGCTACATGTATACAAGAGTTATTTATGAATTAAACAAAATACTATGAACTATTAATTAAACACTGAAATACAAACTATGTAGCAGAATTAAGCTAAAATACATAGAATGTTAATATATTTCAAATAATGTTAGATAATAGAAAGAGATTATTATGAGACAATTTTGAAAATACAGAACTATGAGAATGAATGTCTAAAGGAAGGAGTAACAATGTAGACAGTGATAGTTTAAGTGTAGACAGTGATAGATATATTGTATATGTAGTGAGGATATATTCGTGTAAAATTAAATTGTGGTTTATTTAACGACGCTCGCAACTGCCGAGGTTATATCAACGTCGCCGGTGTATCGGAATTTTGTCCCGCAGTTCTTTTACATGCCAGTAAATCTACTGACACACTTAAATGCCATCGACCTGGGCCGGGGGCGAACCCGCAACCTCGAGCACAGAATGCCAGCGCTGTACCGACTACGCTACCGAAGCCAACTATATATTCGTGTATTTTTTCCATAACCTGATTAACAGTTTAGAGGTGATGGATTTTGCTGTATCTTGATCGGAATCCTGCCTGTTCAGGTGCTGGCCCATTTATAATTATTTTCAGGAAGTGTTTGTACATACTCATCATATGACTTACAGAGCTGTAGTTGTTCAAATCCTCTTTTGGACCTTTTCAATGGAAGCAGTATGATTGTGCTTACCCAGTGATGCGTTATCTCTTCCCTTTCTAATATCATCATCATCATCATCATCATCATCATCATCATCATCATCATCATCTCTCGTTTAGGCCATGAGATGTTTTACAGTATTCTAAGAAAGATGGCTTTGATCCCTCCACCAATATCTCGATCTTCCAAGATCTCTGTGTCCTATTGGTCTACAGTATATGCGAAAGTAAATTTTGGAAATCTCTCCCTCACCATTCTTTGTATGTCTTTCTTCCACTATTGTTGACAAAGTTGAAATTTCTCTGGTTATAGAAGGAACTTGTAATTTTTCTGGGCTATCTATATTTCTTTGATGGTCCAACCTCGTTATATTCAATAGAAATCTTAAAAGTGTATCTGAGTTGGTTCAAGTTTCTGTGAATTTCATTCGTTTAAAATCCAAATTTCGCTGCCATAACTGAGTGCTGTTTTGACGTAATGTTACGTAATTTAGTTTTACAGCCATTGTCATCTGTTCACCAATGACTCCATTTTACTGTATTTTTTTAAATTTGATATCAAAAATATTTTTTTGTTGTGCAAATAAATTTCATAAATATGTAAATTCAGCAATTTTTTTACGTGTTTAATGTTTTTCCCTTTGCTTTAGATTTTGAAATGGAACCATCTTCACTTGCTATTACACACAATTAAAACGAGTAGGGAAAGAAGGAGCACAGTTGAACAGTTTTTATATTTACATACTTTTATTCACATCCATTATCAATATTTGAACATTAAATGGCACAGAATTATGACATTGCTTAATAAACACCTCAGAATTTTATTTTTGCAGAAATTACATATATCCATAACTTAAATTAAGTTAGGATAAACTCTTGTAACTCCTAGGAATGGGGTACCTTTGAACAATGTCCAAATCATCTGTTAAAGAACTAATTAACGCTCAAAACTGTAATGTAAAGAGCACTACTATGATTACATTGTCTTTTATTTTAAACTACTGAAGTTCATATCAAAATGTTTCATTGTCATAGTGCGAGCACTTCCTCCTGAATTCGTCGGCCTGGGTAGCGTAGTCTGTATATCACTGGCCTTCTGTGATCGAGGTTGTGGGTTCGAAAATGTTATATTTTATTTAACGACGCTCGCAACTGCAGAGGTTATATCAGCGTCGCCGGATGTGCCGGAATTTTGTCCCGCAAGAGTTCTTTATATGCCAGTAAATCTACTGACATGAGCCTGTCGAATTTAAGCACATTTAAATATGGGTTCGATCCCGGCCCAGGTTGATGGCATTTAAGTGTGTTTAAATGCGACAGGCTCTTTCAATAGGTTTACTGACATGTAAAAGAACTCCTGCGGAAGAAAATTCCAGCACACCGGCGACGCTGATATAACCCCGGCAGTTGCGAACGTTAAATAAACCATAATTTATTTCCTCCTGAAATCTCCGGTTTTGTGAATTTCATGACAATACCGCTTTCTTGTCTTACTGCAATATTCAGTTTTAGGATAGGTAAAGTTCCATGTTTGTCAAAACCTCTACATAAATCTGACATTGTCCATCGACCTCTTCCATATACAATAGAACCTCTACTATCCGTGTTATTGAAGGGTATGGACTGGACGGTTATTCGAAAAAATCGGATAATCTGTACCATGGAAGATTTTGTAATTTGCTTTGTGGTCTTGTATTTATCTCGCTAGATATTGGATCAGAAGTTCACTAATTTAAATCTGATTTTGAGGGGCAAGGAAATCCATTGTGATGAGCTGTCTCAGGAAAGATAGGAATAATAGAGGTCTCATGTTGTAAATTTATACACTTTACTCTTGTATTTTATTAAATCGAGCAGTTGTAACTCCAATCTCGTATTCTGATGCGAGATCAGCCACAGTTTTCCTTTCCAAACTATTGAATCATTTTCACTTTTTTTCGATACTTAACACAACACGTTTTCTTTTGACACCTATGGAAGATATTTTATATAGAAATTATACAGAACGGCAATTCGAACAGTAGACTACACTGTTTAGTGGTAAAAGCTTGTAGTAACATTCTCTAGGGAAAAAAACGTAGGACTTACTAATATAATGTACAAAACAATACTTCATATAACGATAAGTTATATTATTTCTGAAGCGAAAAAAGAGCGAGAGAAAGAGTGACGGATAATCCACTAGGGTGACGGATAATAGGGGTTCTATTGTAAAATTGTAAAATTCCTTTGCAGAACGAAACTTAGCAGAACGAAAAAGTGCGTTTGTTTTGGTCAAATTAACGTAGTGAAAAATTGGCTTGACTCTAATCTCCTGTCCTTAAATACTAATAAAACTACCTATGTTCCATTTTCTTTAATAACGAAAGGTTTACCTCCACCTATGAATAATTATCACTTAGTAATAATATTTCATGTAATGAATTAACAAATAATTATTATAATTGCCCACATCTAACCTTCCACACAAGATAAATATTTAGGAATTATTGTAGATCAGCATTTACGTTGGGATAAAGAAATTGATTTTATGTGTACAAGTATAAGAAAGACAATAAATTCATAATACTTCGAAATGTTATCACTAAGGAGGCATTGAGAATAATATTTTTAGCTTTAGTGCAATCATTAATACAATATGGTATAATAAATTGGGTTGGAGTAGCATCATCTGTACTTAATCCATTAATTTTATTACACAGATGATTAATAAAAAATTGTCTAACCAAAAAAATGGATTACCGAACAAATTTATTTTATACAGATTTTAAAGTATTAACTATCGAAGAAATTTATAAATATGGTTTACTAACTTACTAACACAGAAATCAAATAAAACATAAATATAATCAACATCAATATCGTACTCAAAAACAAAAGTCTACTTTCCCATTAATTGAGCCTAAATGTCATAGAAGTTGAGCTCTTAAACATGGTGCTAGTTTAGGCCCAAGACTTTGTACTAAAATTATAAACCATTTTCCAAATTTGAAATATTTTAAAATTGAAGCTTTTAAAGAATAAATTTATAAAATTATTCATGATATATAATATTAACAAATGTTTGTATTTTTTTACCTTTTATTTCTGTCGACTATATTCATGTATTTATTGCATATCACTGGCTTCTGTCTGATTGTCAATTTATATTAAATGTGTATTTTTCTATATTTTTCTCTTCTTTCTTTTGTGCTATTGTGTGTTATTTATTGGTTTGAATTAAGTTACTTACTGTATTTAGTAAACTGTCCTTGTAAATTTTATGTTATATTATTGGCTAAAAACATACCATACACGAGCCTGGCTCTTACGGTAGTGCTAGAAACATTTTTGTTTTATATTTTTAATTTGTACTCACTAACTAGCTAGTTAAATAAATTATTTAATTGAATTTCTGCACTTTTTGTAAGACAAAAATAAAATTCTTGCAAACATTATTATCATATTATCATACACTGTTCTCTTCAATTTACTGAGCATATTGGGAATTCAGTCAATGGCTTTCCCAAAGTACGCTATGAAATGTTTCACATAAAACAGTTTTATTTGTATCTCGTATAGGAAACAAAAAAGAGCAAAATTGTATTAAATTTATTTGTTTGAAATATCACAAAGAAAACCCCCCGAAATTAATGACATTATTTACGGTTCATCCTATACACTAACTGGCAGAAACAAAGAAAAAAAAATCGCATATTTCTGCAACTCAAAAAGACGGTTCTTCATAGCGATGTCATAATGTTTCGCAAATAAGAACATCGTCCAGTCGTCGATCGCTCTACCTATAAGCCACTGATGCTTAAAGAACCGAAAAAAGTTGATAAGCTATGAGCATGCAGACGAGAAATATGGCTTATAATGGGACCTATTACATTCGTGGGCGGACCGGGCATATTATAGGGTGATTAGAAAACCATGAGCGATGGATAGGTGACCTAAACCGGTATTGTTTTCACGTAATTGTGTGTTTAGTGGAATTGGGAATGCGTCCTCAAAATCGGTAATTAAATTAATTGAATTGGTTAATAGATCTTGGTTCCATGCAAACCATTCAGTAAGAGTGCGATAGTTTAGAAAACATATAACATATCGAAGTGCTTGCAGAAGGAGTTTTATATAGAATTAATACGGTATATCATTATCATCGTCATGTTAGGCCGCCTCGCCAGTTATGTTTCATATCCAATCATTCTTGTCCTGTCTGTTTTCTGGTGTTTTTGGTGACTTATTGCCTCGTGGATTGTAATTATTGTCAATCTTAGTGTATTTTCTTTCCGGTATTTCCAATCCCTTCATTTATTCCTGCATACTTTAAATTCATTCTTGTTACAGATGTCAAGTTCTTCTTATATTATCATTCTTTTTCCTGCACAAGGCCTGTATTTCGCCCAAATTTTATATTTACAGTACTAAAAACTGTACTCCTCCTCCTTATCCTATAGATTGCATTATTTTAAAAACGTCTGGTACGTTTCTATCACGTTTTATTCTTACATTTTGTTCATTGTTGTCCTCACATAAGCCCACCATCGATCCCTATCCTGAGCAAGATTAATCCAGTCCCTAACATCATATCCCAGCTCCCCCAAATCCATTTTAATATTATCCCCCATCTACGTCTCGCTCTCCCCAAAGGCTTTTTCCCTAAGGTCTTCCAACTAACATCCTATATGCATTTCTGGATTCACCCATACGTGCTACATGCCCTGTCCATCTCAAACGCTTGGATTTAATGTTCCTAACTATGTTAGGTGAAGAATACAATGCGTTGAATTCTGCGTTGTGTAACTTTCTCCGTTCTCCTGCAACTTCATCCCTCTTAGCACCAAATATTTTCCTAAGCACCTTATTCTGGAACACCCTTATCCTCTGCCCCTATCTCATAGTGAGAGTCGAAGTTTCACAGCCATACAGAACAATCGGTAATATAACTGTTTTATAAATTCTAAATTTCAGCTTTTTCGAGAGCAGAATAGATGATAAAAGCTTCTCAATAGAATAATAAGACATTTCCCGTTTATTTTTCTCTCCAGCGTAATTTATATTTTATACTTCTGTTCAAAGTTATTTGAATTTTTCCACCTTTTCAAAGGATAAATTTCCAATTTTTATATTTCTATTTCGCGCTATGTTTTGGTCACGAGACATAATCATATACTTTGTTTGTTCACACCTGTGGAGTAACGGTCAGCGCGTCTGGCCGCGAAACCAGGCGGCCCGGGTTCGAATCCCGGTCGGGGCAAGTTACCTGGTTGAGGTATTTTCCGGGGTTTTCCCTCAACCCAATACGAGCAAATGCTGGCTAACTTTCGGTGCTGGACCCCGGACTCATTTCACCGGCATTATCACCTTCATATCATTCAGACGCTAAATAACCTAGATGTTGATACAGCGTCGTAAAATAACCCAATAAAAGAAATAAAAGATATACTTTGTTTTTCTTCGGGATATACTTCCAAACATAGATATCTCCTTACTTGTTCCAAGTAAAATTCCCTTGTTTTCTAAAGTAGTTTGTGGATGTTCTCTTAATATATTCACGAGCAGGTGATGTAACCCGCTCAATTCCAACTCCTCTCTCTTATTCTGGACTTTGCTAATGACTAGGACTCTAAAGTTGATGACCTAAATATCACATTAAAAATTACCTATAAAATGACCTTAAATTTCTGAAAATAAGACTTAAAAAATGACCATGATTATAACGGTGAAATATTAAAAAAAAATAGTATACTTTCACCTATGGAAAATTCATTGTCACCAAAGTCAGTCACTAACTGTCGCAAAAAAAAAAAAAAAAACTTTATCTGCTTTGTTTTCTTTTCGGCATTTTTACGTTTTCATTTGTGAGATACAATATGCTGACTGCGGGCACTACGGTTGCAGTATTTGTTCTGTTGCATTGAATGGGGGGAAGCACGTAACACACGTGATCAGGAGTCAAGGCTGAGGCAAGCATAAGGAAAATTCCTGTAAGATGCAATCAAATTGCGTAAGCAATTTGCAATAGGTTCTCGAATAAAGACTACGACTACAGCGTAAAAAAAATCCGTTCATAAGGAGAAAAGAGCAAAAATGCAACAAAAAGTAGAACATTTGCTAAAAATAAGACCACTAGGCAGAAAGACCGAAAAATGCAAAATAATGCAAAATAAAATTAGGCTGTATTTGTTCGTGTTGCAGTGAAACGAGTTTGTATTGCAACCTGCATTAACTGTGGTCTAAAAGAAAGATGATATTTCATCAACTTCCGACCCTGCTAATGACATATTCTAAAGCAAAGTCAAAAGTAAAGACTGCGTTAGCCGGCAGTGAACTGGAAAATGTCAGACAGAAACTGGCCTATACGAACTCTGCTGTATGTTTCACTATCTTCTTAAATTGTATAATTCATAAAATATGAAGTCAGATATAATATATCTGTTTTTATTTTAGGGCTTAAAGAATGCTTTTTGTGTATATTATAGTGAACGAAAAATTACTATTTTTTGTAGCATATTACAACCTAAATGCTTTCATTTGTAAAGTACCTTTGCTTAATATCTCAAACTCATTCGCAACATGTCAGAAGAATAAAATTATGAGTAACGCGATAAACGTATCAGAAAGTGTACGTCACCGCCATCATACCAGTATCTTATTTATATTGTGTTGCCCGCCCATGACAATTATCTTGAACATATTGTATAACTGTAACAAACGCTGAATGATTCCTAACAAGTCGAAGTATTCTAAAGATCTGGCTGTAAACACACCTTAGAATGAATAAAATTTATGTGTAAGCTTGACACACACTTGTGCAAAGAGAGGTCACAGTCTATTAACCCGTTGTGTTCGATGTCCGTGCCAGATAACTGTGCAGGAGATTATGTCCCTCACCTACCACACAGCTGCTCACGTGTGGTCCCCTCTCGAGCCCCGGCGTCTGGCAAAACATGTACAGAGTTACAATCGGCGAGATATCGTGGTCTAGTGTTTATTTTGTAGGTTGACAACATTGACGTAGGGTAAGGTTGCCTATATCGCACCACTTTAGCATTTTTAATTTTTATTGAACAATACAGTTTTTATTTTCTGCATTCCTTTACAGAGATACATTCTCAGAACCTTTACCTTTCATGTAAAGAGGAATCCTAGAATTTGATTTAATATTTTTTAATTAGAATGACATTTTCGAAATACTTGTAAGTGGTGCCATTTAGGCAACTAGTTTCCTAAATAGCACTTGTGTGGTTTCTTAAATCGCACCTCTTTATCTGCTGGGAACAGGATGAAGGAAAGCTTTTAATATTGAACATATTGAACAGTATTTAATATGAATAATGTAATAAATGCAAATTACATATTTATTGAAATTAATGAAAGATAGTAACGCATCTTCGAATGAAATTGAAAAAAATAGAGCATAAATTACCTAACATTTAAACTTCCTGAATGCGTTTTTCTTTTGTTACACATTTGCCATGTGCTTCACCAGGCAGTTCAGACTGTAAACTGCGTCACCTTTTCTTCACGATTATCTCGAAGCCACCTAAGAACTGCTTCATGATATAGCTGTTTGAAATGGTTTGAAGATAGAAATATCTCAAGGCTGAGCCTATGAGTATTATGACGAGGAAGCTGAAACAGGAGCACACCATTTTTCCAAGATAATCTAGCTTCTAAATTTTTGGAATGGGTCGTATAGGTGGACATACAGAAGCAGCACTTTTTTCTATGGCAGGTTTGAGTGGCAAATAAAATGTTTGACTATTCAACAAATTGGAATGGGCCGTATAGGTGGACATACAGAAACAGCACTTTTTTCTATGGCAGATTTGAGTGACAAATAAAATGTTTGACTATTCAACAAATTGGAATGGGCCGTATAGGTGGACATACAGAAGCAGCACTTTTTTCTATGGCAGGTTTGAGTGACAAATAAAATGTTTGACTATTCAACAAGTTGTTCACTGTTGATGTAACCTGACTCAGAGCAAACAAATAACGATCCTCGAGGAGCACCAGCTGATAATGTAGGATGCACTGTTTGACGTTTAAAAATTATCACGGGTGGGACAAAATACCTGGTGAGCTTGTAAAACACACACTTGTTGTATTAACGTCCTTTTCACCACTTGATATTGCACTCACCTGATGCATTTCTCGTTCAGTTAAAATTTTTGGGGCCTTCTTTTGTACGACTCATATCGCACAGGTGCGAATTAGGCACCTACAAAGTGGTGTGAATTGAGAAACTACGTCATAAGTTATTATTTCCTTCATTCTAGCCTATAATCACCACATGTTCGAAAATCCTACTAAGTTAAATGTTCTTTAATATTTCTTTAAACCAATAACACCTTAAGATTATGGATTCCTTTGCATACAAATCCGTTATTTAGTTACAAAATGTTAGCTAAATATACATCCACCTGAGCGATTATATTAGATATACTATCACCACGCTGCTGACGCAAAGAAGTGGCAGAAATCAAGTGACATGGTGGAAGTTCATATGGTAGATTGTAACAATACCACTAGAGGCCACACTAGTACAGTAACCTGTTTTAAACTGGAAGTGGTGCCATTTAGGAAGCGGTGCGATTTTTGCTACTCTTCCCTATTCCAAATAAACTGCTAGAATTTTTTGGTAGCAATGTTTAAATCAAAAGGAAAGTATGAACTTATGTTTCTTTCGAACTATAGCCTATTTGAACAGATCACTCAATATTTCGATATTTATATCGATATCATAGAAGTACGAAGGACTGCAATTACATATCAGATAGTAGAAACTTATAAATGAGCTGTGTGTGACCAATTGAATTTTAGGCTATTTGAATTTACTGAACTTGAAATAACAAATTTCATAATACATTTAAACTATATAGTTTGCAGCAAAAGATAAAAATGTGGGTGTTTGGGGGCAGTTTCAGTTACATAATATTTATAATAATAGAACGAAGATTATTTTCAATATTAGTAAATCATTAGGGCTGAGAACTGTATGCCATTACATTGTGCTTCATGCGCCTCTGTCTTCAAGTATAGTTCACGCAAGAAACGATTACCGAAAACCAATGGTGGCGTTGCTGTCTGTTTTGACGTGTATATGTAGGCACGCCGAGGGGGGAGAGGTGCGAAGTACTCTCTCTTCCAAGAAGATGAACAAATGAGGACATCGCTGTGGAAATAAAGAACGTAGCAAGAGAAAAATTCGAAGCTAATTAAACGCGCAACACATGTTTACGAATAAAATAATAATACCATGCGATACAAGACACGTATTCACATGCAATGGAACAAACTAAAGTCGTAATATAACTATCACAACGCAAGACTGATTCTATCGATGTCATTTCTCTTCCGACTGTGCTCTCGAATATTTTTCAAGTTATCTCGTGACCTTTCCTGTCGCCCGCTCTACCTTATCGCAGTGTTTGATTCGCATTCCTTCCGTCGGTATTACGTACTTGCGAGACCTTATACCAGTACGTAATTGTGTTGGGGAGAGGGATTTCAGTGTTTCGTTCAGCAGTGAACTTTAGTTGATCGGTTACCTTACGACCGAATACTGCTATTCGTAACAGGCAACATTCAACGTCCTGTAAAGAAGAATAATATCAAGATGCCGAGGACGAAATTTGTAATTTAATTTCAAATGAGGAAATTTGTAATAATGATACAGATTTTGAGATAAATAATGCTCGTGTAAAATATTTCAAATATTCTCCCATTGTTTCTGCAGAAGTGGAACGAAGTTTTAGATATAAAGCTATGTTTTCTAGCAACAGGCAATCATTCTGCTTTGAAAATTTGAAAATGTGGTTTGTTACTCACTGCAAGAATATATGAAATGAAAAATTATGTAAACAAAAACGTAATACACCATCATATTAACATAGTGAAATAATAAGGCTGATACTTGTCAATGTCATATTAGGTGTATTTTATACAGACATAAAATATCATGTAATCAATGATAGTCGGAACACGAAATAGAAAAAAATGTAGCAAACAAGATGAAAATAATACTGGATAAACATTATAGATATTTAGCTCTATGTAAAATTTATGGCAATTTCAAATGAGGAAATTTATAATAATGATACAGATTTTGAGATAGATAATGCTTGTGTAAAATATTTCAAATATGTCATTATTTCTGCAGAAGTGGAACGAAGTTTTTCTAAATGTAAGGCTGTGTTTTCTAGCAACAGGCAATCATTATGCTTTAAAAATTTAAAAATGTGGTTTGTTATTCACTGCAACAATATATGTGTGTATTTTCTACAGACAGAAAACAAAAATGTCTTTAAAATAGTGCAATTTTTCTTCAACAAAGAAAATGATGTCTTTAAATTTTTATTTAGCAGATAGTTGTGTTTCGAAGTCAAAGGAGTGGCTTTCAACCACCCAAATGCTGAGGACTAACTTACCGTGATGATAAGCATGAGTTCAAACGAAGGAAAGACACTGCGTTAACTCACCCCAACTCTGAGACTTGCTCAAAGTCAAGAGGCGCACGAAGAGCACTGGTAGTATAACGGCATATATTTCTCAGACCTAGTAATCATACACTGTTAAATTTGAGATAATATAATTTATCTATACAACAATATTAGCCAAATATCACGTTACATTAGTTTATATTATTTGCGACATAAACTGACCCATACCTCAGAGCTGTTGATTGTTTTTTTCTGTAAGGATACCTCAAAGAAAAGGGTTTCAAACCAGGCCACACTGTATCCAGGATCTGAAGAAGAAATTACGAGCAGAAATCCAAGAAACCATTACATTATATTATTGTTGTTGTTTAGTCAACTGTCTGAAGACAGATTTGAATCTTATAAGTGACACCAATAAAGCATCACTCATGAGGCAACTAAGCCAGGAGATAATGAGGTAGGGTGGCCAGTGCTTTCCCCCCTCCATTGCGTACATCGCTGACTTTTTTTCAATTTATTTATAAACAGATATTTACAGTCATAAGGGTATAAGATAACACAGAATGCAACGCATTAATAATAACACAAAACAGAATAAGATAATATCATGGAACAATATATCGTATTTAAATTACTGTATTGATAAGCTTTAACTTTTCTAAAGAGTTAAATTATTGTAATATCATCATAAAATAAACAAATTTTTTTTTATGCTCGACCATGCCGAAATGTAGTAATTATACACATGGTAGCAGTCCTTTAATGCATGTCATTAAGGTACACCTACTCATTAAAGTTCAGGTGTTCAGCCAATGACAAGTCAGCTTTGTACCGTTATATCGATTATTCTCGGATATGCAATCGAAAGACAATTAGCGAAAAGTCACGGAGGCTAGAAATCCAATACTGTCGTAGAAGGTTATGTTCTGTTACTATAATAATTAGCGTTAATTGTAAATAATATTCAAATAAATTCAATTTGTCATCTCGTTTTTCAATTCTAAATCAATTTCCAGGTTATATCAGAATAATCTTCATCTTATTCTCTGCCAAGGTCAATTACATTCGGCCTCGGAAAAAATCAATACTTTCGCGTCTGCGCACATCTCACAATTCAGGTCAGTTCGCACATAACCATAAGAAGACCTAATTTTAAATAATTTCAAGTTAGAAATATGGTCGAGCATAAAAAGTCGTATGAAACTTGCCTATAATGGTAATTAAGACGCTCGTATGAAAATTATGAAACGAGCGCAAGCGAGTTTCATAAACAATCATACTTGCGTTTTAATTACGACCATTATATGCTAGTTGCATAATGTTCTATTATCAGACAGATCCATAGAGGTGAAAGAACATCACTTAAATAATGACATTAGTCACAAGGTAAGGCATGATACATTTTTTTACCAGATCAAATGGGGTAAATTCCCGTCACAATTCCGAAACAAAATATATTTAAAACACACACTCAGACAAGATGAAATGCACGTCATACTAAAAGGAATATTTTAAATTTCAGAAAGGAAACAGTGATGACAGTAGTGTTAAAGGACTGTAAACACAAAAAGGTAACCGAGCATCATGTGTTTAAATTATTTCATTTCACCATATATACTGTAATTCAATAAATTGCCATACATTTTTTCCGTGCTTCTTATTATACGCTTTGTACCTAGAACGTTTTAAGATTTCCATAAATTCTTCCAGTTCCATTTCCCTGTTATAGTCCATAATTAGAAATACTACGTTACTGATGACCCAAATCACAGCATTTTGTTTCTGGGATGGTTAAAATTGAAAGTCGGGTAGCTTTATCATGCTAGGCTGTATAGATCTGACTAGTTACATATATTACACTAATCAGACTTCAGGTGTGTACAAACAATAACTGTTCTTCCTCCGACACATATCTTCAAGTGAGATTTACTGCCTGATAATAGATGTACAGTAGTGGCAAAAAACCGGACCGACGGAATAATCAAAGTTCCTGAAATAAGCCAGTGCGCATGCCACGCCCGCATTCACAAGATAGCGAGTAATCTATTGAAATTTTTGTAGTTTCGACTGCTGACGTAGCCCATTTTGAAAGCCATTAGAAAATAAGCTGGTAAAATTCATGTTCTGGGAATAATAATTAATTAAGTAGTAAAATATAGCTGCAATCGAAAAGTATTTGGAATAAATATGAATAAGGGACAAAAAAACTTTCCTTCCCAGGCAGGATTCGAACTACGAAAGCCTTAGTTACCAGTCTATGGTGCTCTGGAGTGAACAAGGCTCTGAAATTAGCTACAAGGGTCGGTTCGGTTTTTTTTTTTTTGCCACCACTGTACATTGGAGCCAGAACCTCAATCAGAGGTTATTATATTATGATAAGCAAATAAAATAATGTAACGTGTTATTTGGCTAATAGGCCTTATTACAAATATTGAAACAGTAATTTATAATAATAATAATAATAATAATAATAATAATAATAATAATAATAATAATAATAATTATTATTATTATTATTAATTAATTAATTTATTATCATTATTATTATTGTTATTATTATTGTTATTATTATTATTATTATTATTATTATTATTATTATTATTAATTTATTTTAGCTGGCAGAGTTAAGGCCGTTAGGCCTTCTCTTCCACTCAACCAGCAAAAAGTATACATCTGATTCCAAATGATTTTATTTCGTGTTATTTATGTCATTATTCATATTGTTATTTATGTTATCAAGACCTTTGGTTTCCAATTTTTTCACCCCTGTGTGTTATGGTTATTCTAAAAGCGATATTCATAGAAATAATTATTAGTGGCTATCTCTCTTTTTCGAGATGACCACTCTATGGTGGTGGTCGAATATTTGAAATTCAACAAAGAAATAAATTTGGTTTTATTGGATTTACATTTTTATTTATTTATTTTTACAAGTTTTTATAAATTTTTTATAATTTTATTATAAACAAATCTTTTGAACATGTTTATAGTTTTATAGATTTATTTCAATATTTAGATTTTAACAAGTAACAAATTATTTCCAATTATTTATGCTATAGTATTGTGACATTCATACCCTATAGCTGCGATGTCCACTATGTCAAAACTATATAACTTTGAGGAGTTTGTCTTGAAATGAAAGTGAGGCAAGTTTAAATTCTCTGTATACCGGTATGTTGTCTTATAGTATCACCAGTAATATATCCGAAGTTTCTTTCAATTTTTTGTGTATACGTTTTCAACAATATGGAAAGGAACTTTTGAACCATCCTGTATTTAAAAAAATGGGACGATTATTTTACATTTTTACATTTTCTGGATTTCTACAGTCAGTAATACATAAACTGTTAAATATTCCAAATGCTTAACAAAGATCGGATTATGATTTTGATGGGGAGGGTGGGGAATACAATAAACTTTGCTATCAGGAGGGTTAATATGACAATGGATAGAAAGTATGAAAATTAAATCAAAACAATAATTTATTGCAGTAATGGAAGAAGATATTCAAGTTTTTATATAAAATTCTTGCGTCACGTCTGTAATTTCAACTACAAATCTTTCAGCGTGTGTCCTGGATTTAATCAGAGTTTAGTTTCGTGAGGTGCTGTACTTCATATTGAAGTAGGACTGGCTAGAGGTGAAATGAAGACTTGTTTACAGATCCTCATTTACAATGTACTGAGATCGCAACGGGATGGGCCCCACTGAAAAGCACGTTTCGGGCCAGACTGTAATATTCCTCACGTAGGCAGTGATTAGTAAGTTATGTGATTTATATGCAGCCTGATTGGTCCACACGTCGCACAATAAGCATTATCCCTGCACGCGCACATCGTATTTCACTTATTCTGAAAAGGGGCCTGTCTTCAGGACCGTATGATTTTCAAGGAAACCTCCCCTGAGGCGTCCTCGACGAGATATAGCATAATGATACTCGAGAGAAACTTTTTTATATATATTATAATTACAAGGAATTGGTCACAGAAACTTACAGGAGAACATACCTGACTAAGTAATCTATTTGCCTAAGGGGACAATAATAACCAGTGTGAGTGGTGGGAGCTAATTACGTCATCGCCACGTTTCAAGTACTTGTTATTAGATTGTAGTTGTGTATGGTTAGATAATAACTGTATAATTTCGTCTAGTTTGGGACCCCGGGTCTATTACTGCGGCAACGCTTTCGAGAGCCAGCGTACTTATACTAATTTAGAGGCATGCTTTTCTCTGCCAGATGACGATGTTCGTTGTTACTTCAGCAGGGATGGAGATCAATTTATATTCTTATCGCTTATATTCATGCCTTTCGTGAACAATATGGTGTTAGGCGCTTTTGTCTCATCCTAATTGCAGTGTAAGATTTTGTGTAACCTTTTACAATTGAACTGTGACTCATTGATAATTCGTATGTGTTGCTAAGTACTCTAACCTTAAATTAGTGTACAGTATCTCTTTATTTTTTCTTTAATTTTATTTCTATTCTCTTATTTTCTTTTACCTTATTTAATTATCATTTATTTCTCCCCTAACTTTTCATACTCGTTTTTATAACATCTCTTTAGCATTTCTTTCTCTCTTTACTTCCGTTCCTCTTACTTCTTATACACCTATTCATTTATATTTGCAGCTTGTCTTTCTCGACGTTATTGTTCTGAACTTTTTATCTTATATTATTATGTAATGTATAGGCCATTCGTTATCTAGCGAAACCTACCTGCACGTCAGGAGAAGAAGAATGTGGACTAAGAAGCTTCCCTTCCTCACTACGCTTCTACTTGCAGCTAGCGAGCTCACTTACCTCCATCATAAGGTTCGGCGCACGTAAACATATAGTTTCACGATGTAACAAATAGCCTATAATGAAATATCTAAGAAAGGAACTGGGCACAATTCCTGGCTTAGTTGCCTCATGAGTGATACCTTATTGGTGTCGATTGAGGTTCAAACCTGTCTTCGGACAGTAGACTAAATAACAGCAATGTAATATATATGGTACGCAGTAAAAGGGCGAACTTAAGAAATTTACGGAACTTTGAATTATGACCTCCATATCAATACGAAAAGCGTAGGCCTACTTCTTCTTAAAATGGTATAAAGGTATATTCTATCCGTTTCTATAATGATGTAGAGCTTCATATTTTCAGTCCATAAATAATGATATTGTCATAATTTCAAACTTTGCCTCCGCTCTAATGAGAACTTGCTGTTTATGACTTACGTGCTGTTTACCGCACATCATAGGCACACATGTAGGTCTACATAATTATAGCGAAATGAAACACTGCCATAAGGAAATGAGAGACACAAATACAACGATCTAAATTACGAGTATATGTCATGTGTTGCAAAATATAGGTGTAATGTGACGTGTTGTAGTGTGCGTGTAATGTGACGTGTTGTAGTGCATATGTAATGTGACGTGTTGTAGTGTACGTGTAATGTGACGTGTTGTAATGTATGTGTGATGTGACGTGTTGTAGTGTAGGTGTAATAAAAGCGTGTTGTAGTGTGTGTAATGTAACGTGTTGTAGTGCACATGTAATGTAACGTGTTTTAGTGTATTATAATGTGACGTGTTGTAGTGTGTATAATATGACGTGCTGTAGTGTATGTGTAATGTGACGTGTTTTAGTGTATGTATATTTAAACGTGTTGTAGTGTATGTGTAATGTGACGTGTTTTAGTGTATGTATATTTAACCGTGTTGTAGTGTATGTGTAAAGTGAAGTGATGTAGTGTATGCACAATGTGACTTGTAGTGTATGTGTAATGAGAAGTATTGTAGTGTATATGTAATGAGACGTGTTGCAGTGTATGTGTAATGTGACGTGTTGTAGTGTGTGTGTAATGTAACGTGTTGTAGTGTATGTTTAATGTAACGTGTTGTAGTGTATGTGTAATGTAACGTGTTGTAGTGTATGTGTTATGTGACGTGTTGTAGTGTATGTGTAATGTGACGTGTTTTAGTGTATGTATAATGTGACGTGTTTTAGTGTATGTCAGAGGTCTCCAAAAAGCGTATCGTCCGTCGTGCTCTCGATGTTGCCCGCCGAACACAGTGTGCTGTAAGACTAGAGAAGGGGAAGAGACTCGTACCTCAACAGATGGGAGCGGTCAGTGGGGATTGCAGCAACGGTCTGCTTATGTTTACAAATAATGGCATGAAAAGAATAAGAAATATCATACGTTTGTATATTATTTTGACATAGCCTACTAGGAAGCTGGAGCACCGTCTGTTGTTATTGACACAACCCATTGCAAATTCAACCTCTTCTGTTCTATGGTGCCTTTCAGTGCCTGGAAAAGATCTTCTCCAGTTGTATTTTGTAATTACATCTAGAAGACATTCAGACATAGTAAAATGTTCATTACCTCCTTGGATGAAAATGGCTAGGTGAGCTTTGTCATTTCTATCTGTGCTTTCGTCCAGTGCAAGTGAGTAGGCTACAAACTGGTTAATTCTGGTTTCGACTTCAGATTCAATTACATTTACAGCCTTGAAGTTCTTTCTCTGAACTGTAATTAGAAACAATTTAATTTTCTTAAACTTTGACTTTGTTCTTGATACAGTATTTTAGTAGCGTTCTGTATGCACGATTTTACAAATGATGCTTCTGTAAAGGGCTTCATTGATTTTCGAATATTCCAAGCTAGAACATAGATAGCAAGAAGCTTTTTTTGTTTAAGACTGAGAACACGTGTATGATTTGTGTTTGTATTTTCTTGTTTTATATTTATCAAAATATTTGTAGGCATTTCACCTAAAATTAAACAAAAAACTATAAGTATGTCATGCGGAACTGAGTGTAAACGTAGTGTAATATACTGATTATTATGTATAACCAACAGTTATACAGATAGCCCCAAAATAAATTATTTTCACACATCCAACATTCCTGTAATTATATGATATTCTTTGTGAAGAGTCCAGTATTGTCGTCGCATGTTGAATTTTAACACACCCTTAAGAATTTTCGAACAAATTAAGCATTTCACATTCTCCCCACTAACACAAAAAATTTCTCTTCCTCTTCATCCTTGAATGTACTACGTCCATGATTAGAAGACATTGTGAAACGGTGGAACACGCCGACCAGTACAGTGATAATGGCAGTCCGCCACTGCTATTCGTTTACGCATAAACATTGAGTACAGTAAAGGTGGGATGGTTGAGGCGGAGCGCGCTCATTACGTACTGGCTTCGGTTCCGTTCAGGGGCTTATTCGCGAGTAAGGTTTTGGAGACGTCTAGTGTATGTAATGTGACGTGTGGTAGTGTATGTGTAATGTAACGTGCTGTAGTGTATGTGTAATGTGACGTGTTTTAGTGTATGTATAACGTGACGTGTTTTAGTGTATGTAATGGTGACGTGTTGTAGTGTATGTGTAATGGGACGTGTTGTAATATATATGTAAAGGGACGTGTTGTAGTGTATTTGTAATGTAACGTGTTGTAGTGTGTGTGTGTAATGTAACGTGTTGTAGTGTATGTATAATGTGACGTGCTGTAGTGTATGTGCAATGTGACGTGTTTTAGTGTATGTATATTTAAACGTGTTTTAGTGTATGTGTAATGTGACGTGCTGTAGTGTATGTGTAATGTGACGTGTTTTAGTGTATGTATAACGTGACGTGTTTTAGTGTATGTATATTTAAACGTGTTTTAGTGTATGTAATGGTGACGTGTTGTAGTGTATGTATAACGTGACGTGTTTTAGTGTATGTAATATGACGTGTTTTAGTGTATGTAATGGTGACGTGTTGTAGTGTATGTGTAATGGGACGTGTTGTAATATATATGTAAAGGGACGTGTTGTAGTGTATTTGTAATGTAACGTGTTGTAGTGTGTGTGTAATGTAACGTGTTGTAGTGTATGTATAATGTGACGTGCTGTAGTGTATGTGTAATGTGACGTGTTTTAGTGTATGTATATTTAAACGTGTTGTAGTGTATGTGTAATGTGACGTGTTTTAGTGTATGTATATTTAAACGTGTTGTAGTGTTTGTGTAATGTGACGTGTTTTAATGGTATGTATATTTAAACGTGTTGTAGTGTATGCATAATGTGACGTGATGTAGTGTGTGTATAATGTGACGTGTTGTGTATGTGTCATTAGACGTATTGTAGTGTATATGTAATGAGACGTGTTGCAGTGTACGTGTAATGGAGCGTGTAATATATATGTAATGAGACGTGTTGTAGTGTACGTTTAATGTGATGTGTTATAGTGTATGTGTATTGTTCTATCTAGAACTATGGATCTTCTAAAAATTAAAGATTTTCTTCAATCGACATTCCATTAGAGAATTTTTTATAAACACATTTTTTGACAAATAAGCTAAATATTTGTCGCTTGTCCATATATAAAATAGAGTGATAGTTTATTAAATAAGTGTATAGTAGTTTTTATTGTAACTTTATTGGAACTTTTGAATTCATCTTCGATGTGCTTGAGACCTTAGATACACATCATGTTCTGCATTCATTATGAAAGAACTTTATATAGCAGTCTTCTTTTCCAGGGATGTTTAATAAAGACCCACGTATGCTGCAAGGATGAGAGGTTTATATAATTGCGCAGAAGGTTAAGTGCTTAAATTAAGTTTCTTTCAGAAATAAATCCTTTCAAGATTAGTCTTGTAAAATGCTCTGCCCTTAGAAATCTTGCTTCCCTATCTTCTCAAAGATGTTCGTACTTAGAATAGGTTTTAGTATCTGCCATACAGGTCCGTCATTATGTATGTAATATAGAGAGTTTCTTAAAAGGATAGAGATGTCTCCTGAGAAATTAAATGACCTCTTCAGGACATCTTGATGATTACAGTATCAGTGCCAATTTAGCAGTATATATGGAGGTTAACGAGTGATGACTGAAGGGTGTTGTGTGTCTGAAGTGCCATTTAGATATATCTCCGTTGAAACGTCATAGCCAACCGAGCGTAGCTTTAGAAATTTTACCGCCCCACTTTCGAAGCAAATATTAACATGTAAGGCTGAAATATGTAAAGAAAATTCTAATCCATCCAAACTGGATTTTACCTCTAGTAAAACGCAAGGAATTATAAATAGCTGCCTATTAAATGAGATATTGTCACATCTGCATTATCGATTATTACAAATTGTTTATAGGAGTTAATAACAGCGGAGTAATGTTTACAGCCGAGTGAGATGACTCAGTGATAAATGAGGCGTTTCTTGGAATAACAACTTAACTTAATATTTGAGGAGAAAAATTCGCTCCGGCGCCGGGGATCGAACCCGGGTCCTTGGTTCTACGTACCAAGCGCTCTGACCACTGAGCTACATCGAATTCAATCCAGAGCGAATTTTTCTCCTCAAATATTAATTGTCAATATTACAGATATTATTCTGTAGGACAAATTAATAAATCTATATGCAGTGCAGTGCATATGTCTGTACAGATTACTGTGCACTTGATCCCGGAATCCCGGCCAAACAAGTCACTCAACTGAGTGCGCTCCTAATATAATGGCAATTGACATTGGACATATGCAACATAGCCTATACGCCTAACTTGGAGTCAGGCCACAAAGGGAAATAGTGAAAGGAGGATGATTCGGTCCGGTGCTATGGATTGAATTCGGCGTAGCTCAGTGGTCAGAGTGCTTGGTACGTAGAACCAAGGACCCGGGTTCGATCCCCGGCGCCGGACCGAATTTTTCTCCTCAAATATTAATTGTCAGAATTACAGATATTATTCTGTAGGACAAATTAATAAATCTATAATAAACTTAACGTAAGTTACGTTCTTTTTTCATTTCTAGCAGGCCTAGGCCTATATTGAATCCTTGATATTTCCGCGCCGTGGAGTCGTGGTCTAAGGCATCCTGACTGTGACCCGCTACAGTGAGTGTCACATAAAAGCAGTTCCTAAACAGCAAATATTGTCGTCTTGTCAGTCTTGCCAACTGTTACCAGATATCACATGATCTTACGTACTAAATGACTTATTTACTTACCGTACTTTACCTTTATGTTGGAAGGTTTTCTAAATAATTCAATAATTTGTAACATATATTCGTAGGCAAACTATACGAGAAAGGGATCAACATGTCAAGTATTTTGTCTCGCAATATGAAATTCATTGGTTTGACTAAACAATTGACTCACGAGACCTAACCTAAAAATGTATTTTGTTTGACCACATGAAATTATTAGTACTAATTCCGAAAACTTTCCTGACTATAGTCTTGAATTATAACCACAACGCAACACATAAAATTACTATTATGTATTAATATTAATACTGATATTAATTAACTATTAGTATGTTCAAATTTCATTAGCTTCCAGTAACCGGTTCAGAAATCTAGTACAATTTTAATTTCATGTAACTCCAGTACCGATAAATATTGTCGATACTTGTCTCAGCTGCCAACATACCAGTTACAAACTCACTACCATTTGTAGTATTTGTCAGTATCGAAATTCGAAACGAAGTTGGCAAAAGAAAATTCAACTAGAAAATTAGAATATCAACACAATTCACTAGCATAATGTAGTAATGGGGAAAAATAGTTAGGTTTCACCCTTAGGGTACGAAGTAAGATGACCCGGACTGTACTTCGAATCCTCATGAAGGAAGAAATTTTCTCACGACTTTTCGGCTAGTATATGAGACTGGTGCTAGCCAGCATTGTAATGTATTTTGTCACCTTACTGTTGTTTATACTCTATGATTATAACCTGATGTTATGGAATTATTATCCTAAGAGATTCGAGTTAGGAATTTCCAGCTGCCATGCTTCGAAAGATATTTAGAGCCAATAATAAGCAGAAAATGCTGGCTATCATATGCCAATCGATATACCACTTTGGCTTTGTAATATATTACAATGTTTGAGTATTGTCCTTTCAAGGGGTGACGAAACTTATTTCAAAACTTGAAGTACGTAATTTTTATGTCCTTAGATTTTCCATTGAATCCGTAGTGACATAACACGTTTTCAGGTGGGCAATACATTCAATCAGCATGGATGGAGAAATTTTAGAAATAAAAAATGTTCAGAATTAAATTGACTAATATCAATTATGATCAGAAATAGTTTTATAACCGAATTATAGTCCTAGCTTATATCTATTGTTATCGGCATCAAGTATGTTGCATGATTCCTTATTGGTTCCTGTATATTCTAAGTCACATTCAATGCAATTTTGAAAATTATTACACTATTTCACGCTGAAAAAATGCTTATCAGTGATAAGTATAGATAAAATAATTCTGAGATAGTCTTAGTTGATGAAAGAAGCAATCAATAAAAAAAAGGTACGAGAAACACATGAAATACAAAATAACAAAGCCACCGACGTGGCTCAGTCGGTTAAGGCGCTTGCCTGCCGGTCTGAATTTGCGATCGGGCGCGGTTCAATCCCCACTTGGGCTGATTACCTAGTTGGGTTTTTTCCGAGGTTTTTCCCAACCGTAAGATGAATACCAGGTAATCTATGGCGAATCCTCGGCCTCATCTCGCTAAGTACCATTTCGCTATCACCAATCTCATCGACGCTAAATAACCTAGTAGTTGATACAGCGTCGTTAAATAACCAACTGAAAAAAATGAAGTAACAGAAGTGTGAAATCAAGAGAATCTGGACTCAAAAAGTTCTCAAAGTCACATTAGTAACATTCATCACAGGGTTACTATAAAATCTCTTCACACAAACATTTAGAAATCAGAATATGCAAGCCTGATATATAAAAAAAAATTCTGTACCTTGAATAAGAAATGTACATGTTAGGCTATATAGCAGTTGGAGTTAACAGTAATGGTTATTAACAGGGAAAGGATTTATATGTAAATACATATTTACTTATAAAGCTAATATAATTTATATTTTGCATTATCTTTATGTTTCACAATGTGTAGGGTTGAAAAATCCTACTTTTATTTTCCATATTTTTCCATATTTTAGAGTTTAGTACATATTTTCGTTAATTTCCATATATTTTCCATATTTCATATAAAACAGTCCATATTATATTAGGTTTAACAATAAAACAAAACAAAATTCCATTAACTTTTAAAATACATTTCAACAATAGAGATTTAAACACATGTTCAGTAATCCCTTTAACATCAGAGTTATTTGAAAATTAGCAGTCCTATCAACAATGGGAAAGTAAGTTACAAAACTGTATTAATTTAATTTAAAATTTTTAACAGACTTCAGTTGTGCAGCTCAACAGTTAAATGCCAGTCAGAGTACACATAGGTTCAGTTTTGTAAATCATACTATAAAGACGGTAAATATGCCAAAAGTACGTCATTCAGTCAATTTAAAATCAAAACTAACAAGTTACATTTCAGAATTTAAAGAAGATGGTTTATCAACTGACAATAAAATATTATTTTGTAATTTGTGTCAGTGTGCAGTATCATCTACACAAAAGTTCCTGGTGCAACAACACATTACAACTAGTAAACATCAGGCCAACAAACAACTAAATTCCAAGCAGAGACAATTGTTTTTAACACAACCAACAACATCGAATGTAAGATCTGAGTTTAACATCGACCTGTGCCGTTCTCTCATCTCTGCTGATATTCCTCTCTACAAACTAAAGAATAAGGTCTTCAGGGAATTCCTTGAAAAATATACTCAACATACAATCCCGGATGAGTCAACACTTAGGAAGACGTATGCTCCATCCATCTACGATGAGACAATACAGAAGATAAGAGATGAAATTAAAGATAGTTCAATTTGGGTTTCCATTGATGAGACTCCCGACAAAGAAGGTAGACTTGTTGGTAATGTAGTTATCGGTTTGTTAAGTGAAGAATATTCTGAACGAATTCTTTTACATTGTGATGTTCTAGAAAAGTGCAATAACAAAACTATAGTTAAACTGTTCAACGAAGCTATGGGTATCCTGTGGCCAAAGGGTATTATGTACGATAATGTGTTATTCTTTATTAGCGATGCTGCCCCTTATATGGTCAAAGCTGGACAAGCATTATCTGTTGTATATCCTAAATTGACTCATTTTACTTGTGTGGCGCATGCATTTCATCGTGTGCAGAAGTGGTCAGAGACAATTTCCTAAAGTAGATTTGTTGATTTCATCAGTGAAAAAGTATTTCTCAAAGCTCCCAGTAGAGTTAACGTGTTGAAAGAAATGTACCCTGAAATTCCATTGCCACCAAAGCCAATTTTAACTAGATGGGGTACATGGCTAGAAGCAGTTGAATATTATGCCGAACATATAGACTCTATTAACAATGTTCTCCTTGCATTGGACTCTGAAGATGCAGTCTCAATTGATACTGCGAAAACAGTTACCTGTGACATAAGTGTGAAGAATGACTTAGCTCACATTCAGCATACATTTTCATGCATCATAAAAACGCTCAAAAGTCTCCAAAATAGGCACCTTTCACTATCTGAAAGTTTTGAAATTATAAATAGTACTGTGGAACAACTGAATCGTGGTAGAGGTAAAGTTGCAGATGCAGTAAGAGCTAAGGTGGACACTGTACTTTCAAAAAACCCTGGATATGAAGAACTACAAAGGTTGTTGCTGTGATGAGTGGTGAATCAACAGTGAAGATTAACTTGGACTTATCCCCAGCAGACATTGTGAAATTGAATTATGTACCAGTTACTTCTTGTGACGTCGAACGCTCTTTTAGTCAGTATAAATCTATCCTCAGAGACAATAGAAGAAGATTCACTTTTCAGCACTTGAAAGAAATGTTTGTAACCTATTGTTATGGTAACAGACAATAAAAATTGTGTTTTGTTGAAACTACATTGGAAGATAAGGTACGTCCATTATATTTTTGTTTAGTTTGATTAAAATGTACCAATATTTAACGTACATAGTCATTTTTTTATAATTTTAAGTCCATATTTAATTCCATATTTTGGTAAAAATCCATATTTAATTCCATATTTTGGTAAAAATAACTACATATATATTTACATATTTCATATATTTTTAGTCCATATAAATCCGTTCCCTGGTTATTAATTTATCCTGTTTTGGTATTCGAGAAGTCACTATGACTGAACACTGCGACTTATTGGGTCTGTTACACTAATCATTATAACTATAGAGTTGAGTAACATTTTGCAGAAAGTGTTCGCCTGAAAACAGATTTCGCTCAGGAAAATGTCGTCGACCTTTGTTAAAGATCGAACGCATCTGCGGAGAGATAGTGTACACATTAAATTAGAATATGGAAGATTGGAGAATGCTGGATTTATATTAAATACCTATCCTTGGGCGGAAAACTATGAATGAAATGATATTAACCTGAATTAAATAAGAATTTTCTCTGCATCGAGCATGGAAAGATTTTCTGTTGTAGGCCTATACTATAGACAGCCAACACAGGATGAAGGGACCTCAAGTATAGAGCTTTACTATATAGCTGACTTCCATTCATTGCAATTCAGTTTTGTTCGTAGCGATGCAGTAGGCCCTACACATTAGAAAATGGAATCTTCTTATTTTATGATATGTACAGTATGTTTCGAAGAAATCATACAAAAAGGTGGTGCAATATTTCTGCGGAAATAACCTGGCTTTGCAACAGAAATCTCATTCGGCAATTCAACTTTAAAAAAGTACATAAATTGCGTTTTAACTGAAAATTGCCAGATTACATGGGTTATGGGCTAGAACAGTCTCTCACGAAATCTTTAAAAAGAATCGCTCAACAACCATGTGTACCTATCTAAGACATCGGCTTGCAATGTGTCGAAGTACTGCCTATCTCGACAGTTAATTTCATGAAGTTTTGGTGACGTTACTAAAAGACTGTTACACATATCTAAACAAGATTTTCAGAGAATGTTTATACAATCTATATCTTTAATAATACCTACTACAAATTGAAGTATGCTAACAAGTCGATGGCTGAGAACCAGACTGTTCTAAGTCCAACTTTTTATAAGAAAGAAATCTGTGTTTCATTGTGTTCCAGTTCTTGTCTGCATATATGAACCGAACAAAATTGTAAATATTCCTCTCCATAAGGTTGCTATGAAGCTATTCCAAATTGTTTCATGAAGCTCTGAATGTCAGAAGCTTAAAATAGCTCTTCTGGGGGGGGGGAAGTAAAATGGACGTGGAACAGTCTGGTTCTGGGCCATCGAAGTATTGATATATATAATATACTTACTTACAAATGGCTTTTAAGGAACCCACAGGTTCATTGCCGCCCTCACATAACCCTTCATCGGTCCCTATCCTGTGCAAGATTAATCCAGTCTCTATCATCATAACCCACCTCCCTGAAATCAATTTTAATATTATCCTTCCATCTTACTTACTTACTTGCTTACTTACTTACTTACTTACTTACTTACTTACTTACTTACTTACTTACTTACTTACTGGCTTTTAAGGAACCCGGAGGTTCATTGCCGCCCTCACATAAGCCCGCCATTGGTCCCTATCCTGAGCAAGATTAATCCATTCTCTATCATCATATTCCACCTCCCTCAAATCCATTTTAATATTATCTTTCCATCTGTGTGTATATATATTAAATTCCACATTTTTTGCTTAAAATTTAGTAGGCCTATCTATATTTTTTTAGTATTTCCATGAATATCCTAGCAAGATCCAGAGCAATAGTCTTTTGGATTTGGTTAATACACACAACAATTTTTAATTATTTTGAATTGACAGTTTTTTAAATACACCGGAATATAAAAAATATAAAACCGAAAAAAATTTCTTTAAACTGTTCATCCAAAATAAATGTCAATTTTTGAGTGCATTAACCTGAATTGTTAGACTAAAAATAACTATGAATTTTGCTGTGGCATTCATGAAAATATTTAAAAAATATATATTGACATTCAATTTTAGTGAAACACATTGTGGATATTTTTACAAAATTATAACTCAATACTTTTTAACATTTTTCAATTTGTAGTAAGTATTATTAAAGATAAAGATTGTAAAAGTATTCCTGAAAATTTTTTCTGAATCTATAACCTCTTTTTTTAGTAAAGTGCGCCCAAACTTCATGAAATTAACATTGTCGATATATGTAGTATGTACCTTCTCACCCTAAAACTAAAGCCTTATAGAAGGGCATTCTATTGAATAAAATGGATCATGTGACTAGGTTTCAATTCTGTCGGTAGTTGCGAAATCCAGCCTGTGTGTAATCGTTTTTTCAAAAGATACGAAATGTGGATTGGAGAGTATAGTCGACAGTGCCAGCATCTGTTATAAACTAAGGTAAACCAGGAAATGATATGTTACGTAACTTCAAAGTCACGAAAATTGATACACTGAATTTAAAAATAAAGGAAATATCCAAGAGACTATGTTACACTATACATTCTCTTACCTGTTCACAAGCTTCCTTCCGCCAAAATTAAAACAGACTTTAGTACAAACCACTACTGGAAGGAATGGGGAACGGAAGGAGAGTTCGGGGCGAAAGAAGATATGAAATAATGGACGAAATTAAGGTATATGGATCATATGTGGAGACTAAGAGAAAGGCAGAAAATAGGGAAGACTGGAGAATGCTGGGTTTTGCACTGAAAGACCAGCCTTTGGGCAGAACACTATGAATGAATAAATGAATGAATGAATGAATGAATGAATGAATGAATGAATGAATGAATGAATGAATTAGTTAATTAATGAGTGCAAACATTCGTGTTACCACTATTTGACTATTATCCTGGCTGTGATACTTCATTTCCTGTCTCTTCTGTTTCGAGTTCTCCACACTTCTACTCCAAATGATCTAGTGTACATTCCGATTTAATTACTTATCCTCCTATCGCAATCTAAACATCAGGTTACAGGAGAACCAGATCCTAGCGATTTTCGTCTTAGAACATCCCACTATTTATCCTTTTTTGCTATCTCAATCCCCCGTCAATGGCCTCCTACGGCAGCTGAGTGGTCAGACCTTTCAGTTTGTCACGCAGGCTGCCTTGGTTCGAATCCCGGTCAGGCCTAGAAGTTTTCATTGAAAAATCCATAGTGACACCTGTAGCGGACAAGGTCGCAGTTGGGGTTTTTATTGGGGTTCTACCGTTTTCTCCCATACTAGGCATCTACATCATTCCGTCAACATTTCTCCATTTCGTCTTCAACCCACAGCATTCCCCGAACGCCTTCAGGAATGTTTGTCCAAACATTTTCGTCTAATACACAATTCGTCCAAATTTCTATGACCAACACATTTAAGTCCAGTGGAATACGTCCATAGCATTTTCGTCCAAGAGTAAATTTCGTCCAAAAATTGTTTAGTCCAGAAAAAGTTAGTCCAATATACATATTGTACAATCATGATTGATTTTGGATATTTAGATACTAGAAGCACATTTTAAACAGAAGCAAAAATGGACAGATGTTGCTGGGGAAATGCATACATTAGTTTTACTTAAAATTTTCAGGTATGGATCCCAAAGTAATTACCTCAAAAAGGAACAAACCACTGCTCATAAAAGACGGCTACTTTTATCAACACTTAAAGAAGTACCTAATTTCTCACGCCTTCTATTCTGTAGGTGAATTCATGACATTCAATAACACTTCATGAAATTGATACTAAAACTATGTGTTGTACTAGTAGACTATATTGTAAATCTCGTCTGTATATATTTCATCTAGACTGTGACTATAAATTAAGATTTTATAATAGTATTAAGTTTTTTGACTTGTTCCATATTCTAGCTGTAAGCATGTATGAATACCATGAAATGTTAATAAATACAATACAATACAACTCTTATAATAAGGATCGAACCAGGATATATTGGCGATGTGAGAATCGGTCAACATGTAATGAAATTACACAGCAACGCGCAGAACCCCGAAGATGGAAATAGCTGCAATGAATTCATGATCTTTTTCTTTGAAATAACTGAAAATAAATCTCATGTTTTATTTCAGTAATTCCCCTTTTTTCTTCTTTTTTATTGGAATATACATAGCTACGAAATAAATTTGGACTAAATCAGGTAAGGACAATATGGACTAAAATGACATGGACGAAAGATTTGTGGACAAAATTTGATGCAGGACAAACATGTAACTGGATAAACTTAAAATTAGGACCAAATTACGAATGGACGAAAAGTAATGGACTAACATTCTGCAAACCTCCCTAACGCCGAATGGCGACGCACGGATGTGACTGGCCTAGGGACGAGCGGAGTTGCCTGCTCGAAACTGGGTACGCAGCGAACCTTAGTGTAGTCAGCCGGTTGTGGTTTCGTGGATGCGCCTAGCCGAAAATTATATTTCATTCTATTACTCCATTAATGGAATATTCTACATCAGAAGATTAGGTACTGCCAGACAATAACTACTTTCAAGAAAGACTAAGAGATTTCTTACAAACACAGTCAAATTGAAGTTCTAAATATGATTGAGTTCATGAATTTCATTAGGCCTGTATTTTAAGTAATATTATTATTATTATTATTATTATTATTATTATTATTATTATTATTATTATTATTATTATTATTATTTACTTGGTTACTTAACGACGCTGTATCAGCTACGAGGTTATTTAGTGTCGATTGGTTTGGTGATTGCAAGATGATATTTGGGGAGATGAGGCCGAGGATTCGCAATAGATTATCTGATTATATTTCATTCTATTACCCCGTTAAATGAATTATCTATCTCAGAAGATTAGGTACTGCCAAACAATAACTACTTTCAAGAACAAGTAAAGCGATTTCTTATGAACACAGTCAAATAGAAGTTACAAACATGATTGAGTTTATTAATATTTGATTAGGCCTATATTTTATGAATTATTATTATTATTATTATTATTATTATTATTATTATTATTATTATTTACTTGGTTACTTAACGACGCTGTATCAGCTACAAGGTTATTTAGCGTCAATAGATTTAATGATTGCGGAATGATATTTGGCGAGATAAGGCTGAGAATTCGCAATAGATTACCTGACATTTTGACTTACGGTTGAGGAAAGCTTCGGAAAAAAACCCAACAGGTACTCAACCCAATCGGAAATCGAACTCGCACCCGAGCGCAATTCCGGCTCGGCCAGCAAGAGCTTTAACCACTGAGCAACGCCGGTGGCTTATTATTATTAGTGTCATTATTATTATTATTATTATTATTATTATTATTATTTATTGATTTGATCGATATTTTATTTGGTGAGAATGTCACGTGATTTAGGTGTGTATGGGCCTTTGAAGTCGTAAAGAAAAGAACTCCCCATCCCTGAGAATTTATCAATACTGCCTATGGAAAAATAAATCATAAAGAATACTATTAGTAGTGTGACTGCCTTGAAGAAAATTATCTGATAGCTCTGAAAGATTAAGAGCAATCAGCATTGAAAGAAAATGTGATGTATTACTACAAATTGTGATGATTTTACGCATCGTACGCGTGAGAGAGCACGGCGCAATCCAAGTGCGTCTTCGCACCCACTAATTTCTAAGCAATATTGCTATCTACCTGCTTCCATTAAGACTACATTAAAAGTATGCCTAACAACAACCTATTTTTCCCTTCTTCTTTCAACGTTTATAATAGTAGAAAAAATACTTTCTGTCATGAAATGTGTCCGATAATGACGAAATCGATTTCTCTTACTTCTTTTTTCTCTTGTACGGAAATTTTGAGTTGCGAAACTTTAATAAATTATAGAAGTGACTGTAGGGCTAAAAGCATTACTGCCTCCAGCTAAGAGGAATTCACTTGTTGGATGGGAGCGTGCGGCAAGGGGAGGGAAAGGTTTAATGCATAAGATAACACAAAAAAACATGGCGATAGTAGAACACTCTTTTGTTTTCCATACCCGTATCAATAATTCAGTTTTACAAAAGTTTGTTCCCAAAGAGAAAGAAAACTGCACTGACATAGTTTGACTTAATACTCATCAATAAGGAAACATTGCATTGCAGTATTAACCTTTGCGACCGAAGAAACTTTATTTAATTTAACAGTCTTAAACTTACGTAACTGGTGACCCAAAGGATTATAATTTATGACGACGGTTCTACCACTTTTCCTGCTACTACTCTTACAACTAACACTACTACTACTGTACTACTATCACTACTAACACAAAATTTCTGGGACTTTTTATAGACTCCAGTTTAACATGGGATAAGCACATCGAGTATATATGCACAAAGCTATCAAGAGTTTTATATTTGCTAAAGAAATTAACTACTTGCGTTTCTCAAAATTATTTAAGATGTGCCTACTTTTCTTCCTTTCAGTCGATAATTCGATATGCCCTAATTTTCTGGGGAAATGGAACCAAAATTGGAAGGGTCTTGATTTTTACAAAAGAAGGCCATTAGAATTTTATGTAAATCAAATTATCTTGAACATTGTCGGCCACTTTTCAGACAATCACGGATTTTAACAATAATAAATTTTATATATATATATATATATATTTATATATATATATGATCTAGTACTTTACACTAGACAAAATATCGACAATTACTCATTAGTGGCCAATATACATGATCATGAAATTAGAAATAGTGAACAAATTAATATTCCATATTGTAGATTACACAAGAGCAACACAAACTTTTTAATTATGGGGATGAAATTATATAATAAGCTCCCAAGTCAATATTATAAATTACCAATCAATAGTTTCAAAAATAGATTTTACAATTGGTTATTAAATAATCCCTTTTATTCTGTTGCTGAGTTTTTCAACACAAATTTGTATGAAATTGTATTTTAATAAATAAGTTTTAATTGCAATTTAGTTAGTTTTCTTCAATATAAAAGTTTCAAATTATTTCATGTTTTCATTGTATTAATTAAATGTTACTGTTTCTGTTATTAGTGTTTTTTTAATGTATTTATAGTTTTTTTCAATGTATTCTGACGAAGCCTAAAACTGTATGTCCAAATAAATGTAATTGAATTGAATTAACCCTACTCCTATTACTACGTCTACTACTACATTTGTTACTATAATTATTACTACCACAGATCATTCACAGAAAGATGTACAGCTAAATGCTTAAACGATGCCAACGTAGGATTTGAGGGCGATGGTAGAACCATCTGTGGGCTTTTGAAAATCTAAAGTCGGTAACGACATTTACTATCACACCACCCATCTCTCTTGCTGTGTCGATAACAATATTCACTACTACACCAGATCATTTTCTTCACTACAGCATGTAGGTCTACAGTGCCATTAATTTACTCGTATATTGCATTTCGATTATAATTTTATTCTCCTTTTCGGGTGGGAAAGGAATGGAAAGGACATGTTCTTTATAATTCTTAATGGATGAAATATTTTATAAGTGTTATTTTATATTATTCAACAGATTATCAGGTAAGGAGATGGTACTTATTGGTTTTTAAATGAAAATGTATTTACTGATAGTTTAAATATAATGACATAAATATAATAACATATTCACATAACATATAAGGCGATGTATAGTCACGCATAAGCCATATACTGTGAATTGTTTTCATTTTTTAGGTGTAAATGAAGTGTATATCCTTTTTTTACAGGGCTTACTGATTAAAAACATGACTCATTAACGTAAGAACTGAACCACAGGAAATTAAAAGCCAAATCGAAATCGACTATATACAGTGACTCTCCCAAATTCGACTGAACAGAATTGAAAGGTCAGTCCAATAAGGGTAGTGGGTGTGGCAGCTGAAATGAATACAAATTTTTATTGGTTATCCATCAACGAATACAGTACTGTACTTGCATTTCCTGCCCGCCCCGAGACTTGTGTATGCGCTTCTAGTACCGCAGTGGGTTTCGACAGTTGTGTCCCACAAACGGCACAATTCTCAAATAGAAAAAGAAGAGTTCATTAATTTAAAATCAGTGATTAAATATGGATGTCTTAATCAATAAAATATTCTGTTTTCCTTTAACAAAAGTATCACTACAAGACACAGAACCAATTCCCATTCAAATGGCAAACCCATTTCTTAATGCCCGTATAGGGGCGTGTCTAATTCTCCTACGTAAGCAGTCGAACTATGGTATATCGAACTTGTCTTCTGTCGAACTTAAGAGCTTCCACTGTATTTACATGAACTTGTTTTACTTGTTTCAGATCCTCTATCCATTCCTCAAAAGTTCTCCAAATCAGCATTACTTAAGAAACAGTATCTGTACTTGCGAAGGAGGACATGCAAGAATTTTATTTTCTTTGAAATTCCACCGCCCTTTGAACCTCAAATCCACTTACTTACCTACTTACTGGCTTTTAAGGAACCCGGAGGTTCATTGCCGCCCTCACATAAGCCCGCCATTGGTCCCTATCCTGAGCAAGATTAATCCAATCTCTACCATCATATCCCACCTCCCTCAAATCCATTTTAATATTATCTTCCCACGTACTTCTCGGCCTCCCCAAAGGTCTTTTTCCCTCCGGCCTCCCAACTAACACTATATGCATTTCTGGATTCGCCCATACGTGCTACATGTCCTGCCTATCTCAAACGTCTGGATTTTATGTTCCTAATGGTGTCAGGTGAAGAATACAATGCGTGAAGCTCTCCGTTGTGTAACTTTCTCCATTCTCCTGTAATTTCATCCCTCCTAGCCCCAAATATTTTCCTAAGAACCTTATTCTCAAACACCCTTAATCTCTGCCTCAAATCCGCTGGCATGTATTATAATGATTAGATCACTGATGGCATACAGGCTGAAGTACTGAAAGAGCTATCACAAAAATCGTTTAAATTACTTACGAATATCATAAATGCTATCTTTCGGATAGGATATTTTCCTAACATTTGGAAACACTCGAACATTATTCAAATTCCTAAACCAGGAAAGAATAAATCCGATCCACGTAATTATCGCCCCATTAGTTTATTAAATGTTTTAGGTAAAATTGCGGAAAAGATCATACAGAAAAGATTGAAATCCGAACTCGAAACAATGATCTAATCCGAAACGAACAGTTTGATTCCGTTCAGGTCACTCGTGCACACAGCAATTGCTGCGCACAACGGAATTCATTACCATCGCATTCAATTTAAATCGAACAGTAGCGGCCATATTCCTAGATTATACACAAGCCTTTGACAGGGTATGGCATGCGGGCTTGATATACAAATTAATTAACAATAATTTAAATCGCCGACTAGTAAAACTGTTAGAAAATTATATTCGGGGCAGAACGTTCCAGGTTAAACTGAACGACGTGCACTCCACGTCGCGAGGTATTAACGCTGGTGTGCCTCAGGGCAGCATTCTGGCACCGACTCTTTTCCAAATCTATATTAATGACCTACCTTTTAATCAAAATTTCAATAATAGCATTTTAGCACTATACGCTGACGATTCGGCATTTCTCACTGCTTCGTGGAAGCCAACTGTCGCCATTACCAGGCTACAAGGTCACCTGCGTGACATTGAACCATGGCTCCTCAGATGGAGAATCAAATTAAATATATCTAAAACACAAGCCATCTTATTTAGCAGAAGAAATAAATTCAATAGACCGGGTATAAATCACACGAAGTTAGCTATAAATGGATCACAAATCGAGTGGAAAACTTCAGTTAAATATCTCGGAGTAACACTAGACAGACGGCTCACATTTTCAGAACATATACTTCAAAAACTCAGACTTGCCAATTCTAGAATGGTGGAGCTTTACCCAATATTAAATAAAAGCAGAAACCTAAATATACACACAGCCCTAACTTTGTATAAAACATTAATTAGATCAGTAATATTATATGCTTGTCCTGCTTGGGGACATGCACCTATTACAGTCCGTAAAAAATTACAAGTTTTCCAAAACAAAATTTTAAGATTCATCACAGGACTTCCTAGAGTAACTCCTGTTAGATTGATTCATGAAGAATTAGAAATTTCGACAATTCAAGAATATATCTCAAATCAAGCCTTCTGCACGTACACAAAGTCGTACAGCAGCACAAACCCACTAATTTCTTCTCTAGGAAATTACAACCCTGCGTTAGATAAACACAAAAGACCTAAGACCTAGCTTGGAACGACAACGTACAAGACGAATACCAACTTGAACAATAAATAACCACCTGACTCTAAACCCAGACAAGGCTATTAATGCACTAATAATGTTATTTCTCTGTTTCAGGGTCATCATGTTATTGGCAGCTTAGATGCATTGTTCCAATTGTTAACACTTTTATGGACCTTTAATGAATGTGTATTTTGAATAATGATTAAATTAAAACCTCCCACCCGAACATATTCCCACCACACTATAGCCAATTGGCTTGTCGTCAGCACGACATCTCATCCTGCTCTAGGTTTTCCGTGGTTTCCCTTGAGCAATAAGACAAATGTCGGGATGAGCCCTAAAAGAAATGGGCCACGGACCACTTCCCTTCCCCCACTCTTTCTCTTCTACTGTCACAAAGAACTTGCTAATTTCTTAGATACTAACCCTGAATTATGACAATAGGGGAACATAAATATATTGTAAGTTCACAGGGCTAACGGCTTCGAAGCTGGGTACCTGGTTCTAATGAAGTGCTCTGGTAGCAAATTAACATGGGGGCATGAGATAGTTACTCTGCCTGCCATTAAAAATTCACTTCACGAAATCCCCAAGGCAAAAAAAAAAAAAAAAAAAAAGAAAAAAAAGAGGATTGTTTTGTTGATCTGGTGACCGTTATGGTACTTAAGCGTTCTTTCCTGTATTCTGGGGCTACAGATCATCTGATGAAGTTATCTTATTTTATCTCTACCCTTTAAGGCATCTGCATATCTTATGTCGAACGGTCTACGCCCCCCTTAAGATGAACTGTATTTTAATTGCAATGAAAGTCAGCACCACTTTTATATTAACTCGTAATTAACGTAAGAACACTTGTGCCACCTATGCATACAATTTTCAGCATATCCAATAATTCTGACCCCTCTCCCGTCTCACCCCCGATATGAATGTTCGCTCGCTACCCCTCGTGCTCTACAAGCCGGACTTTCTCAAGAACACCCTTAAGTCCGGAGGCCCGATGGCTATTACAGCCGTCTCTCCTTCAATTTGCTTTGTTATTTATTAAATTGACGAATGTCCAAGCGAGCCACTCGAACGTATTCAGAAAAGTTTGTGCCTTCTCCCTTCAAGTGAGCGGGGGCTGCTTGCGTTATTGCCTCTCTGCAGTTGTTTAGCTGCCCGCGTAATTGAAAATTTGTCATCGATATTATTTCCTTCTTCGTTTCTTACGAATTTAATTCCTGTTTTCCCCTTACATATATGTTCATTTCGTGATTTTTTTTTTTTCCTTATTTATTTCTTTTCCTTAAGGTATATACTTTCTTTGTAAGAATTAATTGACCGAAGACCTACACAGAGTAACAGGATTCGTGGAACAGTCGACCTGGTTAGCAAGTTGGTATAGCGCTGGCCTCATATGCCCAAGGTTGCGGGTTCGATCCCGGACCAGGTCGATGGCATTTAAGTGTGCTTAAATGCGACAGGCTCATGTCAGTAGATTTACTGGCATGTAAAAGAACTCCTGCGGGACAAAATTCCGGCACATCCGGCGACGCTGATATAACCTCTGCAGTTGCGAGCGTCGTTAAATAAAACATAACATTTAACATTTCGTGGAACACAGAAATAGCCTGATTCAAAGTATTTCTTATTTTAGATATAAACTCAAAAGTATGCACAATGGCCTCGGGTTCCATTCCTAGCGAATTCTTCGATATTTTATGAAGATATCTCGTTAAGAACTCTCCTAAGGTATGTCATTGTAGGGATCTTCCTGAAATGTTTAGAATGAAACTTGCATACGATAGGCCTATTAGAAATTAGAAAGTAGAAAAGCCCATTACATCCTTAGCAGGCAAGGGCCTCCTACCATCGGTAGGGCAGCTCTACTTTTGCTCACGGTGTGAGCTAGTCCCTGTGGGCCTTTCTCACAAGGGAAGGGTTTCGGCTCGAACAAGAATTTTTGGTTAAAAATTTGTACAGACACTTACCTCACAATGGTGATGGAGACCCTAAAAGCATTCATTTGTGTAACTCTCCGTTTGGTTGGTATTGGTCAATACATTTCTTTAAAAATGTACATGAGGATTGTTTATAAAATGCATGAAACAGCATGGAGCAGAGAAATAAGCACAACACGCAGAAGCAACACCTGAACAATATTCTGAACCACACTCCATTGCTCGAAAATCAAATGCTACCTGAATTACATTTTTGAAGTCCGAGACTTGTTCAGGATTGACGTAACCAGCTGACTGCCAGGAATACTGAAGCATAGGACGGTACATTGGAGCAGACAACTGGTTATGAATAACAGAGTGCATTTTCATTATAAACACTCGATTTCCCAAGTTAAGTTCTGGATTCTCAGCAAGAGTCCTTATGCAATCTGTTATCCTCCGAGCATATATTTCCTGATTATATATTTAGTTTTTTAGGTGGAATGATCATACATTCCATTTCCTAGGCTTGGAATGATTCATTTATTAAGGTTGTGTCCTTGTACGTATGCAATGACTCGCACAACAGTCTACATTTTTGATTAGCTGCAATATTTTCAGACAGAACGTTGGAGAAAAATGTTCTTAAATGGGCTTTAGACATTTTACCACTCGCACTAGCTTCTAGGCTAGGCTAGGCTAGGCTTACGGGTAAGGTATCCCATCCCCTTAACTTGTGCAGTGCTCTCCTCACCCTTCAACTTGTACAGTGGTATAACAGACAAACCACACATTACACAAACGAATGCTTTTGGGAGCTTTACAGAAATGTAAAGATGGGCCTGTATACAAATTTTGGATACGAAACTCCTGTTCGAACCGAAACCCTTCCCTTGTCAGATTTGAGTCGCTTCACTTCTCCTCACTTCACTTCACTTCACTTTACTTCACTTCACTATTTTGTGTTCTACTGTTACTTATTCTAAATCTAAAATTATGTCTTTCCACTTTTCTCTGTCTCTCGCAATACGCATCCACTGCGGTCCTATCACGTCAATGAAGTCTTGTGCCCATCTCCTTCTTGGTCTTCCCCTTCCTCTTTTCCCCTCCTTGGGTCCCAGACTGTAGTGGCGTATGCCCATCTGTCGGCGGGTAGTCTGGCTACATGTCCTCCCCATTTCCATTTTAGTCTTCTCGCTGTCTTGCAGGCCATTTCGATACCGCTTTTTGATATCAGTTCTTCATTTCTTACTTTGTCCTGTAGTTTAATCTCTAATATATTTCTTTCCATTTTGCATTGGCATACCTGTATCTTCTGTGCTTGTTCTTTAGTCAACGACTAGGTTTGGCTGCCTATGTTAGGGTCGGTATGATACAGGTCCGTAGGGCTTCCAGTCTTAATTGTATATTAATATCTTTGTCTAAGAGCAGGAATTTGAGTCCCCAGAATTTCCCCCATGCTAGGTTAATTCTTCTTCGAATTTCTTTGTCCCTCTTTTCAGTTAGGCTGACTTCTTATCACAAATATACATATTGTTTACAGTACTGAATGTGTGTGCCGTCTATCATTATTGGTGTCTCTATGTCGTTTATCATTGCTTTGGTCTTTGTAGCCCCGCTTTCTCGCTTTCTTTGCTCAGATCTGCTAACATTTCCTGCAGTTCTGTGGCGATTTTGCGAACAGCACTATGTCGTCTGCAAATCTTAGGTTTGATAACTTACCATTATTACTGCAACTGTGCTTCATTGTTATCTGTTTCCGTTTAAGGGTTTAGGTACAGCTTACAACAGTAAAATGTTTGGAAATACTCAACATTTTTTCCTCCATTACTGTATCTTGCACAATATTGTAAATATGTATGTGTAAAATACTGTCCTTCTTCTATATGAAAAAAATATTTTTACGATTTAAAAACAATTATATATTTACATATAAATGTATATGTATAAATATAAATATATATATATATAATTGGGAAGGGTCACATGTATCAATTCGAGATAAGAATTCCTGGTCCGGAAATGACTGAGTCGAAAGTTACAAGCAAAAAGAGTTGTGTGGAAATGAAATAATTTTCTTCCTCTGTACGCCTTATTTATAATCTTACACATACTGTATTCATCTGACGTTGTTTACGTTGTCTACTTACAGTATTCCATTCAGTGCGCTGTCTGTGGGATGGGGACAGGAAACTACACTAAAGCAATGCAGATAACGTAATGTGTAACGGACATGGTCGGTCCTGATATGCACGTCTGTAGACAGCAGTGTATGTGTACAAGTTGCAGTGTCCAGTCGATCAGCCCTAGTGAAATGGAAGAGTACACGAGAGCGGAATATGCAGACATGATTTTCGAATACGGATGAGTCAATGGGAACAGTTGACAAGCTCACAGATTGTATTGGGGCAAGTACTCACATAGGAGACATCTGGCCCATACCATCTTTCCACGACTGTTCCAAAAGTTAAGGAAAGGAGGGCACGTGGTGCCAAATTACAATTCCATTTCCACACAAATATTTTTGCTTATAACTTTCGATTCAGTCATTTCCGGACCAGGGTTCCTTATCTCAAATTGATACATGTGCCCTTCCCCATCTCTGAAAGTTTGTAACACTAGCCCGGAAACACTCTGTATATATATTTTTTCAAATTTCAAAATGATGGCAGTTTATTGTGCAGTGGTGAAGCGTTTCCCTCATAACTCATAAACTTGTTAAATTTTTCATGTTCTCTCTCTTTTATTTTATTGCTGAAAATCATGTTTACAATATCATGCTCTTTAAACTACAATCCTTAATAATTTTTTGTATTATTTTGTGTTAGGAGTAAATACTAATATTAGACCATTTTTTTAATGAAATTATTTTTTACCACACAATCTATCAAAGGTAGAGAAGTGATCTTACGTCATATTGTAGATATGACATGCATAAATATACACAAAAAAATTTCATCACAGAATGTTGAATAGTTTTTTAGTTATGTGGGATATGGTTCGTCACTGCACAGTGAACTGAATTTTGAAAAAAAAAAAATGTAAATAACTTTTTTTAAATCGTAAAAATACTTTTTTTTCATATTGTAGAAGGACAGTATTTTACACATACTAATTTTCATTATTGTACAAGATACAGTAATGGAGGAAAAATGTTTTGAGTATTTCCAAAGTTTTACTACTATAAGCTGTACCTAACGTCTAAAATCTCTAACATTGCTAATTATTCTGATTCCAATAGTACTTCTGTTTTTCAATTTATAATGCTGCTCTTTTTATAACCCTTAATTTTGATGTTTATTCTGTGTCTAATACTGCTGTTCCTTGTATGTCTAACAATGCTATTACTTCTGTGTTTACTGTTAGTGTTTCTTCTTTGCCTAATAGTGCTGTTTCTTCCATTTTCAATACTACTGTTTCTTCTTTGTAATAATCATGTTTCTTCACTTTATAATACTGCTCTTTCTTCCATTTATACTATTGATATTTCTTCTGTTTTAGTGCTGTTGTTCCTTCTTTTTATATTACAGCTGTTCCTTTATTCTAATATCGCAGTTGTAATTGTAATAGATCACTGTTTCTTTTATTCCTAATATCGCTGTTCTAATTCTAATACAACAGTTTCTTCTATTTCAACACCTTATGGTGGTATGGTCGGCACTAAGTTTTTGAGAAAGTTCAACGTGTACATAATGTCTGCGTCCGATTTATTTTCAATATCCGCCGGCATGATCATATATCGGAATATTTTCTACGACTCTCCTGGCTCCGCTTGCAAGATCGACGTTTAGTACATTCTCTTTGCCTGCTATGTCGAATTATACATGACTCCACACCCAACTACCTTGCCTCTCGGTTTACTCTCTTAGCTGCACATCATAATCGTAATACTCGTTCACAGCACAATCTGTTGTTATCACTACCACGTCATCAGACATCTCTGTGCTCAAGTTCTTCCTCAATAGCCATGGTCCGCTCATGGAATTCGCTGCCGCTGGGAATCAGGTGTAGTCTTAGTCCTCAGTTGTTTAAAATTAGGTTGTTTAGAAATATTTTAAATGCAAAGAATTAGTTTTTTAGGTATAATTTTTATTTATTATTATTATTATTATTATTATTATTATTATTATTATTATTATTATTATTTTATACAGTCATTATTTTCCATTGACACTAATATCCAGGTAATTGTCATTGCCTCAATGTAACACGTGCTGTGCTGATCATATTAATTGTAATTACTATTTCTTTAGTTCTATGGTTATATTCGTATGTATTAATACTTTTTTAAGTTAATACTTGTATATTAGAATGTACTTTCCTGTTTGTGATTATGTATTTAAGCTCTCTTTTTTTATTATATTTACTTTTCATTATTATTATTATTATTATTATTATTATTATTATTATTATTATTATTATTATTATTATTTTATTATTATTATAATTTTTTAGTTAATATTGATTGTATATATGTATTCAATTCTCTTTTATTTTATTATTATTATTATTATTATTATTATTATTATTACTATTACTATTATTATGCACCGACTGCCTTTCACCCCAGGTACAGACCTGGTTCTCGATTTGATAGTGGACTGAGTGAACCTCAGAGCCGTTCTGGAAGTTTGGTAACGAGAAAATCTCATCACCATCCGAGATCGAACCCTTGGCCTTCCAGTCCGTAGTCAGTTGCTTTATCAGCTAAGCTATTAGGCTGCCCCCCTATTCCTACAGATAACTTAAATCAACTATAAAAACTTCAATTTTACCAGATGTTCCATCATTTGAAAATTTATTGTTTTTTAATTCACACGTAATTCAGATATTATACAGAATGTGGATATTAAAACACTCACTTCTGTGGTATATGTCATTGAATCGCGTTTTTGGAAATGCTAGAGTTTTGGCAATGACAGTTTCCACTCCACAAGGGATTTATAGGGGCTTATCCAAGTCAATGTGGACTCTTCTTAACGCACCAGCGTTCTTTCTCTTCCACTACTTGTTAGTGCATTTATTAAACAAGATAATAGTGGCGCTGGCATTGTTAATATTTGAACACGATTTATATTTAATAACCTTGGTATTGACAAGACACTACTTTGATACAATCTGTATTTTAAATATTTAAGCGATCTATCCACTGATCTTTGATATGGAAATCGCTGAAGAGTTTTAAAGATGGTGTATATTTTACGACAGAATATGTACGCAACGTTCTTTGCAAAGCTTTAATTAAAATAGAGGAATACCAACGTTGCAGTGGGCTAGTTTAATATTCAGAAAGTAATTGAAAGGTTCATTTTGATACTGGGAATCGTCATCAGGTACTTTCTTTGTTATATCGTATTTCGCCATGTTTCGGCACGAAAAGAGGCGTGACGCTACTTAACATAGGGGAATAGAGAAGAGCGAAACGACGTGCCACAATGGCTGTCGTATCAAATTATTTCATTATCATGTACGAAAGGTTTAAATTATCGTAATTAATTAGAGATCCCTCTGTTACGAGACTGGGAAATGAACAACTTCGAATCACTACGATTTAATACAGAGATTAAAGGAGGGTAATTGATAGCTTTTAATTATTCAGATTAATTTAGTCAAGTCTTTGTTGTAGTTTATGGGCAATGGATGAATTACGTTTGTGTCAACATAATTACTAAACAGTGAACTTGTTTCATTTATATAAATGTACGCTTTAAAGTCTCCATTAAGGGTTGAGGATGGTATTTTTTGGTGAAAAATGAATAAATTAAAAAAAAATATCTTTAAAATACTCTGTGATATGTGTGGAATGCTAGCATAATGTTTTGTGGGTATTTATGCCCTTATCGGATGTTGAGTCGTCATTTTTAAACTTCCTGCGTTATGGATTTTTAAATCACTCGCCCACTTTTGTTGTTGTTTCCGGTAAATTAAATTTTCAAAAAAAAAAAAAATTTTTTTTCTTCAAAATATCCTTTGATATGTGTGGAATGCATTGCATAAAATTTTGTGGGTATTTGTGCCCTTATCGGATGTTTAGACGTCATTTTTATACTTCCTGCGCAATGGATTTTTAAATCACACGCCCGCTTTTATCGGTTTCCAGTAACTTCAATTTTTTTGCTACATTGTCAACAGAAATGGATATAATTTCTGAACTATTAAAGATACATGCATGAAATTTAGAACACACATTCTTTAGACTATTAGGAAACGTTTCTCTATAACAGAAGTTTGTTAATTGATTTCATTTTAAAAATACGTCCGTTTGTTTGCAAGAAAGGAAATCAGAAAATTGTTATTAATTTTTAATTGTTTATTTTACAAACGTAGGGACTAATATCAAAATTCTGTTAGAGACAGTTGCAAGAAACTATTTGAATCTATCTATAAAAATGGTTTAGATATATCGGTTTTAGTACAATCCTGCATTGGGTATATTTTTTTTTTTCAAAATTTGGGCCCCAAAGTATTTTTTTTATATTTTTATTTTGAGTTGCCACAGCTATGAGCTCTCTACATACAAAAAATTAATATTTTACACCAAATAGGAAAAAAGTAAAAAAAATACGAACAATTCTGATTGCTGTGAAATTAGATCAACGATTCTAATGGTTTTCTTGCTACCGGTTGGTACATTTTGTTTCGAACAATAACTTTATTCTGTTATCGAATATAGTAATAAAGAGTGTTCCTACGCAGACCGGTCCCAAGTAGTAATGTTCCGTCGATGTAATGCCCGTAATATGGACCTCCCATCCCGAGGAAGCTAAGAGATAAAGGGTGGAGTGTGACCGGCCTGCGTAGGTAAGCGTGCTCTGACTTGGCCGTACGCCGACGTATGACCACTCGCCGGCCGACAACAGATTTTCTTAGGCAGAAGTTGGAGTGGGACCGGTCTGCATAGGAAATCTCTGTACACATCTGATTGCAAAATTTTAACAGCATACCGTAACTTATAAATATTTATTTATTCTTTAATTTTCTTATTTATATTTATATCTGTATATTTTATTTATATCTGTATTTACGTTTCGTCTATTTTCTTCATTTTGTCTTTTTATGGCAGAAGTAGGATAAATAGTAGAAATTTGTACTTTCTATTGTAATTGGGACTTTGCCCTATTATAGACAAATGAATAAATAAATAAATAAATAAATAAATAAATAATGAACAAATAAATAAATAATTAAAAATAAATAAGTAAATAAATAAGAAAATTATACATAAATAAATAAGGAAATAAATAAGGAAATTGATAATATAGAAATAAATAAGTAAATAAATTAATAGGTGAATAAATAGGAAATTGATAGGTTAAATAAATAAATAAATTAAGTATTTATGTAGACGTGTACTGCTAATAATGTGTTATTGTAATAATATGTTAATGGTGGCACAGGATATGAGAAATGTCAGGTATACCATTACATGTAAAGAAGTGCTGTGACATAAATAAATAAATAAATAAATAAATATATACATGAATAAATAAACGATTGAGTGAATGGATAGATGAATGACTGGATGAATGAATGAGTGAATGAGTGAATGAATGAATGAGTGAATGAATGAATGAGTGAATGAATGAATGAGTGAATGAGTGAATGAATGAATAAGTGAATGAATGAATGAATGAATGAATTAATGAATGAGTGAATGAATGAGTGATTGAGTGAATGAATGAATGAGTGAGTGAATGAATGAATAAGTGAATGAATGAGTGAATGAATGAATGAGTGAATGAATGAATTAATTAATTAATGAGTGAATGAATGAGTGAATGAGTGAATGAATGAGTGAATGAATGAATGAATGAATGAGTGAATGAATGAATGAATGAATGAATGAACGAATGAATGAATGAATGAATGAATGAATGAATGAATGAATGAATGAATGAATGAATGAATGAATGAATGAATGAATGAAATGGCAGAGTATGCAATATCTACATAGGCTAGGTCTATACAGAGCGTTTTTATTTAAAAGAAGAGACCTGCGCTTCATTGCATTTGTCCACAAGATTAAGTCTTAGATGGTTGCTTGGTTGCTAAGACGTATACATTATGACTTAGGAATATTTATTATTACTGCATAAAAACATAGAAATGATTATGTTATGTACTCCTCATCTTTATTAAATTGAACGCATTCAGAATTGAATGGTTAATATAATTGCATAAATGTCTAGGAATGAAACTTTCTTTAGCCATCATTTTCAACACCTGACAGGCATAGCAGTTAATAAATGAACCTCATTAAATGGATTATGCATGTTGTGAGATCTACAACCCACAGTTTGTTAGTAATAGTGATCAAAGAAATAACAGCAGGAAGAAGACCTTTAGGACGTTCAAAATTGCGATTCTTTGACAATTTGGAGAATTATTTCAAGTTGCGAAAGTAGAAAATTGGAACACTTAATATTAATTAGACGAAATTGATGTAACATTGTGAGATCAGCAGGAAGAAAATTGTGCAACATGTACCTTCATAGTAATAATAATAATAATAATAATAATAATAATAATAATAATAATAATAATACTTACTTACTTACTGGGTTTTAAGGAACCCGGAGGTTCATTGCCGCCCTCACATAAGCCCACCATCGGTCCCCATCCTGTGCAAGATCAATCCAGTCTCTACCATCATATCCCATCTCCCTCAAATCCCTTTTAATATTATTCTCCCATCTACGTCTCTGCCTTCCCAAAGGTCTCTTTCCCTCCGGCCTCCCAACTAACACACTATAAGCATTTCTGGATTCGCCCATACATACATCCATCTCAAAGTCCGGACTGGATTTTAATGTTCATAATTATGTCAGGTGAAGAATAAAATGCGTGCAGTTCTGTGTTGTGTAACTTTCTCCATTCTCCTGTAACTTCATCCCTTTTAGCCCTAAATACTTCCCTAATAATCTTATTCTCAAACGCCCTTAATGTCTGTTCCTCTCTCAAAGTGAGAGTCCAAGTTTCACAACCATACAGAACAACCGGTGATATAACTGTTTTATATATTCCAAACTTTCAGATTTTTTGACAGCAGACTAGATGGCACAAGCTTCTCAACCGAATAATAACAAGCATTTCCCATAAGTAATAATAATAATAATAATAATAATAATAATAATAATAATAATAATGGTGTCTTTATTTAACAATATTTTCTCTAATCGAGTCTTTCGAGCGCGATTTATTACAACCTGTTCAAACCATCTGGAATCACAGATGATCATTACTCAAGATATATTTTAGAAATTCTCGATTGTCCAAAGGGTTTTCCATCACGAATTGGATTTAAAAAAATACTCTGGTTCTACTGTGAGGAGGCAATGTCCCTCTTTTCAAGTTTGCATAACTATTTGTGAATACATTATCAGTGTAATGAATTTCCTACATTTTAAAACTTTTTACTGTACTTTTACATTCATAAACATATCGTATGCAATTATTTTTCTGTTCTAAACTGTATGCCTATATCTTTTTAATATATTATCCTCCAAGAATCAAAGCATTCCCGACTGATTTAGCCTTTTATTAAAACGAGGAATTCTTCTCTATAAATTATGCATTTAAATGTACTTAGCAGAGGGGAAACATAATCAAATATTTACTTTGTTCTCATTCTAAAACATTAATTTCAGCTTCTTCAAAGAAAACGAAGGACGTGCCGACAAATTTAAATAACAAGATACATATGAAAGATTGATCTCTAACTACAGACTGATGTCCTCACTTGAAAGTAAAGCAGTGTATAATGTGGAATAAAATTTGTTACGGAAGTATCGCGTGTGGATTCCACGTATTTAATTTTATGACTAGAAAATAATTCTGTTACACAGGGAAGACAGGCTAATAATATTCTTGGAAAATTCTCATAGTGGTCAAATTACTGGTATATTTTAATGATAAAACGAGAACTATTCCAAGATCACAATCCCCAATATGAACGTAGATACACTGACAGGAAACCTGTTAAAAGACGATAGATCACCAATATAATGGGGTTTAATCTATACGGAGGCCTCCTGTTTCCTTCATTTTGTTTGATGGCTTTATAAACTATTCAACAAAGATTTAATTAATAATTCAGAGTTATTCAGCTCCCTACGCTGATAGGCATTGCATGCTGATTTTGGAATATGGGATTTTTATTGTTATTAAATTTTAATTAAATTGGAAATTGAAGGAGTGGAAGGGAGTTGGTAGTAAAAGTTTAAGGACTTGAGTCTCTGGTCTGCACTGTGGTTTTATGACTTTTAATGCTAACTCAGAATTCTAATCTTGTCTAGAGGCTTTTGGGATCCGTTCTAAAATAAGACCAAGTAATTTTACCCTCAGGCCCTCATCCTTGTCGTAAAATGTCTAACTTAAAGTTTGAAAGTTCCCCTGTTTTAATATTAAATTACATGACATTCTATAGGATTGTAAATGGTATTGAGTGCTACAAAATCCAAGAAATATATTAATATAATCACAGGTAATATTGTTGAATAACGTCAAGTAGAAGTTACATCTGAATTTGCAGCTTGCTTTTTATTTTACGAAACAGTAGCAGTTTCAGTCACTGATATTTCATTATTAGTACAAGTAAAGTGCATTTTTGAGAGCGACAGTAGGCAACATAAAAGACCATTATTGCAATTGCAAAACTGTAAGTCAATTGGTGACAGACAGATATGAAAGCAAATATAAATTGGTTACTATAGAGACATTACATAATAAAGAAGAAATACCTCTTTATTATAATAATATGTATGTATGTATGTATGTATGTATGTATGTATGTATGTATGTATGTATGTATGTATGTATGTATGTTATATGTGTTATATGTTATGTGTGTTATGTATGTATGCATTTATTTATTTATTTATTTATTTATTTATTTATTTATTTATTTATTTATTTATTTATTTATTTATTTATTTATTTACTTACTTACTTATTTAGTTACTAGCTGTACCCGTGCGCTCCGCTGCACTTGTTAGAAATAAATATAAAGTAATTACATAATTAAAATAGGACATCTGGTCCAGGGAACATTCATGTTTGATAGAAGGATAAATCGTTTAATATGTCACTTAATTTAAATTCTATTTAAATATAATTAAAATGCGATCATTTTGGTACAGAGACCACTCATTTATTGCAATGATAATTCCTTTAACATATTTCTCAATTGTTATTACATGCAAATAATTAAAATACGATCATTTGGTTCAGAGAACATCCGTTTTTGGTGTAATTTGGTTCCAACAAAATTTTGCTTGGAATGAAACGTATCGGAAATCATTTTTAAAGAAACTTTTGTTATGCAACATTTTTCACAAAAATCAGTAATAAGGGAGATATTTCGGTTTATTTAATTCAGACCCCCTTATAACCCCCCTTTTAAATAAAGTATTTTGAATGCCATATAGCCTAAAATCTAAGTTACGACGAACTTAATTTATATTTCAATTTTCATATAAATCGGTTCAGCCATTGTCGCGTGGAGAGGTAACGAACATCCAGACAGACAGACAGACAGACAAATTAAAATTTCAAAAGAGCGATTTTCGGTTTCAGGATGGTTAATTATACATGTTAACACCAATTATTTTTGGCAAAATCGAAAATTACCAGAAAAATGTTGGCTACAGATTTATTATTAGTATAGATTTGACTAGAAATTGAAAGGTTCGCAGTTGAGCAACTATTACATTCTTTTGTTACAGTTGAGCATCGATTAGTCTATCCGAAACAATTGGGGATGAGGGGAGGGTATTCGGATAATTGATTTTCGGATAACCGAACATTTATGAAAACAAATTTTACCGATGTCATAAGAGCAGTATGAAACAAAGAAACACTGGGTACAGTACTGGCAAAAAAAAAAAACCGGACCGACCCTTGTAGCTGAATTCAGAGTCACAGATTCAAATTTTGCTAGTCACAAAACACATCCATCTTGTATAATTGATTGTAACAATGAAATTTATTGCATTTGTTGGATTCTTACCTTCTTTTGTGTCCTTCAGTGCCTCAAACTTACAGACGAAAAAACTTTGAGAGTTTCATTTTCATCTGGCATCAATATTACATTTCTACCTCTATTCGGCAAAGATAACTGCGTATTTTTACATTAAATAGCAGTACATACCTCTGGCTTCACTATCCATATTCAAATTACCACAGTTTGACACAATACACAGCACAGGATTCTTGCTACAATGGTCGGTCCGGTTTTTTTTTGCCACTATTGTGCTTACAGTATATATTTAGTATCACACGTCTTACAAACAACACAGAGAATTGACGAGCCTAGTTTGACAAGTTCAAATTGGTCATTAAAGTAGGCCTATAGTTTAGGAAAAGAAGTCCAAAATGTTTTTTTTTTCTCTTTTTTTTTTTTTTGCTTTAGAGTTGAGACTTTTTTTTTTTTGCCGCTAGCAAAACTTCTACATGGCGGGCGCGCAAATTAGAATTTGCCGACTACAACGCTTTCGGTTAACCGATGTTTCGGTTGATCGGTGTTCGGATAATCGATGCTCTACTGTATCTTCATTTTCTTGTTTTCTTTTCCCACTTGCTACGTATTTTCCGTTTTGAAAATGAGTTCCTTTACCTTCTCTTTGATCTACGTACCTCTCTCCGTACAGCCTTACATGATACCACACATTTCGTTTCGTCATGAATCCAATCGCCAAGATCCATTATTTAATATTGCTCTGTGATGGCTTTGTTTCATATTCTATCAAGTTACTTTATCACGTCACCATTCGTTGTTTGTTCACAATTGTAAATCGGGAATAAGGAACTGGTCTCCTGGACCGAGCCTGTACTAGGCCGTGACCAGAATCCCGCTTTATTCAGCTGCCTGGTATTGTTTTTTTCGATGTTTTCCTTTACTATAAAGCGAATGACATGTTTCCTTAGATCCTTTCCAATAACAACAATGTATATAGATATTTCATTATAGGTATTATATTTCATTAGAAATTGGAACTCACTTCCGAGTGATGTAAGGGGATGTTGGACAATAACTTCATTTACATCAAAATTGCATAAATTGTTGCTTAACAGTTTAACTGCTGATTAATATTTGTTACCTATAATGAAAGTAACATCTGCCCATTCTTATTATTACCATTAATTTTTAAATAGAGTACAAAACCTGTAATGGAAAAATCTCATTACATTAATATTATTCTCATTATATCAATATATTTTAGATTTTTATTTTGCTCCCTATAACATAGTTCTAGTCATCTACTATTAAATTTATTCCCATCATTCTAACCAACCAGCTACTACTTACTACTGCTACTACTACTGCTGCTACTACTACTACTACTACTACTACTACTACTACTACTACTACTACTACTACTACTACTACTACTGCTGCTACTACTACTACTACTACTACTACTACTACTACTACTACTACTACTACTACTACTATTACTTACTGGCTTTTAAGAAACCCGGAGGTTAATCCAGTCTCTATCATCGTATCCCACCTCCCTCAAATACATTTTAATATTGTCTTCCCATCTAAGTCTCGGTCTCCCCAAAGGTCTTTTTCCCTCCAGCCTCCCAACTAACACTCTATATGCATTTCTGGATTCGCCAATACGTGCTACATGTCCTGCCCATCTCAAACGTCTGGATTTAATGTTCCTAATTAGGTATGTCAGGTGAAGAATACAATACGTGCAGTTCTGCGTTGTGTAACTTTCTCCATTCTCCTGTAACTTCATCCCTCTTAGCCCCAGTTATTTTCCTAAGCAACTTATTCTCAAGCGTCCTTAACCTATGTTCGTCTCTCAAAGTGAGAGTCCGAGTTTCACAACCATAAAGAACAACCGGTAATATAAAAGGTAACCAACCAACTAGCTCTCTCAACTTAATTATAATTCTTTACATATTGGATATAGACTGAATTGAATTACATTAGTTCATAAATTAAGTTATTACTTTTTCTTATTGTCTCAAATTAAATTAAAATGTACTAGCCGTTAAAACTTACCTGAAGAGTACTGCTGGAGAATCTTTTAAGTGTATTGTAAATATTTATAATTTAAATACAGACATGTGCAATTTATTAGACTCAGCACCACATTTTTCATTTTTATAAGTATCATGAATTACTGGCCACAAAATAATTCTGTAGGACTCTATGAGGCAGGATCAGTACAAAAAAGTGCTAGAAACACGAATTTTTCCACAAATGAGGGTCTGGTTCCATGATGGTGAATGTGTTTCAAGCAGGATGGAGCGCTCTGCAACAAAGCCAGATCAGTAACTAATTTTCTGGCTGAAAATAATGTAGACGTCCTTCCTGGCCAAGTAACAGCCCAGACGCAAATCCAATTGAAAATCTTTGGTCTATCGCAAAGAGAAAACTAAAAAAAAAAAAAAAATGATGATTACCACAAGGTGGACCTCATAGAAGCACTTATCCAAATATAGCACAGGGATGAAAACATAAAAAACAATTCATATTTGAGGAGAAAAATTCCCTCCGGGATCGAACCCGGGTCCTTGGTTCTACGTACCAAGCGCTCTGACTACTGAGCTACGCCGAATTCAATCCACAGCACCGGATCGAACTCCTCCTTCAATGTTTCCCTTTGTGGCCTGACTCCAAGTCAGGCATATATATATATATATATATATATATATATATATATATATATATATATATATATATATATGTTGACGTATATTCAATGTCAACTGCCATTATACTAGGAACGCACTCAGCTGAGTGACTTGTTGGCCGGGAATCCGCAGTTATTATGCACTGCTAGTTATGGGAATATTGTAGATTTATTAATTTGTCCTACAGAATGTTCTCTGTAATACTGACACTTAATATTTGAGGAGAAAAATTCGCTCCGGTGCTGTGGATTGAATACGGCTAGCTCAGTGGTCAGAGCGCTTGATAAGTAAAACCAAGGACCCAGGTTCGATCCCCGGCGCCGGAGCAAATTTTTCTCCTCAAATATTAAGTGTCAATGTTACAGAGAACATTCTGTAGGACAAATCAATAAATCTGCTATATTATAAAAAAACAATGAGAAAATCTCATGAACAGCATGCCAAACTGCATAAAATTGATAATAAAGAACAAAGGGTTGCATACTAAATATTAATTGTGGCAAACAGTGTGTAATAAATGAGTTTTGTAGAATAAATGTTACTTGAATCATATATATTATCTAATAATTTGCACACGTCTGTACGTATGTCACTTGTATTAAGGCTGGTTGAGTGAAAGAGAAGGCCTTATGACCTTAACCCTGCAAGCGAAAGTAAAATATTCTATTCTATTATTGTAACCTGTAAATTAATACTTCGTATGGCCTAAATATGGAAAGCTTTCTTGTAATTTAGATGTTGTGACGCCAGCATTAGGAAATTTCTTAATGGAAGTTCAGGTTGCAATTTATGGAATATTAGAACAACAACATAGATTGCGTTATTTTGTTCTCTGTTAACTGTAGACTATACTTTCAAGATTATTTGGGATGTATTATGAGCATTAAATTTATCTTTCTTTTTTCAATTTTCGGTGTTTCAATACTTACTTATTAGGAAATATTAGTAGCCTATGTTGTGTTTAAGCTCTCTCGAACGAACAATTTTATATGTACGAAAAATGTATAAACTTTTGAGATCCAAGATTTCGCTGTTGTATAAGATTTAATATATTTAACTATGTGTAAATTGTGAATATGAGTTTGCAATTGTAACTATCTCTAATCTGAACGATATAAATTCTTTACCCAGACACTGTATTAGCCTATGTAGTACTTTTCTTAGCGTGTACACGACTTTATTCACGGGTTCAGCGCACTTCAGTAATGAAGCAACATATGTTGATTTTCACAGATCCCGTGCACGGCTTTAGCGTCTCGTGTTCTTTGGCGTGGTTCAGCATTATCTAAGGGTCATATCAAGAGGTGAGTAATTTAATATTTTCAAACATTTTCGCCCAGTAGCTGTGAGTTTCATTTCAAAAAACCATAAATTACTGTGTTCTTTATCATTAATCAAGCACGGTATCATACCATACCGCCATCATCACGTTGTTCTTACGTGTGAAATAACTTTTCTCTCTCCCGTCTTAAGCTAGCCTCTTATTAAACCGTAGAGCAAGATATACCTGAGAATTCGAAATATCTGGTAATTCATCCACGCATTTGCATAGTATGTACAGACAGAGCTATTATACCGATCTTATAAAGTCGTTTTGGGGTCTAAGCCGGTGAACAAATCCTATAATGATTGCAACGTATAACAAGCACTTTTGCTTATAAGGTCCTGATTCGTGATTAGCCCGTGGCTGTTGTTTGTGTTCATGTTTCCATACCACAGCCGACACACAGCGTACACTTGGTCGTTCAAATTATTTTGATGTAAGTCTATTCTTTCTTGGTACAGTCTCACTCAAAATAAGTCAGATGTTTCTCACCTCTGAAATATTAGGCCTAATTGAAATGTGGTGGTTATTGCATATAAGCCCGTATGAATGGTAAATTCATAAATATATTTCTAATATTTCATTTTAATTTTTCACAATAATAAGTTATAAATTCATTTACGATACAAGTATATACAAATGCCGTCGACCTGATTGGCTAGTTGGTATAGCGCTGACCTTCTATGCCCGGGTTGTGGGTTCTATCCCGGGCCAGGTCGATGGTATTTAAGTGTACTTAAATGCGACAAATGTCAGAACTCCTGCGGGACAAAATTCCGGCACATCCGGCGACGCTGATATAACCTCTGCAGTTGCGAGCGTCGTTAAATAAAACATAACATTTAACATTTATACAAATACCAGTATATAATAGTAGATAACATAAAACATAATTCACTCGTCGTTAATAACCAAGCCTTGAATATTTAGGTTTTAAAACACTAAACTAGTTTTTTTTTTTCAATCCATGTTTTAGGTTTTCAAATCTCTTATAAGTGTTTATAGATTTTTTATGAAAAATAAGTAAAAAAAAAGGGAATATACTATTAATTCCGTATTTACCCGCATAATGGACGCACTCCAAATTTTCGCGTTAAAATTAACAAAAAAATTCCCCGTGCAATATACGTATACAGGAATGTGAATCTGTGACAAAAATGAAAGCAGTGATGCTGAGCCTCATAGTGAATGAGGTAAAGTTAGTGTTAATAATAACAATAAACTGTCTTTTCTTATTGTTGCTGTTTTCATTGTTACAAGTTATTATCTGTTTATACAACTGCTGCTAACTATCGATCGTCTTAAGTAGGACGCAATCGATGTATAAATTAGTCGCGGCCCATATATTCTTACGTATTCTATCGATTATTTCAGCATTCGGGCTGGCGCACCTTTAATATGTATTTTTTTTCACTAAATTTTTTTCTCGCATAAAGGACGCATCCTAGTTTTTTGTTATAAATCGGAAAAAAGTGCGTCTATTATGCGAGTAAATGCAGTAAATATTGCAGTAATATTAAACTTGTATTAAAATCACCGTTAATATAATATTATAAATCTAAAGGTAGCCTAATGATTGACATGGTGAAGATGGAATGTTTTATGGAATATTTACCAATATTAATACATTTTAATAGTCTATTATGTTGCAACGCTGTATACTATATTAAATAATTTAATTAGTGCTCCTAATATGACACTGAACAATGAAATATTTTGACAGATTTTCAGTAGCAAAACCTCCTCATATAAATACTCTAAAAGTGGTCTCTTACGAGAGTGGATTGCAATTCATACAATATCATTTATTTTGCTTAACGATAACAGATTATACTTCTGATGCTTTAGAACTATAAGTTGAGAGGACGTTGGCTATTCTTTGCTCATGTCATGATCACGTGATTGTGGTACATCTGACTTTTGACATGCGCCTATTCTTTTAAAATATGTTCGATGATTTCACAAACTGCCGTCCTCTGTATAGACATGCATTGTCGCCGCATTGTAGAGCTTATCTTTCAAAGAATTCCATCTACAATAAGGTATGTATTTGCAATGCAATGAATGGCAATACTACGTATTTCAGCGAGTTCCGCTGTTACTCTAACGAAAAAGAAAAGCGATATTTCGAGAGTAACGAGATAGTAACAGAACATTATTCACTTCAAATTTGTGAACTTAAATACGAAGTTTGAACTACCACAACATCTGCTTCGCAAGAGGAGAAATGGAAATGCTAAAATTTTGAAGTGTGAGAATACCGCAATGAAAGATTTGAATATGTTACTCATATTAAAATTCTCCTAGTTCACCAGTGAACCTATCGGAACATCCAACAAAGTAGCGAGGTATATTGAAACAGAAGCCAATGAAAATGCAAATAAATCTGAATTGCTCAGTACAATGCAAAACTGAGCGTGTCGCAACTGGAATTTAAAACACCACGGGCTTTGGCGTATGGTCTTTAAAAATGGCGATACTGTACCGGTGGTGCTACTTTTTTAATAGAGCGAGAGAATGTAATATTTGATAATGTCAAAAACATAATTGTGATTTTTGAGACATTTTCTTCAAAATTCACTCATGGATAGGCTACCCTTCAATATTAAATTGTTCCAAGTAATTAATTAACATGTGTCTCAGTGAAACTTACAGGAGAGTTCGCATAGGCCAGCTTCTGTCTGATGCTTTTCCAATTCACTGCCGGTAAAGCAAGAAGATGAACTATCACCTTTACTTTTTACTTCACCTCTAGTCTATGCCATTAGGAAAGTTCAGGATAACACAGACGGTTTGGAATTGAACGGGTTACATCAGCTGCTTGTCTATGCGGATGACGTGAATATGTTAGGAGAAAATATACAAACCATTAGGGAAAACACGGAAATTTTACTTGAAGCAAGTAAAGCGATATGTTTGGAAGTAAACCCCGAAAAGACGAAGTAGGCCTATATGATTATGTCTCGTGATGAGAATATTCTACGAAATGGAAATATAAAAGTTAGAGATTTATCTTTCGAAGAGGTGGAATGATTGAAATATTTTGGAGTAACAGTAACAAATATAAATGACACTCGGGAGGAAATTAAACGCAGAATAAATATGGGAAATACGTGTTATTATTCTTTTGAGAAGCTTTTGTCATCTAGTCTGCTGTCAAAATATCTGAAAGTTAAAATTTATAAAACAGTTGTATTACCGATTGTTCTGTATGGTTGTGAAACTTGGACTCTCACTTTGAGATTAAGGGATGTTTGAGAATAAGGTTCTTAGGAAAATATTTGGGTCTAAAAGGGATGAAGGTACAGGGGAATGGAGAAAGTTACACAACGCAGAAATGCACGCATTGTATTCTTCCCCTGACATAATTGGGAACATTAAATCCAGACGTTTGAGATGGGCAGGGCATGTAGCAAGTATGGGCGAATCCAGAAATGCATATAGAGTGTTATTTGGGAGGCTGGAGGGAAAAAGACATTTGGGGAGGCCGAAACGTAGATGGGAGGTAAACATTAAAATGGATTTGAGGGAGGTAGAATATGATGATAGAGACTGGATTAATCTTGCAGAGGATGGTGATCGATGGCGGGCTTATGTGAGGGCGGCAATGAACCTGCAGGTTCCTTGAAAGCCATTTGCAAGTAAGTAAGTGAGTGAACTTTAACACATTTTTTAAAAAGTTTGGAAATACTGGATAGTAATAAGATAGGTTGATAATAAGTTCATACACGCTTCTGTTTTATAAAGAGGTTTAATTCTTCTTCTTCTTCTTTGGCACTACGGCCCTTGTAGTCTAGCCTTGGCCTCCCTTAGGATCTTGGTCCATTCCTGTCCAACCAGAGCCTTCTGCCTCCATCTTCTCATGCCTAGAGTCCTTAAATCTTCCTCCACTCCATCCAACCATCTTAGTTTCCGTCTGCCAATATTGCGCCTGCCTTCTGGTGTTGTGTTTAGAATCTTTTTTGGTATTCTCTGATCATTCATCCTGATTACATATCCTAACCATTCCAACCTACGGGCTTTGATTTCAGCAACAATATCTGGAGATTTATATTGAGTTTTCAGTTCTGTATTATATCTAATTCTCCAGTGCCCATTCTCATATTTAGGACCATAGATTTTCCTTAGAATTTTCCTTTCCCATGTCATCAGTTGTTGTTCCATTTTCTTCGACAGAGTCCAAGTTTCACTGCCATAAAGCACAATTGGTCTTACGACTGTTTTATATAATGTAAGTTTTGCTTTTTACTTATGCATCTTGCTCTCAAAGTTTTGTTAAGGGCTCTCAGGCATCTATTTCCCCAGAAATTTTTTGCCTCATATCCGCATCTGCAGTGTTTTCTTGGGTAATTAGAACTCCTAGATATTTAAAAGAATCTACTTCCTCATATTTCTGTCCATTTATTATAATATCTTTATTACAAACGCCACTTGGTCTTATGTTTCTCATATATTTAGTTTTCTCTTTATTAATTTTTAAGCCCATGTGCTCTGCTTCTGTTTGAATTTGGGTTACTATTTCATTTAGCACTCCAAGAGATCTACTCATGACCACAATATCATCCGCATAGGCCATGCACTGTCTGGTCCTATTAAATATGGTACCATTAAAATTTATATCAATGTTCCTAATGACTTTTTCAAGGCCAATATTAAACAGAATTGTAAATAAGGAGTCTCCTTGCCTCACCCCATTTACTGTTAAGAATTTATCAGATAGTTTTGTTTGTATCTTTACCTTATTATATGTTTTGGAGAGGGTTATTTTTGTTAAATTTACCAATTTGGTAGGGATACCAAATTCTCTCATTGCCTCCAGAATTTTAAATCGATTCATGTTATCAAATGCCTGCTTAAAGTCTATAAAAACATATGTATGGGGATATTATAAAAGAGGTTTAATTATCGTTGATAAAAAATTTATGGGGAATATTCCGGATAAGGACGAAAAATAAAAAATGTGAGACAGAGATAAGTGTTTTGAGTATTCTAGTTGTTGTTATGACTGTACTAAGTGCTACATTATTTTTTAAAGTTTTAGTAATATTTACCAATTTATTCTCTCTTACCGGAATCATATACATACTTGAAGATTAAACAAGAGATAGGGGAGAGTCGGGTAGTATCGGACATAGGGTAGTATCGGACAGTGCGTTTCTTTCATCTACCACCATATGGTAGTACCTGAATGACATGGTTACGTTTCTCTATGCGACATCACAGAAACGTAACCAAGTCAATCAGGTACTATCATCGTGTGGTAGATGAAAGAAACTCACTGTCCGATATTACCCGATGTCCGATACTACCCGACTCTCCCCTATGTTATTAGGAAAACTAGTATGACTCAAAGTATTTATAGGAGATACAATACCAGTACCAATGTTTGATAAATGAGTGTTAAATTTAGTAGCAATTTTATTTTTATTCTCATAAAATAAGACCGAACACAGCCTAATGTCATGATATAATTCTTTTCTTGGCTCGTTGTGTTTCCATTGGTAATTAATAACTTGTCCGAAACAGCAATGCTGTTATCAGTTTTGTTTGATATGTTACTGTTCTTGAAAATCTTCACATTAGATTGATGTTAACTCATTTTTCATCGTAGTTTTAAAATCGAGGTTGCGCTTCCCTTTTACTTCGATTTAACTTTTTAATGTTCAAATCTTCATAACTTTATTATCACATTATCACAAAATAACTAAGTCTAACTTCAGTAAGTCTCTTCCTTAAGTGAGAGACAATCGGAGGGTAATGTCTACCACAACGCTTCCTTTTATTACCGAGGTCAAGGCAGCATAGGAACTCTGCCTCCCTGCTCTCTCTATTCGCCTCACTAGAACGTAGTAATATCTCCACTCTTCTCACCTTACATATCTAAATAAAGATATTTTCGTATTTATGAAAACGACGAGCCATAACTCGCTTTCTAATTATTCACACATGCACACCCAACCACACACCATACATACTAGAATATTATACAGATTTTTTTCAGTCACAGGTCTTTAGAAAGTCAGGGCGTTTCAGAATCCATTACAGACCATAAATTTCATTTCCAACTACATTTCGTCCTTAAATTTTGCGTTTTTATTTTACTCATATGTCTTTATTATATTTTGTTGTTATCTACAGACGCTTTGATAAAAATTTACAATCAGATCCCTTTTTCGAAGGAAATGACACAGTTTTCAACTACAAACTGTCGGTTTAATTTAATTAATCTTCTAGAGAAAGAATAATCTTCTATGGAATAACAATTTTCCTGTTACAGGCTCACAGACACTATAGATCAAATAGAGAGTAACTTTTTCTACTACCCATCCGTTGTAAATTGACCGGTGTTGATTCCACGATCTAGCAGAGTACGTCATTCCCCTTCACGAGTACTTTGACCCCCTACAGTGCCTCGTGCCCCGTAATCGAAAACGATGTTTTGTAGGGCTTATACAACAACAGTGGCGACATCAGCGCTCAGCGGTAGTAGTGCTAGTGCTAGTGCTAGTGCTAGTGGTAGTAGTTATTTTTGACATGCCACGTCTATATTCGATCTAAACACATAATAGAAAACAAATGGTAGAAAATTCTTAGAATCTCTATAGGCCTAGGCCTAATTGCGTGGAACGTTAAAGTAGTTTTTGGTTATGTTATTGTTTGGGTTTGGATTTTTTGTATGTTATCAATGTGTATGAAATAATTTAAATGTCATTAAACATGTTGCATTATAATGAGTTATTTTATTTCTACATTTTAAGGGAAGTCTTTAGAGAAAATAAGACATTATTGCACAAAAAATGGATTTATCTTTTATCTGTAGATGGTTCCTAATAACCTACTGTACGTGTTTGCAAATTTTCAAGGGCTTAAGACTGTTGTAATCCCTTCTAAATGATAATAAAGTCCGCACTCTTGAAAAGTGAATTTTAAAGTTATTTTTTCCGCTGTAATATTTTGTGTATTTCTCTTCATCCAAATCACTAACGCTTCTATAATTTTGTAGCTAAGAAGCTGACTTTTTAAAAATATATTCACTACCATGTTTAACAATTTGTTTTTGAATTTTATTGTAACTCTCCACTTTCAAAAAAAATGTATATACCATAAACAAAGAGAAATAAAGATATGGTGATTTCACATATTATTTTTCCTCTGTAATCTGGGATTATTTAAAGAAATAAATGCACAATTATTTTCGTAACATAGCAGCGGTGCTATAGTCCACCCTTAAGCTACCTCGCGGGTTGCATGGGCTCGCTGCCACTAAGGAGTAGTAATATGTTGCGGGTTGCATCAGCAAACTCCCGTTAAGGGTAAAGATGCAAGGAAATTGTAACGGACTTTTCGCGAATAGGTGTCCACTTACATCTTCCACGTTAAAACAAAAGGATTTGGTGGAAAGCAAGTTATACCTACGTTATTCGCAGTTGCCATATGTGTAAAATGCTCACGTCATATGCGATAAACTCAACAATGTAAACGAGTCCATTCTTATATACAAGGGGAATCCACATATTATATAAAGGGGTGAGAATGAGGTAGTCCAAAGCCACACTTTTAACAAAAAAAACATTTTTGTGCTACACATTTTATGGGGCAGCTATAATCGAAATATTATAAAAATTACTCAACAAATGATGTAAGTAGCCTATACGTCGAAGAAATTACAATACCGCACTTAATAGCATTGGACTCTAAACCTTTAATACACTTTCCTGCAATATTTTGTCTGTGTGGCTTAAGACTATATAATTCTTACCCCTTCATATAAATATTTTATTCATTAGAGTATATTGTAATCCATGGGGGGGGAGTGCTTGCAATATATTAAAAAAATAATGTTGCTAATTTGTGCTTTGCCGTGGATGAGAAACAGACGGGTGCACAATACATGTGTAAATATACAAAGTTAATACTGTACAAGGTTAGCAATACAGATGGATAAATAGCAATAACAATAAGTACGGGATAATATCATGTATTTACATTTGTTTAGTCAACTGTCCGAAGACATGTTTGAACCTCATACGTCACACCAATAAAAGCATCACTCATGAGGCCACTAAGCCAGGAGATAGTGAGGTAGGGTGGCCATTTCCTTTCTCCTCCATTGCAAACATTGCTGACTAATAACATATTTCACTAATCAGACGTCCACACCTGTGGAGTAACGGTCAGCGCGTCTCGCCGCGAAACCAGGTGGCCCGGGTTCGAATCCCGGTCGGGGCAAGTTACCTGGTTGAGGTTTTTTCCGGGGTTTTCCCTCAACCCAATATGAGCAAATGCTGGGTAACTTTCGGTGCTGGACCCCGGACTCATTTCACCGGCATTATCACCTTCATTTCATTCAGACGCTAAATAACCTAGATGTTGATACAGCGTCGTAAAATAACCCAATATAATAATAACTAATCAGACTTCAGATGTATACAAAAATTTATTCTTCCTCTGACACATATCGTCAAGTGAAATGTACTGTCTGATAATAGATGTATGTAGGTCTACATATTAGCCAGAACCTCAATAATTAGAAGTATTATATAGATTAGGTAAGTTAATTGTTAATTGTGTTTGGCCCAAAAAGAGTTATTTACTCTTGTCCTCCTAATAGTACATTCTGTACATTAATTCATTATTATTTTATTATTCATTCATTCATTTAGTGTTCTGCCTAAGGGCACGTCTTTCACTGTAATCCAATCTTTCTCCAATCTCCAATCTTTCTTTGTCTCTTCATATGATCCATATATCTTAATGTCGTCTATCATCTGATATCTTCTTCTGCCACGAACTCTTCTCCCGTTCACCATTCCTTCCATTTCATCCTTCAGTATGCAGTTTCTTCTCAGCCAGTGACCCAACCAGTTCCTTTTTCTCTTCCTGATCAGTTTCAGCATAATTTTTTCTTCACCCACTCCTTTCAACATAGCTTCATTTCTTATTCTATCTGCCCACTTCACACGTTCCATTCTTCTCCATATCCACATTTCAAATGCTTCTGTTCGTTTCTCTTCACTTCGTCGTAATGTCCATGTTTCTGCCCCATGAAATGGCACACTCCACACAAAGCACTTCACTAGTCTCTTCCTTAGTTCTTTTTCCAGAGATCCGCAGAAGATCCTCCTTTTTCTATTGAAAGCTTCTTTTGTCATTGCTATCCTCCTTTCCACTTTCTGGCAGCAGCTCATTTTACTGCTTGAAGTACACTCCAAGTATTTGATGCTGTCCACTTGGTCTACTACCTCATTTATAATTCGGAAGTTTATCGTCTGTATTTTTCTTCCTATGAATATGGTCTTCGTCTTATTTGCATTTATCTTCATCCCTTACTGCTTACATCTGTCATTTAGTTCCAGTAGCATATCCTTTAATATCATCTCCAACGCCATATCATCAGCAAATCTTAGGCACTTCATTTTTCTTCCTCCTACTATCACTCCTCCGATGTAATGAAAACCGTTCTTTACTAAAGCGTCTAAGTAGATGTTGAACAGAGTAGGTGATAAAGGACATCTTTGAAGTGCTCCTCTCCCAATTTCACTTCCTTGTGACATTTATTTTCCCTATATTTTCTTTGACTCTTTGTTTCATACAAAGATTACGAAACAGTCTTCTCTCTTTCCAATCCATACCAATTCTGTTTAGGATCTTTATTATTATTGTTACTGTTATTATTATTATTATTATTATTATTATTATTATTATTATTATTATTATTATTATTATTATTACAAAGTTACACAACGCAGAACTGCACGCATTGTTTTCTTCACCTGACATAATTAGGGACATTAAATCCACACGTTTGAGATGGGCAGGGCATGTAGCACATATGGGCGATTCCAGAAATGCATATAGTGTTAGTTGGGAGACCAGAGGAAAAAGACCTTTGGGAAGGCCGAGACATAGATGGAAGGATAATATTAAAATGGATTTTAGTGAGGTGACATGATGATAGAGACTGGATTAATCTTGCGCAGAATAAGGACCGATGGCGGGCTTATGTGAGGGCGGCAATGAACCTGGGGATTCCTTAAAAGCCATTTGTAAGTACGTATGTATGTATGTATGTATGTATGTATTATTATTATTATTATTATTATTATTATTATTATTATTATTATTATTATTATTATTATTATGGGATTGACTGTTACTCATAGCTTATTTCATTCCGTTCATTAGACACTTTTATAACTTACACCAAATTATATTTATTTATCCTAATTCCTTTATAGAAGTGCAATTATAGGGAGTTCCTCAAATCTCCAGTCCCTTATTTTTCTGATAGTGAACACTTCTGAAATGTATCTCTCTTAAAGTTAATGTTGTTATGAAGGAAACTTACAGCCATATGGAATAAGTTCAATTCTGAATAGACAATCTCAAACGGTCACATTTCCATTCTAGTAACTTTACTGGGATTTTAACAGATGCAGTTAGATTTTAAGAATGGGTGTTTGTAAGTTCTGGGAATCTAATTCTTTGTAACAGGTTGAATTCTGTTCACTGACTAAATCCAGTGCTTTGACTCAACATACCTGAGTAAGTAAGGCAGGTTTTGGAATGTACCCAATGTGAATAATAAATCACTTGGTATAAACTACACCAACGTAATCTAAAGCATCGCCAAGTTTATCACCTTTATTTAAGGAAAGAAATGTTGTTGTATTTGTACAATATGCTTGAAATCGCAAGACATTAATTTGAAGTGCCTAACCCGTCATATCGTGATATTTAGATGGGAATCTTTGAACTATAAATCGTGATCACGTGATCTTTGTTAATCTAAGAATAAAGACCGAAGAAAGATAATGAATGTACAGCACTAGGAATCTTCTCTGTCAGGAATTTTGAAGTTCCGCGAGTTGCTAACAATGATAGGCTTCAAGTGTGGAGGGAGGTGAGATGAAACAATTTTGATATATTTCATCTTGTCAATTTTGCTTTGAACTTGACAGTACAATTAAGTGCTCGCAGGGAGGGTTAGAAATGTGTTGTTATATGTGATATTGCCACGTATAATTATTGCTCTATAACTCCTTTCCGTGGTAGTTTTCCAAAAAAATAATCAGGGAGAAGCCTTAGATTAACAAGAAAGGGAGAAGAGATATGTTCGGTCAAGAGAGAAAGAGGTAGAATCGAGCACAAGTAAGAATAGGAGAGATAAAGCTGGAGTGTAATTAGTATCTTGGGGGCAGTGATGCAAAGGTAACGCTTGATTGATGCCAAATGATAGGGGGGGCAGCACCTGTAAGCATGCTCCATACCGACACCTCAATTATATTATCCAACATGGCGTCCCAAAGATTCTTGCTTTCGCGTGGGTGTAAAAGTTCAGTCTAGTATGGACATGCTAAAGTTATAGCCTGCAGGTTATTCGAGACTCTACCCCATTCCGTAGAGGAGAGGTATAAAAAAAAGGTCATTGTATCGAACAATGTCATGGAAATGATCAGTTGTAATACGCATTACCACTTTATCTGCTTGGTATTAAACTATCTTACGTACTGGACTTCAGGACTTTTTAATCATTCATCTATCGAACGTCTCGAAGCGTTTTTATGAGTGTGATGATGTGATGATAGCGAAATATGTGCATGTGGAAAATTCAAGGGTTTACTTGGACTATTCAACCATATTGCACGGTTTAGATGTCCAGTAATCGGGGACAGGAAGAATGTATAAGCTGGTCATATTAATAGCAGCTATTATCACGAGTTAATCAAGATTGAGTTTAATGTGATCTTGCAGACGTAAGAAATGGCCTCGGGCTATACGTGCCCCATTCCTTGAATCATAACGGTGTCTCCTTCGCAAAGTGGAGGACTGCTTGAGGCCCAGTAATTACGGCCGCGAAGGTATTTCTCAGAAGTTGATGATATATGGGAAATTATCCGTGACACTTGGAAATATTTTTTCTCGTTACAACACTTGAAACGTATCTGAATTCCCAAAAAACTGTATCTGTTGCTGTTGAAATCCAAAACCCAGCCAAATAGAAGGTTGACATGCCGGGTCTGAAATTGGCTGATTGTGGTTACTATCCGAAATAAATTGGGATTCGTAATTATATAGAGGAACTAAAACTGGAATCGTAGAATTTGTAACATATCAGAATATAATTTTTTGCACGATAGTGTATTTTCTCGTCGTTGTAGCAAAAGGCTGCAACGATTGAAAGTTGATTTTACTGAACTCAGACCTCCTAACCTAGATGAGTATGTCGAAATATTACAAATAACTGCTCTAGTGTGGTAATGAAAACCACTGCCTTCTATGTATGCTACGATGCATGTAAAATTCATACGCAGAAAGCAGTGTTAATTAATATATGAGTACATTATGCGAAACAAATCACTGCATTTGAAATATACCGGTTCTGAACTTAACAAAATAGTACATTATGCAATGATAGTAATTAAGACCCTAGTATGTTTGTTTATGAAACTAGCGCAAACGAGTTTCATAATTTTCAGACGAGCGTCTTAATTACCATTATAGGCAAGTTTCATACGACTTTTTATGCTCTACGATATTTCTAACTTGAAATTATTCAGAAGTATTCATTTTATTTGTATCTGATGAAGATCGGAAGTGACCTTGTGCATAGCTCGTAAATTGTGAGATGTGCGCAGACGCGAAAGTGTTGATTTTTTCTGAGGAACAATAATGTCATTGACCTTGATGTAATGTAGAGAATAACACAAACTAATTTTGATATAACCTGGAAATTGATTTAGAATTGAAAAACGAGATGACAAATTGAATTTATTTGAATATTATTTACAATTAACGCTATTATAGTAACAGAACATAACCTTCTGCGACAGTATTGGATTTCCAGCCACCGTGACGTTTGCCTCGTTGTCTTTCGATTGCATATTCGAGAATAATCGAAAACCTGAACTTTAATGGTTAGGTGTACTTTAATGACATGCATTAAAGGACTGCTACCAAGTGTATAATTACTACATTTCGGCATGGTCGAGCATAAAATATATAAAAATTATTCCAATCAAGCTCGAAATATTACAAGTACCTGAATCATTTTTACTACTTCACATTGAAGTTGATGGCAAATGTTTGTACGTTGGCCAGACTGCTTACATCAGTCAGCTGTACATAATGTAACGTACGCACTGTATATTGAACAATTCAAACTTCACTTAACAAAAAAGGAATAAAAATTATTCCAATTGAACACGAAATATTAGAAGTACCTGAATCATTTTTACTACTTCACATTGAAGTTGATGGCAAATGTTTGTACGTTGGCCAGACTGCTTACATCAGTCAGCTGTACATAATGTAACGTACGTACTGTATATTGAACACTTCAAACTTCACTTAACAAAAAAGGAATAAAAATTATTCCAATTGAACACGAAATATTAGAAGTACCTGAATCATTTTTACTACTTCACATTGAAGTTGATGGTAAATGTTTGTACGTTGGCCAGACTGCTTACATCAGTCAGCTGTACATAATGTAACGTACGTACTGTATATTAAACAATTCAAACTTCACTTAACAAAAAAAATAAAAATTATTCCAATTGAACACGAAATATTAGAAGTACCTGATTCATTTTTACTCCTTCACATTGAAGTTGATGGCAAATGTTTGTACGTTGGCCAGACTGCTTACATCAGTCAGCTGTACATAATGTAACGTACGTACTGTATATTGAACAATTCAAACTTCACTTAACAAAAAAGGAATAAAAATTATTCCAATTGAACACGAAATATTACAAGTACCTGATTCATTTTTACTCCTTCACATTGAAGTTGATGGTGAAGTTTTACGTTGGCCAGACTGCTTACATGAGTCAGCTGTACATAATGTAACGTACGTACTGTATATTGAACAATTCAAACTTCACTTAACAAAAAAATAAAAATTATTCCAATTGAACACGAAATATTACAAGTACCTGAATCATTTTACTCCTTCACATTGAAGTTGATGGCAAATGTTTTACGTTGGCCAGACTGCTTACATGAGTCAGCTGTACATAATGTAACGTACGTACTGTATATTAAATAATTCAAACTTCACTTAACAAAAAAGTTATAAAAATCATTCCAATTGAACACGAAATATTACAAGTACCTGATTCATTTTTACTCCTTCACATTGAAGTTGATGGTGAAGTTTTACGTTGGCCAGACTGCTTACATGAGTCAGCTGTACATAATGTAACGTACGTACTGTATATTAAACAATTCAAACTTCACTTAACAAAAGGGAAATAAAAATTATTCCAATTGAACACGAAATATTACAAGTACCTGAATCATTTTTACTACTTCACATTGAAGTTGATGGTAAATGTTTGTACGTTGGCCAGACTGCTTACATCAGTCAGCTGTACATAATGTAACGTACGTACTGTATATTAAACAATTCAAACTTCACTTAACAAAAAAGGTAATAAAATTATTCCAATTGAACACGAAATATTACAAGTACTTGAATCATTTTTACTACTTCACATTGAAGTTGATGGTAAATGTTTGTACGTTGGCCAGACTGCTTACATCAGTCAGCTGTACATAATGTAACGTACGTACTGTATATTGAACAATTCAAACTTCACTTAACAAAAAGGAAATAAAAATTATTCCAATTGAACACGAAATATTACAAGTACCTGAATCGCTTTTGCTCCTTCACATTGAAGTTGGTGAAGTTTGTACGTTGGCCAGACTGCTAACATCAGTCAGTTATACATAATGCAATGCACGTACTGTATATTGAACAATTCAAACTTCACTTAACAAAAAAGGAATAAAAATTATTCCAATTGAACACGAAATATTACAAGTACCTGAATCGCTTTTGCTCCTTCACATTGAAACGTTGATGGCTAAATCAGTCAGTATTGCAACGTTGTATATTGAACAATTCAAACTTCACTTAACAGACTGAACACGAAATATTACAAGTACCTGAATCAGTCAGCTAACATCACATACATGTAATGTACGTACTGTATATTGAACAATTCAAACTTCACTTAACAAAAAGGAATAAAAATTATTCCAATTGAACACGAAATATTACAATTACCTGAATCATTTTTACTACTTCACATTGAAGGTGATGGTAAATGTTTGTACGTTGGCCAGACTTCTTACATCAGTCAGCTGTACATAATGTAACGTACGTACTGTAGATTGAACAATTCAAACTTCACTTAACGAAAAAGGAATAAAAATTATTCCAATTAAACACGAAATATTACAAGTACCTGAATCATTTTTGCTCGTTCACATTGAAATTGATGGTAAATGTTTGTATATTGGTCAGACTGCTTACATCAGTCAGCTGTACATAGTGTAACGTACGTATTATATATTGAACAATTCAAACTTCACTTAACAAAAAGGAAATAAAAATTATTCCAATTGAACATGACTTGCTCTGCTCATTTCTCAAACATTTCCTCAATTTTGTAAAAAGCACTTCCCAACCTTTTATCGTAATATACTATTAAATTGTGTATTTTCATTTCTTAAGTTGCTTGTTACTAGTGAAGTGCTTTGTGTGGAGTGTGGCATTGTAAGGGGCAGAGACACGGACATTACGACGAAGTGAAGAGAATTGAATAGAAGCATTTGAAATGTGGATATGGAGAAGAATGAAACTTGTGAAGTGGACAAACAGAATGAGAAATGAAGCTGTTTTGGAAAGAGTGGGTGAAAAAAGAACGATGCTGAAATTGATCAGGAAGAGGAAAAGGAATTGGTTGGGTCACTGCCTGAGAAGAAACTACCTACTCAAGGATGCACTGGAAGGAAAAGTGAACGGGAAAAGAGTTCGGGGTAGAAGAAGATATCAGATCATAGACGACATTAAGGCATACTATATGGATCATATATCATTATGAGGAAACGAAGAGGGAGGCAGAAAATAGGAAAGATTGGAGGAAACTGGGTTTTGCAGTGAAAGATCTGCCCTTGAACAGAACACTAAATTTAATAAAGCTGCTTGTACACGATCAAATTTTTATTCCAATTCAATACTTTGCAAGAAAACTTGTCAAAGATTGATCATTAGCCTACTTGAAAAGATTTGACAAAGACTGTTACATATTGCTAAAGATTTGACAATACAGGATGTACAAATCAAGATTTCAGGTATAACTCCCTGTAAAGTTGATTTGAATAATTTCGAGGGAAAAATTGTTCCCGAGCCGGGTATCGAACCCGGGACCTTTGGTTTAACGTACCAACGCTCTACCATTGAGCTACTCGGGAACTCTAACCGACACCGACACAATTTTTCCCTCTATATCCACAGACCTCAAAGTGGGCTGACAACCGTCAAGCAACCAACTTCAGTGCACACTAACTCCGTGTGACTTAAATTGTGGTTTTCTGTTCACGAACAGTGACGTGTATTATGCAAATCAAGATTTCAGGTATAACTCCCTGTAAAGTTGATTTGAATAATTTCGAGGGAAAAATTGTTCCGGAGCCGGGTATTTAAGTCACACGGAGTTAGTGTGCACTCGAAGTTGGTTGCTTGACGGTTGTCAGCCCACTTTGAGGTCTGTGGATATAGAGGGAAAAAATTGTGTCGGTGTCGGTTAGAGTTCCCGAGTAGCTCAATGGTAGAGCGTTGGTACGTTAAACCAAAGGTCCCGGGTTCGATACCCGGCTCCGGAACAATTTTTCCCTCGAAATTATTCAATACAAGATGTAGTTAATATGTATGTCAAAATGATAGGGGCATATTCCTCTCTTATAGAGGACGAGAATTTTTATATGAACATTGATCCGAAAACGCTTTATTTCCTTTTTTACAGCTACTTTTCCAGAATTCTGCTAACATTGTATGATGCGGTACATTATGGAAAAAAGTAGCATACCACATGGAAATGTCAGTGTTTGGGCAGGACATTATTGGTGGTCGTACCTCATGTTCTTCCACCCAGGCTCAACAGAGAAAGATACAAAGAGTTCTTACAATACACCTTCCTTGTTCTGTTACACCACAGTCTACTATATACAGTCGCGAAGCTTGAGGTGTTTTTTTGCAAATCTCGTGATAAAGCGCTCCAAGCGGTTAGCAACTAGAAACAATAGACTGTCCATGGTTGACTTTGGACTGTGTCGTATTTCTATCGAGTGCTAGCTCGTTGCGTTTTTCACATTGATGCTTGTGAAATGTTCGTTATTGGTTGTAATGAAAATGTTAATGGCTAAAATATAATAATTGGAATAATAATATGGGACAAGGAGGAGACGTTTGTACTTTGTAGTGCTATAAATTGTAGCAACAGTAAGAGAAAGAGGCCAGAGTTATCCTTTTTCCGATTTCCGAAAGATTCAGAAGGTTCCTGGGTTTCCACAAGAATGCTGTGCAGAAACAAAACTCTTAATTTTGAAGTTCTTTGTGACTGTTAGAATACATTATATCCTTAAATTTCACAACGAAATGTTTCAGTCTAACCGAAAGGACATTAGATACCAGTTAAAGTTCTGTCACTTAGGCTGCGAAATTTCCAGAGAAATAAAGGTTAGGTCTACTTTTTTTTTCAGAGGATATATTTTTAATTGTAGCTATTAATTTTGTTATTATTTTTATATGTTATTTTACTAAAGACGTAGAAAAATTAAGTTTGTTTTAATGAAATTTATTGATCACGTTTTATTTTCAATTCTGGTGGGATTATTATTGCTTAGGCCTACTTTTTTTTCTTCAAAAGATATGTTTTTAATTATAGCTGTTAATTTTGTTCTTATTATTATTTGTTGCTTTACTAGAGACGTAGAAAAAGTCTGTTACAATAAAATTTATTGATCACGTTTTATTTCCACTTCTGGTGTGATTATTATTGCTTAATCTCATCCCACTTTGTTAACTACGTAAGCCAACACCTACAAATACCGGTACACGTAAGTTACTCCATTAATTCATATTTCCATTATTATTGTTGTAAAGGGAAATGCAAATTAATATTTATTGGTTTCATAGTTAATTATCGCTATAATCTTAAATGAGTGAAGCTATTATAGTAAATTTCAGTTCGTTTTGCACAAACAAATATTATATTAACTTATTTCTTGCAGGTATCTTCGAGTTTATGGTGGAATTTAATATACTTCATTAAAATAATAAATTAACTTTATGCATTTAATATTTCAATAATGGAAGGAAGGTGTTAATTTTTCCAAAAGAACATAACGAGAGTGTAACATATTTTGTCGTCTACTAGGAGAGAGATATGCGATGATGAGGCGATAGTAGCGATCCTAGTGGTGGGCAACTATCCATGTTTGCATTTTTACTACATATTGAGCTTCGCGACTGTATATAGTAGACTGTGGTTACAACATGTGCCCTTAGCAATACGACGAAACACGTACTTCATGCACGATAGAGCTTCTGCTCATTTCAGAGTCAATGTTCGTCGATTTCTAAATCAAAGGTTTCGTTACATATGAATAGGAAGAGATGATCCAATTACTTGGCCTCTGCGATCTCCGGACGTAAACCCACTAGACTTTTATTTGCAATGTCATATAAAAGAGCTTGTGTATGGAACTCCGGTGCAAGATAAAAAGAGTCTTCGTGTCCGTATTTTGGAAGAGAGAATGCAACATTCTCCAAGGATACATTAGCGCATCAGGGATTTAATTCTGCGGCGGGTTTATGCATGTATCCCTGCTATCAGGAGACTTTTTGAGCACTTCCTATAATACAGATTTTCATGTTATATGCTATTTTTATTTCATAATGTACCACATCATACAATGTAAGCAGAGTTGTAAAAAAAGGCTGTAGCAAGGAAATAAAGCAGCCATCATCAACTGGATGGATGGATGGATGGATGGATGGATGGATGGATGGATGGATGGATGGATGGATGGATGGATGGATGGATGGATGGATGGATGGATGGACGGACGGATGGACGGATGGACAGATGGACGGATAAGCGTACTGCAGTTTAAAGAGAACTGGAACATGGCAAAATCTAAACTCGTGAAGAAATACTACTTCCAAATGAAATGGAAATATTATTATTTTGTTGAAGACGAAAGAATTGCTTGTTTACTGTGTCCCATGCAATTTATTTCTACTCGTCATTTCAATATTGAACCACATTTCTACAAAGCCCATATTAAGAATTATGGAATGCACAAACTTTCGGGTAAATTCATTATTACGAACTGTATATTGATGACTTATTTATATACTGTTAAATTAAGGACGTCACTCGTTGTGTTCATTTTGAATTGAAGAGTCCACTGCAAGAATGATGGGTGTCATTTGGAATACATTTTGCAGGAGAAGCAAATGAAAGTTTGAAATGCTTAGCTCTCAAAGCTTAACTGAGATTTTCCGATCATTACTGGACAATGACTATCAGTGTTAATGCCATATAACTCTCTATGTACATTCTATATATCTTAAGCTATGCATTGGTTCATTTTCGACAAGAAATGACATCCATTATTCTTGCAGTGGACTCTTCAATTGAAATTAATAGTGACTTTCAAGGTTCATTACTTATATGCTATAAATTTATGTTTCCATAGGTGATGATAGGAGGAAATTTTTCGAAAATCTAAATCAGGTTAAGCGCAAAGAAATCTCAAAGAAACTACCGACAGGAAATCTAGCATAATTGTAAACCTTGAAACGAGATAACGCATTATAAATACAAACACTTTATTACAATCCTTTTTGAAAATTACATGCCGCCACTGATGGACCTTTGACGGCGAGAGAAATCTACGCGGAAGTCGATCATCTCCAATAGAAGTGGAGTGAGGCTGACGTCATATTTCCCCTACTTATGAGTTCTGCAGGCCTGGGCTATACTAAAGCTCACAATATACGTATTTGGAGAACTTCAGAAGAATATTTTTTTCAATGATAGTAATATTTAAACTGTAAGAAGAACAATACTTTACAAACTTGAAATTGAAGTTACATCAGTAAGAACGCACCTATCTGAACAGATTTCATATCTCACAACATAATAAATCACTAACAATTTACTCTTTTTCACCCATATATTATATTATATATAGTATATTAACTGTATAATTTATCTCAAGTAAATTAATCGTCGAATTTATCTCGGGCATTTTAGGTCTTATAAATTGTGTGTGTGTGTGTGTGTGTGTATTCCCCTTATGTTATGTAACTGATTTTGATTATGTGTAATTTTCTATTTTATTTTATATATTATGTAACCGATCTTGACTTTGTAATTTTATATTATGTAACTGATCTTGACTATTGTAATTTTCTATTATATTTTATGTAATTTCTAAGGTATTTTCTTTTGTGTTGTTTTGTAATCTTTGTAATCTAATTTTGTATTTCATGTATATTATTGAAACCTGGTTGAGTGGAAGAGAAGGCCTCATGGCCTTAACTCTGCCAGGCAAAATAAACCTACTACTACTACTACTACTACTACTACTACTACTACATATAGTAAGTCTCTCCGTCTACGACTGTAGAGAAGCGAGAAGTCTTAGAAAAAACTTGTTGTTCATACCCTTCTAAATATAGCTTGCTGCTGATAAAATAGTAAAAGCTATCCCTCATAGTAATCTTTAAATGTTGAAGAACATGAATTCATATTCATCTATGCCTAACTAAACAAGTCGAAATTTGATTTTTATCCACCTAGATTATGAAAATTGCACACTGTGCGACGTTCAAGGCTTTTTTACGGGAGAAATGTTTACTTATCAAACAAATTTATATAATATTTAGAATTAAAAATAAATTAATTTAAAAGACGATAGTCCAAAAAATAAAATGCAATACGCATGACTTAAGTGCGTTACAGAATCTCCGAAACTGAAATAACTCGGCTTGGCCTCATTTTTTTCAAGCTGTTTCCTCATTTCTGTTATAATCCACTTACCACACTTGTACTGCAACATACTATGACTTGTTCAGTATTTAAATTTATTCATTATAATATAGACCTCACTAAATCTTTCGTGGGATTCTTAAGTTTAGATATACATGTGTTCAGGTTATATGTTTGTTTTGTATTACTTATTGCAGGTCGTACCATTTGATATACAGGGCTTTCATTTCAAAAATTTCCAATCTAAATAAATAATTATTTAAATTGAATTCAATTTAAACAAAAACATGCCAATTTAGACATTGAGGAGGAAGTCTGAAACCAGGCTTAATTGCATTTTAGATTCCACCCTCCGCCCCATCCACCCCCACTTTGAAATTTCAAATGGCATCCCTATATTTTTATACTTAAATATGAAACAGAATTCAATAATTGTTTATACACCTCATTCATTTGTTTTCGAATCTTTTGTTTTCTGTCGTCGCCTGGCAACCTGGATTATTGTTGTTGTTGGAGCTGAAGAGGATAAAGCTACAAAAACTTATTGAGCAGTTCATATAATAGTGGTGTTTGTGTATTAAATTATTTTAAAATGGTGTTTACTCTTCAAGAGAGAACATAAACCATCCCAATTGATTAAATTTAGAAAATTACACAAAATAAGCCGTGTTTTCATCCTACAATCAACTGGTAATAACAAAAAAGAGATTGTCAGGCGACGATAGAAAATAAAAGATGCGAAAACAAATGAATGAGGTATATAAACAATTGAATGCTTTTTCATATTTAAGTATAAAAATATAAAATGGTATTTGAAATTTCAAATTGGGGATAGATGGGGTGGAGGGTGAAATCTAAAATGAAATTAAGCCTGGTTTCAGACTTCCCTCTCAATATCTAAATTGACATGTTTTTTTTGTTTAAGGACAGAGAGTTATGAAAGCATACAAAAATTAAGGCAAAATATACATTAACACTTTTGACAATATCTACCACAAGATTTATGATAGCCATACATAAATTTTACCACTGAATGTTAAAAGAATGTTGAATTGAATGACTTAGAGATCATTTAATTTAGATTATTAATTTGCCCTTTAAAATTTGTTTAATTGTTGCAAAAAAAATGGAAAATATATTTTTACATAAAATCACATAGGTACATTTTCTTGGAAAACTAATGATACCATTAGTCCCAAATTTTTACAGTCTTAATATATTGCTTTCTGATAGTGAAACTCAATTTTAGTTTTATAACTTGAAAATTAAGTTAATTTCATAATTTTATACATGCTGAGAAAATTATTTTTCCCAAACTCGAATGTTTAAAATATCACAAAACCAACCAATCTTTCTCAAATTAAGTAAAAAGTGAGTTTCTTATATCTGTATGTATATGTAAGATCTGATAAAAATTTAGGACCAATGAGATCATTGGTTTACCAGGAATTTGTATCTATGTGATCTTATATTTAAGTGTATTTTCGATTCGTTGCAACAATTACATAAATTATTTAGGTCAGATGAATAATCTAAATTAAATTAACTATGTCATTCAATTCAGCTTTCTTTCGATATTCAGTGATAAAATTCATGTATGGCTATCATAAATATTGTGGTAGATATTGTCAAAAGTGTCAGTGCATGTTTTGCTATAATTATTGTATGCGTTCATAGCCCGCTGCCCTTAAATGGAATGCAATTTAAATAATTACTTATTTAGACTGGGAAGTATTGAAATGAAAGCCCTCTATAATAAACTACACTAAATACAAATTAAATACAGAGTGATTTATATAGAACTGACACATTTCTTTCTTTAATTATTCCGTTGGAAATTCATTCACTGACCCAATTTTAGCACCAAATTAAGCAGAATATTCTGGAGTTTCGATTCCTTGTCACTAGATGCGCAGATGTTTATGTTTTATTCCTATTGTTGGCAGCACTGACCCAATTTTAGCACCAAATTAAGCAGAATGTTCTGGAGTTTCGATTCCTTGTCACTAGATGCGCAGATGTTTATGTTTTATTCCTATTGTTGGCAGCGCTAGATGCGCAGATGTTTATGTTTTATTCCTATTGTTGGCAGCTGTTTTCGACATTTTGTGTCAACGTGAAAATGCTGTACACATTAAATCAACGACTCTTCCTTGCGAAGCAATACTGGATTACGAATTCAATTACAGCTACTCAAAGGGCATACCAGAGAGAATTTGGTGTTCGCAATCCTCCCAAAAGAAACACAATACTGGGACTGGTAAACAAATTGGAAATAACTGGATCTCTGGTGAGTGAAAAGGGCAAGCATCGTTCATCTAGGCTTCCCACGGTTGTTGTTGACGTTAGAGCACGACTGGAGCAGTCACCCAAAAAATCATTAAGACGTTTGTCGCAGGAGACAGGGTACACTTACTCAATGTGTCAGAGAGCTGCGAAAATGCAGGCCTAAAGCCATATAGGGTTACGGTTGTTCATCAGCTACAGGAACCAGATAAGGATAAAAGATTGAATTATTGTCGTTGGTTTCAGACGTTCATTGTGCAAAATCCTGCCATACTGTCCATCACATGGTTCACAGATGAAGCATGGTTCCATTTATCCGGTTATGTGAACTCACAGAACTCACGCCATTGAGCCATCGAAAATCCACATGTCATCCATGAAGCACCTATGCACCCGGTTAAAATCGGAGTTTGGTGCGCAATATCCGCACAGAGAATAGTGGGGCCAATTTTTTTAACCAGACTGTGAACACTGCAGAGTACCGACTGATTTTCATGGAGTTTGTTGAGCAACTGGACGATGTAGAGCTGAGTCAAGGATATTTTCAGCAAGATAGCGCTACATGGCATACATCAAATGAATCCATGAAACTAATTGCAAGTTTCTTTGACGACCGAATAATTTTCAGGAACCTGTGGCCACCGAGATCTCCGGATTTGACAACGTCGGACTTCTTTCTATGGGGTTACTTAAAAGACAGGGTTTACGCCACACGTCCCCAGACATTGGACGATCTGAAGCACAACATCGCACAGGAGATTCAAGCTATTGACAACAGAGTCCTCCAGCGAGTGGCCAGTAATATGGAACGACGTGTTGAGTTGTGCCTTATGCAGGATGGAGGACATTTTCAACATTTGCTATAGAGGTAAATAATCTCCCAAAATTCCTCTACATTTTAGGTATAATAAGTTGTCGCTAGCACAATTCGTTTTGAAACAATTAAAGAAAGAAATGTGTCGGTTCTATATAAATCACTCTGTAGTAGTAGCAACGTGCCATCACATTTGGAGAAGATAAGTTAGAATAGCCAGTACCGGAGATCAAACCCTGAACCTCACTGCATTAACGTCATTCGCTGCACCGAGACTAGACCGTTGAATACATTAGCTTCCTCCCTTATCGTGAGAAACAGTGCTGGAAACAAAATTAGAACACCTACTATTGACTGCATCAAATGAAGGTTTTACATCCATTCTTCTTATTCTTCTTTTTTAATATTTATCGCGTGCGACCGCCTCAAATCGAGTTGACTAGCATCATACCACTAATCTTAATAGAGGCTGTCCAACACGCCATTTCCACCTTTATAGTTCGAATGTGTGACTATGGAATTTCTTTTTCTCCTTCTCTCTCGCTCTCCCTGATTTTTTCTTTTCTATTTCTGTTTTATGTTAGAACCGCGCCTTATCCCTTTGATCTATTCGGGTTACGAAGGTAATTTGTTATTCCTACTTGATATTACGTATTGTAGATCTCCAGTTTCCTTCAGTTCTCCTTTCTTCATGGGTAGGCAAGACTGTAATCAGTTTGTACTAATCACAACAATATAGCACTGCCAGATTTCCCCTTTCTCCCCACTCTACCCGAAGCGCGGTCACGTCATACTCATTAAGGACAGCTCGGATTCATTCGTGACAATGAAATACGCTGAAGTAGTTAAGAGAACGGCTGAGCAGCGGAACTGTGGTACAAAATTTAGAAACTAGATTTTCTTTCGTCTTTTTTCCCCTCTATTGTGGTTGTATAATGATCGTAGCTCCCCGCTGCGTTATTTTAATATACAATGGAAGGGCAAGATTGACACAACTGGACATGTGTAGGCTTTTTTAAATTATGTTCTCCCCGGGGTGCATTTCTGTGTAGGTGTGGAATGGAATTCTATTCCAGTTACCTCACTGTTTTCAGGAACACGATAACATTGCTTCCCTTCTCCCGTCCTACGTTCCCTTATCAAAATGAAATGTGAGATATTGGGTTCACTTGAATTAACATATTAATTTTTCACTTAAGCTCCCTGACACTTGTTCTACCTCGCTTAGGAGTTTCCCCGCTGACTCTGCCATTGTCTTAACCCCCTTCGTCTGACCTCGGTACCGTGCTTGATTCAGTAAGCAAGTGTTTAACCCTTTGAACCGACGTATTTTCACTTTCTTTGACACAGAAATTTATTTTTTGCTTTGTGTTATATTATATAATTACAGAACTACTTATAATGCAGTTTTTATGTAATAATCCTTTTAAACAAAGAAATTTACGATCATATGTGAAACTGCAAAAATGGAGATAAGAAAATTTCAGCGATGAAAGAAGTACTTATGGCTTTTAAGAAACCTCGGAGGTTCAATGCCGCCCTCACATAAGCCCACCATCGGTCCCTATTCTGAGCAAGATTAATCCAGTCTGTATCATCATATCCCACCTCACTCAAATCCATTTTAATTTTATCCTCCCATCTACGTCTCGGCCTCCCCAAACGTCTTTTTCCCTCCGGCCTCCCAACTAACACTCTATATGCATTTCTGGATTCGCCTATACGTGCTACATGTCCTGCCAATCTCAAACGTCTGGATTTAATGTTAGGTGAAGAATACAATGCTTGCAATTTTGCGTTGTGTAACTTGCTCCATTCTCCTGTAACTTCATCCCTTTTAGCACCAAATATTTTCCTAAAAACCTTATTTTCAAACACCCTTATTCTCTGTTCCTCTCTAAGTGAGAGTCTCTCTGGCCCTTCTCTTCTTTCTCGACCTTCTTTCTCTCTCGCTCTTCTATTCTTTCTTGCCCATCCCTTCTTTCTCGTCCTTCTTTTCTTTCTCACAATTCTCGCTCTTCTCTTTTTTCTCGCCCTTCTCTTCTTTCTCGTTCATCTCTCCTTTCTCACCATTCTCTTCTTTCTCTCCATTCTCGCCTTTCCCTTTTTTCTCGTCCTTCTCTTTTTCTCCATTCTCGCTCTTCTTTCTCGTTCATCTCTCCTTTCTCGCCATTCTCTTCATTCTCTCCATTCTCGCCCTTCTCTTTTTTTCTCGTCCTTCTCTTCTTTCTCTCTAGTCTCGCCCTTGTCTTCTTTTTCGTTCATTTCTCCTGTCTCACCATTCTCTTCTTTCTCTCCATTCTCGCCCTTGTCTTCTTTCTCGTTCTTGTCTCCTTTCTCGTTCTTCTCCTTCTTTTTCTCCATTCTCGCCCTTGTCTCCTTTCTCGTTCATCTCTCCTTTCTCACCATTCTCTTCTTTCTCTCCATTCTCGCCCTTGTCTTCTTTCTCGTTCTTGTCTCCTTTCTCGTTCTTCTCCTTTTTCTCCATTCTCGCCATTGTTTCTCCATTCTCGCTCCTTTTGTCTTCTTTCTCTTCATTCTCTCCTTTTTCTCGTTCTTTCTCCTTTTCGTTGTTCTCATCTCTTTCTTTCTCTCCATTCTCGCCCTTGTCTTCTTTCTCGTTCTTGTCTCCTTTCTCGTTCTTCTCCTTCTTTTTCTCCTCTTATCTTCTTTCTCGTTCACATCTCCTTTCTCACCATTCTCTTCTTTTCTCCATTTCGCCCTTGTCTTCTTTTCTTCTTGTCTCCTTTCCATTCTTCTCCTTCTTTTTCTCCATTCTCGCCCTTGTCTTCTTTCTCATTCATCTCTCCTTTCTCACCATTCTCTTCTTTCTCTCCATTCTCGCCCTTGTCTTCTTTCTCGTTCTTGTTCTTCTCGTTGTTCTCTTTTTCTCCATTCTCGCCCTTGTTTTTTCTCGTTCATCTCTCCTTTCTCGTTCATTGTCTTCTTTCTCTCCATTCTCGTTCTTGTTCCTTTCTCCTTCTCTCCTTTTCATTCTCTCTTTTTTCGCCCTTATCTTCTTTCTCGTTCTTCTCTTCTTTTTTCATCTCTCCTTTTTTCATCTCTCCATTCATTCTCTTCTTTCTCTCCATTCTCGCCCTTCTCTCCTTTCTCTCTATTTTCGCCCTTACCTTCTTTCTGGTTCATCTCTCCTTTTTCACCATTCTCTACTTTCTCTCCATTCTCATCCTCCTCTCCTTTGTCATTATTCTCTCTCTTCTCCGTTCATCTCTCCTTTCATTGTTCTTCTCTTTCTCTCCATTTGTCTTTTTTCTTTCCATTCTTGTCTCCTTTCTCGTTCTTCTTTCTGTTCTTCTTGTCTTTTTCTCTGTCCATTCTCTTCTCTCCTTTCTCATCATTCTCTTCTTTCTCTCCATTCTCGCCCTCTCTTCTTTCTCGTTCTCCTCTTCTTTGTCGCCGTTCTTTTTTTTCGTACTTCACTTCTTTCTCGCAATTCTCCTTTTTCCTCGCGCTCGTCTTATTTTTTGCCCTTCTCTTCGACACTTCATTCTCGCTGTCTTCTTCAATCTCATTCTTCTCTTCTTCCTCATTCTTCTTTTCCACTCCCTTCTCTTCTTCGCCCTTCTTTTTCTTCTCCCTAACCTTTCTATTCCTCGTCATTCTCTTCTTCTCAGTCCTTCTCTTATTCCCCAACCTCCACTTCTCTGATTTTCTCATCTTCGCCCTCCTTCTCCTCTTTCCCCTCCTCCTCCTCCACCTCCTCCTCCTCCTAGATATTGTCTCTTTCCTCCTATTTCTTTCGCCCGTCCACATCTTTGTGTTATATCCACTTCTTCGATTTCCTCTTGGTTATCTTGTACCGCGCCTTTCTTTCTTTTACGATAATGTTCGAATAAGGCAAAGAGGATTTTAGAGTGACAGGCTAAACATAAGGTGAAAACTTATCTGTAATCTTGTATCCACCACAGATACTCACTTCAGAAAACTGACTGATTGTAGGCCTATATTATGAGTTTCAAGATATTGTTCGAATAAGGCAAAGAGGATTTTAGAGTGACAGGCTAAACGTAAGGTGAAAACTTATCTGTAATCTTGTATCCACCACAGATACTCACTTCAGAAAACTGCTGATTGATTGTAGGCCTATATTATGAGTTTCAAGATATTGTTCGAATAAGGCAAAGAGGATTTTAGAGTGACAGGCTAAACGTAAGGTGAAAACTTATCTGAAAGTATCCACCACAGATACTCACTTCAGAAAACTGGCTGATTTAGGTATTCTATATTATGAGTTTCAAGATATTGTTCGAATAAGGCAAAGAGGATTTTAGAGTGACAGGCTAAACGTAAGGTGAGAAACTTATCAGAAATCTCGAATAAGGTATCCACCACAGATACTCACTTCAGAAAACTGACTGATTGTAGGCCTATATTATGAGTTTCAAGATATTGTTCGAATAAGGCAAAGAGGATTTTAGAGTGACAGGCTAAACGTAAGGTGAAAACTTATCAGAAATCTCGTATCCACCACAGATACTCACTTCAGAAAACTGACTGATTGTAGGCCTATATTATGAGTTTCAAGATATTGTTCGAATAAGGCAAAGAGGATTTTAGAGTGACAGGCTAAACGTAAGGTGAAAACTTATCAGAAATCTCGTATCCACCACAGATACTCACTTCAGAAAACTGACTGATTGTAGGCCTATATTATGAGTTTCAAGATATTGATTTTTCAGGAATAAGATACTCACTTCAGAAAACTGACTGATTGTAGGCCTATATTATGAGTTTCCAGATATTGTTCGAATAAGGCAAAGAGGATTTTAGAGAGTGTGACAGGCTAAACATTAAGGTGAAAATATTATCTGAATAAGGAAATCTAGAGTGACAGGCTATCCACCACAGATACTCACTTCAGAAACTGACTGATTGTAGGCCTATATTATGAGTTTCAAGATATTGTTCGAATAAGGCAAAGAGGATTTTAGAGTGACAGGCTAAACATAAGGTGAAAACTTATCTGAAATCTCGTATCCACCACAGATACTCACTTCAGAAAACTGACTGATTGTAGGCCTATATTATGAGTTTGAGTTCGAATAAGGCAAAATTTTAGATATTGTGAAAACTTATCAGAAAATAAGGCAGAAAAGAGGATTTTATGAGTTTCAAGATATTGTCGAATAAGGCAAAAAGAGTGACAGGCTGTAAAAACTTATCAGAAATCTCGTATCCACCACAGATACTCACTTCAGAAAACTGACTGATTGTAGGCCTATATTATGAGTTTCAAGATATTGTTCGAATAAGGCAAAGAGGATTTTAGAGTGACAGGCTAAACGTAAGGTGAAAACTTATCAGAAATCTCGTATCCACCACAGATACTCACTTCAGAAAACTGACTGATTGTAGGCCTATATTATGAGTTTCAAGATATTGTTCGAATAAGGCAAAGAGGATTTTAGAGTGACAGGCTAAACGTAAGGTGAAAACTTATCAGAAATCTCGTATCCACCACAGATACTCACTTCAGAAAACTGTCTGATTGTAGGCCTATATTATGAGTTTCAAGATATTGTTGAATAAGGCAAAGAGGATTTTAGAGTGACAGGCTAAACGTAAGGTGAAAACTTATCAGAAATATCCACCACAGGTATACTTCAGAAAACTGTCTGATTGTAGGCCTATTATTATGAGTTTCAAGATATTGTAATAAGGCAAAGAGGATTTTAGAGTTAAAGTATAGAAAACTTATGTTATACAGTCTAGTGTAAATATATATAGTGTAGTGTAATTCAGTTTAGTGTAGTGTAGTCAGAAAATTCTGATTGTAGGTTTATGAGTTTAGATATTGTAATTCAGATTTTAATGTAAACGTAAGTGAAAATTCAGTTTAGTGTTCTGTAATTCTGTGTAGAGTATTTATGTTAGTTTAGTGTAATTGTGTATCGTGTAGTGCAGTGTAGGGTAATGCAATATAGTATATTGTATTGGAGTTAGTATAGTATGTCCTAGTGTAATGAAATATAGTGTATTATAGTGTAATGCTAGTGTAATGAAATATAGTGTATTATAGTGTAATGCAATATAGTGTATCCTAGTGTAATGCAATATAGTGTATCGTTGTGTAATAATATACAATGTGTTTTAGTGTAATGCAGTATAGTGTGTTTTAGTGTAATGCAGTTTGGTGCATTTTAGTGTAATGCAGTATAGTGTATTTTAGTGTAATGCAGTATAGTGCATTTTAGTGTAATGCAGTATAGTGCATTTTAGTGTAATACAGTATAGTGCATTTTAGTGTAATGCAGTATAGTGCATTTTAGTGTAATGCAGTATAGTGCATTTTTTAATGCAATAGTGCATTTTATGCAGTATAGTGCATTTTAGTGTAATGCTGTATAGTGCATTTTAGTGTAATGCAGTATAGTGCATTTTAGTGTAATGCTGTATAGAGTATTGTAGTGTAATGCAGTATAGTGCATTTTAGTGTAATGCTGTATAGTACATTTTAGTGTAATGCAGTATAGTGCATTTTAGTGTAATGCAGTATAGTGCATTTTAGTGTAATGCAGTATAGTGCATTTTAGTGTAATGCTGTATAGAGTATTGTAGTGTAATGCAGTATAGTGCATTTTAGTGTAATGCTGTATAGTGCATTTTAGTGTAATGCAGTATAGTGCATTTTAGTGTAATGCTATATACAGTATTTTAGTGTAATGCTGTATAGTGTATTTCAGTGTAATGCAGTAGGCTTATAATATTGTTTAGTGTAATGCAATATAATATATTATAGTGTAATGAGATATATTGTGTTGTATCTAATGTAGTATGGAGTATAAGTATTCTAGTGCATATTGTAATGCAAAGGAAAGTAGTACATTGCAGTGGAATGCATTATACTGGTAACATAGTGTAGTGTGCCGTAGTGTTCACTATATGTAGTGATACAGTGTAGTATACCACTTTATATAAATATTTTAGTATAGCGAATGTGTGCATTTACTTAACTGTTTAGAATAGTCTTGCCTGTGTGCCGATGGCCTTCAAAGCTGCTGTTAATTTCGCACAACACAGAGGAGCTAAGGAAAAGCCATTCATCCACATTAGCATACATACAACAATGGCAGGCAGACCGTCTTGATTAAATTAATTTAATTACAGCCGATGTTAGAGTTCAATTTCGTTCCGATAGCCGCCGCCGCCATAGAAATATATCAAATTCACGTTCCCTCTGGTAAAGTGGACATTCCCCCCTCCTCTCGCCGTTCATTCTTCTTCCCCTCCTTGCTTACCCTATCTCACTTCCCCGTTCTCTGCGGAATTGCTTCAGTATCCATAAAGGAATTCAGTAATCGGAATTTTTTCACTGTGTCAAGAGGAAAAGAGACAGAGGATAGCATCCGTATGCTGCTCCAAGCACCCTTTGGTCCGGTATAAAACGCTACTAGCTACAAAGTGTCCATTCATGTGAAATTATCTTTAGAACCAAGCAGAGTGCCGCAAAGGGCGATCTGAAGGGTTGAAGAGGGGGTGGTAGGAGGAAACGGGAATGTTACTGAACCAATTCAAAAGGGAAGAAAAAAAAGTGGATGTGTGTGTTATTTTTTTGAAGTGGAAAAGGGTGTACGGAAAGCAAAAACAGATTCAGGCAATTTCGATTTCAAGTGAGGGAAGTAAAAAGGCGCTGTTGTGAGGAGACCTTCGGACTTTTTTTTTTTATTTATAAAATTTTAATTTAATGTCCTTGCTAGCCTAGCTACTATAATAGACAGTTATAAATCAATAATCTATATTATATAATGAATGTACATTTATTTGTTGTCCGTCGCTGTGGTGTAAGTGATAGCATATTCAGCTAAAAATTGAGAGGGGCTGAATTCAATTTCCGGCAGGAGCTGTGCTTGTCTCTGGACTCATATGAGTCCTGTGTTGCCATAATCGATGACCTTGCTTTATTCTGACCACATAACTGGCGTCCTCTGTGAACAGAATAGTGCATTATCACAGTCTAATATATGCAGTCACGAAGCTTGAGTTGTGAGGGTGCTAGGAACAATAGATTGTGCCGGTACTATTTCGCATTGTCTGTAATGAGGCGATATTAGGGATCCTAGTGGTTAGCAACTATCTATGGATGCATATTTACTACGTAATGAGCTTCGTGACTAGATATACTAGACTGTGGCATTGTTGTTCTCTATGCTACTTAGTGACAACGCAGCTCTCCGAGGGTTCAAGTGTCGCATGTTCGCCGTGAAATACCAGAACATTTTAATGCAATATTCGAAGATATTGAGCCGGTATGTGACGTCGATAGAATAATTGGTAATGGAGAGAAAGTAGCTTAATTTATGAAGATGAATCCGAGAATTTACCATGTAATTGTTTGGATATTTTTCCAAAAGTTAGAGAAAATTTGGGGAAGCCAACGAGATAATAATAATAATAATAATAATAATAATAATAATAATAATAATAATGATTTATTTTAGCTGTCAGAGTTAAGACCGTAGGGCCTTCTCTTCCACTCAACCAGCAAAAAAGTATACATACATATGTATGAACTTACAAGATACAAAGAATACAACAATTTTATTTAGATAAAAGTTATGTGCATACAAGAGTTACTTATCAATTAAACTGTAAAAAACTCTGAACCATTAATTAAACAATGAAATACAAACTGTGTAGAATAATTAAACTAAAATACATAGAATACTAATATATTTCAAATAATGTTAGATACCGGTAATAGGAAGAGATTATTGAGAGACAATTTTCAAATACAGCGCTATCAGGATGCATGTCTAAAGAAAGAAGTTACATATAGTCAGTGACGGTTAAGTCAGTATAATTATAGTCCCGTCGCTCTCATTTCCGGCAGCCAATCACGTTCCAGGTCGGCTACATTTAAACGTGTGCGTCTTGTGATTCGCTGAAGAAGACGTCATGCATTTCCTAAGGCTGGATAAATACTTAATATAATCGCCCGCCATTTTGGCTCTTTCGTTGGAGTTCGCAGAAAACACACGAGGACGTTAATTGCCGCTCAATTACAGTGTGTTTGATTTATTATCATAGGAGCTACGATATGATAATGTTTAACGGTGTGGCAAATAGATCCCTCGTCTGATAGCACGGCAACGAAAGAACAAAAATGGAGAACCTACCTAGACTTTATAGAGCCTTGATTTCCTAACACGTAAGCAAAGAGGAAGAGTCACGTCGAGAATAACAGCGTCGCGACTGTAGAGTGAATTGCTAAGAAGGTTATCCTTTAAGCTACTTTTTACAAATTTTATTGTCTTGCAGCCCCTAATACTTCGTGAAAAGAAATTACATTGTCGCGAGGTGGATACTGTAAAAGATGATGAATAACAAGATGTTCTATTAAGAGGTATACTTAACGTACCAGTGATCTGGTATTTACGTCGTGGTTAGAGTATAGATAAAAGAAAAGAAACGAAAGGTAATTTGGTGTTGGCAGAATAAGAAATACTATAGTAAAGACAAAGAGTGTAAAGTTCTACGTTCTTTGAGTTGGAACTACGAAAGACTTGTGAAGGACGGTGATATGTGATCATATCGTCGGATGTTGCACACGTATCTGACGCACATATTCTGAACTCGCTGTAACTTGACTGACAGTTCAGAACTTAAATCATTTATCAGAACGTCAGATAATCAGTAGAGATGGAACAATTAAAGATTGTGATCCCAAAACGCGTTAAGTCCATTTTAAAGAATGGACTGGTCTATTTTTTTTTTATCTACCGGTCTACGGACTGAGCGAGTTTTCAAGTGGGATGTATATTAACACAAACTTTTAGACATGGATTGACGTTGGTTTGGAAGAAAAGTAGATTGAAATATAGTGATAGAAATCTAAAAACAAAAATATATATGAATAAATCAGAAAATGATCAAAAATGGACTCAGTGAGTTTTGAGATCACACTCTTAAGCTCACGTCATGTGGCATTTTCAATTGTTTGCTTTTATATTTTCAAATCTTACTGTTACAATTTTGTGCTACACGTGTTTATTATTGTAGGAGAAAGAAAATTTAATGAGGAACAGTCAGTTATTGTCGGGTGACAGAAGGTATAAAATCGATTAGCTAGAATGCCTAAATTCAGTTAATCATTTCGAAGTAAACTTCATGCTTACGTTAGTGAATTTGGTACCCATGTGCTTTCAACCAATGGAACAGGTTTGTTATGTAAGGTTTGTGAAAAGACAGTTAATCACAAAAAAATATTTTATATATCAATATGTGTCAACCGCGAAGTAAATATGTGAGTTATGTTGATATAATTTAAATTTATTGCTAAAATATATTATGCCTTTTTAAAATTTAAAACCTATAATGCCTTTTTCAAAGATTATTGTGTCTTTTTTTACGTTTTTATTGCCTTCTTTGCCTGCCTATTTTAACTGTTATAAATGCCTAAACATCCGGCTGTAGTAATGACATAGACTTCCCTTTGCGTGGGGAAGCATGGAATACAGTCAGCTGGGTACAAAAATGAAGTAGGTTTCCGTATAAGAATTCTACAGAGGCATTCATGTAGGCGTCCCATTTTATAAGGCGCGTCTACTGTAGTATGAAAACAGAGCTTGTCTGCCCGAACGACTTCAGCACGGCTGTCACATCTCACCATCTATGCGGAATATATATAAAGATCTGAAAAAATGAGTCAAGTAATAACAAATGGAGATTGTAACCTGCTTAGCCCTTTTCCTCACAAACTCTTTCGGAGCATTTTCCTGCGGACAGATTTGAAATAACTCTAGGTATGTTAACAGGTGCCTGACATCTACACACTTCCTGTGTATAGAACCAAACTGTTCTCGATCGCTCTACGACAGGCGGCTATCACGCCGCATACCACGTGAAGAACAGAAGACCACGTGCAACTGGCAAACGAGTTTCATTTGATCATGTTTCGTAACTGAAATATTATTTCGTCTCTGCTTTCGCCATTTAATACTATTTTTAGATCTAATTTATTTTTATAGAGGTTGTCGTGACATTTTTATAATAGACATTTCAAGTTTATACTACTGTATTTTCGTGTAATGTACTTCAAAAATAATTCTATGTAGCTCGTCTTCAGAATAATACGAAAAATTCAGAACTCTCTTCTATTTCACTTACGTTATGTCACACTATTTTATACTTACTTACTTACTTACTAGCTTACTTACTGGCTTTTAAGGAACTCGAAGGTTCATTGCCGCCTTCATATAACCCCGCCATAGGTCCCTATCCTGAGCAAGATTAATCCAGTCTCTATCATCCAATCCCACCTCCCTCAAATCCATTTTAATATCTTCCCATCCACGTCTCGGCCTCCCCAAAGGTCTTTTTTCCTCCGGCCTCCCAACTAACACTCTACATGCATTTCTGGATTCGCCCATACGTGCTACATGTCCTGCCCATTTCAAACGTCTGGTTTAATGTTCCTAATTATGTCAGGTGAAGAATACAATGCGTGCAGTTCTGTGTTGTGTAACTTTCTCCATTCTCCTGTAACTTCATCCCTCTTAGCCCCAAATATTTTCCTAAGCACCTTATTCTCAAACACCCTTAACCTATGTTCCTCTCTCAAAGTGAGAATCCAAGTTTCACAACAATAAAGAACAACCGGTAATATAACTGTTTTATAAATTCTAACTTTCAGATTTTTTGACAGCAGACTGGATGATAAAAGCTTCTCAACCGAATAATAACAGGCATTTTTCCATATTTATTCTGCGTTTAATTTCCTCCCGAGTTTCATTTATATTTGTTATTGTTGCCCCAGGTATTTTAATTTTTCCACCTCTTCAAAGGATAAATTTCCAATTTTTATATTTCCATTTCATACAATATTCTCGTCACGAGACATAATCATATACTTTATCTTTTCAGGATTTACTTCCAAACCTATCTCTTTACTTGCTTCAAGTAAAATTCCCGTGTTTTCCCTAATCGTTTGTGGATTTTCTCTTAACATATTCACGTCATCCGCATAGACAAGCAGCTGATGTAACCCGTTCAATTCCAAACCCTCTCTGTTATCCTGAACTTTCCTAATGGCATATTCTAGAGCAAAGTTAAAAAGTAAAGGTGATAGTGCATCTCCTTGCTTTAGCCCACAGTCCAAGTACCAAATCTCAGAACCTTATTCCTTTGCTGTGGTCGTGTTTTATACCACAAACAGTAAATAATGGTCCTAGATATGAACCATTTACGACTGTGATTCTTCAGAAAATTATCTCAACCTGATTTTCACCTATCAGATTGATGAATATTTGTCTTAAGAAAGTTGGTATTGAACCAAGAAAAATAAACTTACAGACAAATGAATTTGGAAGTAAAATTCTAAAATTCTCCTCCGCTACATTCATCTAGTAACGTCAGGGAGCCAACTTCAGAACGAAGAGTTATTAATTCTAACCAGAAATTTGTAAAAAAAGTTCTTTGATGAAAAAATAATTTTTACAGTTCTTTAAATGCCACACCTCCTTTACAGCCTTAATTAAAAAATAAATAAACATATTTTAATCAAAGTTAAACTAAATCCATTTGGGGTGTGAAAATGTAGTAAGCCTACATTCTAAAGCAGGGCTGGGCACATTACATGACTCTGAGAAATGAGCGCTGTATGCTTTAAAGAGCGGTTCTTCCGAGCGCTGTAACGTTGGCATAATGTACGTCATTCAGTGTCTCTGCAGTGGTGAATCTGCAGTATGATGGCGAATTTTAAGACGGAGCTTCCGCTCATACACTAAAGCGGGCCGCTACTCCCAATACTTTTAATGTATCTTGGGAGGAGGAGTTCTTTTTGGTAGAGAGCAGTGGTTTACCAAAGTGTTTAATTTGTCATAAAACACTCCAACTGATTAAGAAGTTCAATATCTAACGGCATTATTCTTTACAACATGCTACTGAATATGACAAATGAAGTTCAAGGTCCATCAAAAATCGAAATTGAGTTAATAATTATTATAGTGGAAAGGAAGTACTATCACTAGCTAGTAATAAGAAATAATCGTTCTTGAGATTCCCTGTCAAATAAATGACATAAGAAAGTATTAAGTGCTTAAACTTTAAAATTCGTTTTTCTCGAAACTTTCTAAAATTGACCTTGATCGTTATTCCCGTGTACCCTTCAAATATGTTGGTAATGAACGCCATAAATTAATACAACTTAAAAAAAATTCTCAGGTACGTTATATTAGAGTATCTATTTGATATTTATATTGCATTATAAGTTATTATACATTCAGTAATATATAATTTTAAGTTATACAAGTATTATGTTATATCATAGTATAGTATATTACAGTTTGATATATATACCATATATCATATATCATATTATATAAAGTTACACCGTCCACACCTGTGGAGTAACGGTCAGCGCGTCTGGCTGCGAAACCAGGTGGCCCGGGTTCGAATCCCGGTTGGGGAAAGTTACCTGGTTGAGGTTTTTCCGGGGTTTCCCTCAACCCAATACGAGCAAATGTTGGATAACTTTCGGTGCTGGACCTCGGATTCATTTCACCGGTATTATCACCTTCATTTCATTCAGACGCTAAATAGCCTAGATGTCGATACAGTGTCGTAAAATAACCTAATATAAAGTTTTATATTATATTATATTATATTATATTATATTATATATATTATATTATATTATATTATATTATATTATATTATATTGTATTATATTGTATTATTAATACCCTACCATTATGTCTGATTGTAATCCTTTATGTCTATATTATTAATAGCCTACCATTATGTAATTATTAAAGCACTGTGCGTAAGAGTTATGTAAATAAGCCTAATGATTTGTGTGTGTGTGCATAGAGCGAAGTTTATGTCATTAATTAATTAATTAATTATTTATTTAATAAGAGTGTTATAAAGTCTGTACTGTATAATAGATTGATGTAATATCCTTATAAACTATTATGTACCCATTATGAACAATCTTGTTATATTAATGCAAGCTGTAATGTGAGTCCGCCACTGCGTGAGCGTTCTGCTCTGGCTTGGAATTGAAGTGCCTTGCGGAGCGAGAGCAGCTCTGGCCGGCTACACGGAGCCGCTCTCATGCCCGGCCCTGTTCTAAAGAAATGAAATAGCCAATAAATTTGTTTTGGAAAATTTTTATAATTTTCACTGGCGTCTCCCCTTAAGGGAAGACTCCACTGAAAATCATGAAAATTTTTCCAATTTTTTTTAGCTGTTTCACTTATTCAGAATTTATATTTTCATACCCCAAATGGATTCAGCTCAATTCTGATTACAAATACTCGTATGTTTACACTTTTTAAATTAAGGCTGGAAGGTTGGCGTGGAATTTAAAGAGCTGTCAAAATTGTTTTTCATCGAAGAATTCTTTTTTAAAATTTCTGATTACAAATCTAGTAACTTTTTGTTGGCTCCCTAAACTTACTAGATGAATGTAGCGGAGGAGAATATTAATTTACATAATTATTCATTTTACTTTCAAATCTATTTTTCTGTGTTCATTTTTGTTGATTCAACACCAACTTTCTTATGCCAAATATTAATCAATCTGGATGAAATTTTTACTGCAAGTATTTATGAGGTAGATGCATGTTTCTATGCATTTATTTTGTGAGAAATGCTGCTAGTTTATTTTATTAATATTTTTCTTAATGCTGCTAGTTTATTTTATTAATATTTTTCTTAAGTAATATTAATAAAATAATCTAGCAGCATTTCTCACAAAATAAATGCATTGAAATATGCAGCTACCTCATAAATACTTGCAGTAAAAATTTCATCCAGATTGATTAATATTTGGCATAAGAATGTTGGTGTTGAATCAACAAAAATGAACACAGAAAAATAGATTTGAAAATAAAATGAATATTTATGTAAATTAATATTCTCCTCCGCTACATTCATCTAGTAACTTCAGGGAGCCAACAAAAAGTTACTAGATTTGTAATCAGAAATTTTAAAAAAGAATTCTTCGATGAAAAACAATTTTGACAGCTCTTTAAATTCCACGCCCCCTTCCAGCCTTAATTTAAAAAGTGTAAACATACGAGTATTTGTAATCAGAATTGAGCTGAATCCATTTGGGGTATGAAAATATAAATTCTGAATAAGTGAAATAGCTAAAAAAATTTGGAAAAGTTTTCATGATTTCCAGTGGAGCCTTCCCTTAAGAATACAGAAATAGTTACACAGAAAGTTTAAATATATTTTCAAAAAACAATTTTTTACCTCTTCTCGGCATCATGATAAAATAAGAAATGTATTAAAATAATAAATGCTTGTTACATCAATCACATAGGCCTAACTTCGAAGATTCTCACAGTTGATGGATTTGCTAGTTTTCTTTGTTGTCAGCCTTCAGATTCCTCGCTTCTCGTTCAGGGCCTCAGATGAATATTATTTCCCTGTTTCCATCAGACCGGGATCGGACCTCGAGGGCGTAAGGGTCGTGACCCCGCAAGTGGGAGGGTGCCACAATTGATACGGTCCAGTTCGATCGACTCGTTTCTTAAGGGGATTCACTCAGTTGTGTCAGTGGTCAGGTCATTCCTCTCGTTTTGCTGTCGATAGCGTTCACCCACTGTAAATACTGTTTCCATATTCAACAAATCACTTCCTACATGCGCCCGTAGCGTTAAGAGGACAGAGGTAATAAACGAATAAAGTTGTATTCGGGAGCAGTCTCATGTTGAATATTAATATCAGGAAACTGCACTCACCTACAAACAGAGTTCGAATCCCGAAATATCCTCTGATATTTCGATACTAAGTTGTTTGCTCTGGCAAATGACAAACTTTTATTGCAACGAAAAATCATATTCAGCAGATATTATGATATTACTTTGCACAGTCATATCAACTTAAAACAAATTTTCCCTCGGAGCTTGAATTTTCCTTGTTATTCATAGTCTTCTATTACTTCATTGTCGTATATTTCTCATATAAAGTCATCTCATTCCATCTCATCTCGTCCCACTTCTTTCAACGTATTCAATCCATTTCACAGTCATATCATTATTATCAGAATTCAAAAAAATCTTACCATATTTCTTTTCATTTCACCTCATTTTATCGCATTTCGTCCCATCCCACTATACATTTTTCATTTTGTCATCTTTTCCAGTCATAATCTTCTTTCGTTTTCTTTCGTCGCATATCGCAACTCATCTTATTTCAAAATCTCCCTCATTGTAGTAATAATAATAATAATAATAATAATAATAATAATAATAATAATAATAATAATAATAATAATAATAATAATAAATCCAGATGTTTGAGATGGGCACGGCATGTAGCACGTATGGACGAATCCAGAAATGCATATAGAGTGTTAGTTGGGAGGCCGGAGGGAAAAAGACCTTTGGGGAGGCCGAGACGTAGATGGGAAGATAATATTAAACTAGATTTTAGGGAGGTGGGATCTGATGATAGAGACTGGATTTATCTTGCTCAGGATAGGGACCAATGGCGGGCTTATGTGAGGGCGTCAATGAACCTCCGGGTTCCTCAAAAGCCAGTAAGTAGCCTAAGTAATAATAATAATAATAATAATAATAATAATAATAATAATAATAATAATAATAATAATAGTGTCATTCTATTCCATTCCGCCAGCTTCCTTCTCATTCGAATAATCTTAATTTATCCTTTCTTATCCCATCTCATATGACGTCGAGTCATTTCGTCTTAATATCCAAGCCTGTCTCATGGCTTGTCATTTCGTTATTAATCCTATTTCATTTCCTTTCCACTCCAAGTTTCCTCACCCATCTCATCCCTTCCCAGTACTCTATTTTTTTTATATATCATCCGACCACTTCTCTTGTAATCCCTTGTCATCCTTTCTGTCTATATTTCTCACTCTTACCTATTTCATATTTTATCATTCCATTCCATCTCATCTTATCCTTTATTATTTCTTCTCATTCTAGCTCAGTTCTTCTGTTCGCATCCTATCCCATCTAGTCTCTTTTAATCCTATCCCTTGTCATTTCTTCTCATCCTATCCCATCTCATCTATTCTTATCTCCTATCCCATCTCGTCTCTTTTAGTCCTATCCCTTGTCATTTCTTCTCATCTTTTCTCATCTTGTGTCTTCTCAGCCTATCTCATCCCATTTCGTCTCATCTTATTCTATTCCATCTTGTCTCTTTTAATCCTATCCCTTGCTATTTCTTCTCACCTTATCCAACCTCGTCTCTTTTAATCCCATCCCTTGTCATTTCATCTCACCCTATCCCATCTCATCTATTCTTATCTCCTATCCCATCTTGTCTCTTTTAGTCCTATCCCTTGTCATTTCATCTCACCCTATCCCATCTCGTCTCTTCTCATCCTATCTCGTCCATTTCGTCTCTTTTTATTCTATCCCATTTCGTCTCTTTTAATCCTATCCCTTGTCATCTCTTCTCATCCTATCCCATCCCATCTCTTCTCTTCTTATCCTATCCAACCTCGTCTCCTTTAATTCTATCCATTGTCATTTCTTCTCATCCTATCCCATCTCATCTCTTCTTATTCTATCCCATCCCATTCCATCCCATCTCGTCTCTTCTTATCCTATCCAACCTCGTCTCTTTTAATCCTATCCCTTGTCATTTCTTCTCATCCTATCCCATCTCATCTCTTCTCATCCTATTCCATCCTATCTCTTTTCTTCTTATCCTATCCAACCTCGTCTCTTTTAATCCTATCCCTAGTCATTTCTTCTCATCCTATCCCATCTCATCTCTTCTTATCCTATCCCATCCCATCTCGTCTCTTCTTATCCTATCCAATCTCGTCTCTTTTAATCCTATCCCTTGTCATTTCTTCTCATCCTATCCCATCTCATCTCTTCTCATCCTATCCCATCCCATCTCGTCTTTCTTATCCTATCCAACCTCGTCTCTTTTAATCCTATTCCTTGTAATTTCTTCTCATCCTATCCCATCTCATCTCTTCTTATCCTATTCCATCCCATCTCGTCTCTTCTTATCCTATCCAACCTCGTCTCTTTTAATCCTATCCCTTGTCATTTCTTCTCACTCTATCCCATCTCGTCTCTTTTAATCCTATCCCATCTCGTCTCTTCTCATCCTATCCCATTCCATCCCATCCCGTCTCTTCTTCATCCTATCTCATTCCAGTTCGTCTTTTCTTATTCTATCCCATCTCATCTCTTTTAATCCTATTGCTTGTCATTTTTTCTCACCCTATCCCATCTCGTCTCTTTTAATCCTATTTCTTCCCGTTTCTTATCACCCTATCCCACCTCGTATCTTCTTATCCTATCCCATCCCGTCTCTTTTCTTCCAACCCATCTCTGCTTAGTTTCTTTCATTAGCCGATTAGTTAGTGTTAAAATATACTTATATAGAACAGTATCTAATCTAAATCAAAGTCACGTTTTACTAGTTTTACAGGAGAGCAAGTTAAAAGTTGCAAGACCCATTATATTCTATTTTCTTTACATTATCATTCTTCAAATTTCTTTGGATTAATTAGTTTGTTATTATGTACAGTTAAACTACACAAATATACACTATTCTACCTGGACTATTACGTACAACTAAAACTGAGAATCTGTAATTTTGGACTTGACAAAGTTTTTCGCCTGTACTCTTCAAATGTTATCGATATTTTGTTTAGTTAACTCAAACATAGAGTAATATTGCAGATTGCAAAGGTTATTGGGTCATCTGGTGAATACTAAGCCATAATATGTAAATTAAAATATGAAATAAAGTTTCCTTTCATTTATTTAATCTTGGTTAGGTAGAATTTAGAAGACGAATCAGTAGCTGGCTCATAAATTTAATCTTTTATAACGTTAATGCATTTTTAAATATTGTTATTTGTGATATTTAATTGTTTCAATTTGAAATTGTCTATTGCATTATTTATGTTCTTGACTGTTAAACCTAATATTTTACAGAATATAGAATATAAAATTTTGACTACAACTTACAAGTACACTTTTATTCTTTTTATAAAAAAATACAAGTTATATGGCACTCTTGAATATGTCTCGTAGATCTGTTACATATGTATAATTTTTGTGAAGTAAAATGATGTGATGCTGGATCAGTATTCCTCAATTTATCGGGTTTAGTCTTGTGTCATTTTCTGCATTTCTCTGTCTCACACTCCCCTCTTCTGTAAATGGCTCTTGATGCGCGCATCTCTCATATTCTCCACTGTTCTGAACATAAAATGCAGTTATGCACTGCTAAAAATCCCTATATGGACAAAAAAGGAAAATAAAAAGCACTTCGGGTAAGTAAAAATGAAATATACTCATGTCTCCTTAGAAGACCGGACATTCGAATTGCAGTGTATTGCCTTCGAGAACTCATCGCAAGGGGGTGAAAAGATAACACAATACGAAGGGGTGGTTCTTACGGAATCAGAGACAATGAAGCCACCCTTCTAAAAATATAATGGCCGTATCTACAGGGTCGTGCAGGGAGTAATACACGATTTTGTAATTTATCATAGGAATGAGATAGCTGTGATTTCCAGACAGCAATAATACAGAATAGAGAGCAGAAATTGTTAAATAAGAGGGTGAGGGGATATACTTAAAGTGTGCGAGTGAGTGATGATCATAGAACGCCGTGAGTAGGGAATTGTATTGTGATTCTAAATATGGTTCGGATCCCGTATTGAAGGGTAATGGGTAATTCTCTCATAAAGGGTGAAGTTACCAGTATTTCTGCTAGATTTTCCTCGGAACAGTTCCGATCATGTTCCTCATTAAGTAAATCCAGCAGCGATTTCGATAACAATCGATTTAAGGTTCATTTATTATATTAAATCCACGTCACTTCTCCCTTTAACTAAAACTTTTAGAGCCAAACGGACATGAGTCAAGTCGCTCTATTCTTAAGGGTGTACAGTACACTCGACTCCCCTAACATAGCCGCGTCTCTGGCTCAGCATTAGCGCGCTGGTCTTCATCCAGGAGTCCTGGATTCGATTTCCAGCGTATCAGGATAAAATCGTCTGGGATAAATGCTCCCGATTCTGAAAAAAAGGGAAAAAAGCGCCCAGTATCGAGCCGTATCAAGATAAAATTGCCCATTTTAGTTGTTTTTTTGTCTTAGTTAGACATCGGATGTTTATGAAAATGGCTCTTCTTCTTCTTCTGCCTGACAAGTGTTAGGCCTGTTACGGTCTCACATAAAATTTTCACGCCATCGCATAGCAGGACGACCCACAGATCTTTGGCCATGTGGTACATAATTATAAATTGCCTTTGGGAGTCTACTATTACTCATTCTTTCCAAATATGATGTTTCCAATTAGACTGATATTGAACAATGTAATCTAAAACTGGTTGAGTTTTTAGTTCCTTTAAAATTTCACAATTTCTTTTCAGATCTCATTTAGTATAGCCCACTGTTCTTCGCATGAATCGCATTTCACAAGCCGTTATTCTGCTTTTCCTCAGTGTCCATGCTTCGCTGCCATAGCTGAGCATCGGTCGTGCCAATGTGTTGTAGAGACGTATGCGGGTGTGTTTCTGTACTAAGGATGGTTTCATCACACTATTTATAATGCCCATAGCTCTTGTGTATTTATTAATTTTCTGTGATATGTTCAATTCTTCAAAAATGGAAAGATTGTAACTTAAATATGGAAAACTATTAAGTCTTTCTAATATTTTATTATCGAGACAAATTTTACATTGTATTGGGTATTTCCCACAGAATGCCATAATTTTTCTTTTATCTGTTGAAATTTCCATATTGTATGTAGCTGCTACTTGCTGCAAATTATATATTGACCTTTGAAGGCCGTCTTCTGAAAGTGCTAATAATACCATAGGAAAATGCCTATTTTATTTTAATGTTCATATTTAAAAGCTTTTAGAAAATGTGCACGAATTATGAGAAATGAAGCACTCTGATGGAATCCGGTGTGGCTTAGTGGATAAAGCGTCAGCACGTAGAGCTGAAAACCCGGGTTCAAATGCCGGCGCCGGAGAGAATTTTTCTCCGTTACATTACTCTTTCATCGTATGATGACGCAGAATATCTGCATGGAAATATCATATGTACTTCGGTACATTAAAATAATATATATATGATATGCGTAAATAACTTCGTGATTTAAGACGGCGCTTATTCCGTCGGATCCCGGCCAACTAGTCACTCATTACGAGTGCACCTCAGCACATGTATGGACTTCGGTCCTAGGTTCATAGATATCTATGACGTAATGCAGAGGGCGGCCACTAGAGGGAACCTAAGAGTTGGAACTTAAAACTGAGACGATTCTTCCGACGCCGGGGTGGAATCCGGTGTGGCTTAGTGGATAAAGCGTCAGCACGAAGAGCTGAAATCCCGGGTTCAAATCCCGGCGCCGGAGAAAATTTTTCTCCGTTCCATTACTCTTTCATCGTATTCTGATGAAGTTTAATCTCGCCCTTTTTTTGCCTTTCTTGCCGTTTACCCCTTTTTTTACTTTAATATGTACTTTTTTGCCCATCTATTGCTTTTATATGTACCTTCTTTGCCTTTTTCTTTATCCCTATAACTACTCACTCAACAATACTACATTTATTTCTGCGTTCGAAACTGAGGAAATTGCAGTTCTTATAGTAGCTATAGATATGGGACATACTGTTGCAAAGCAGTGTTGTTTCGCTTACTCTGGAATCGACCTTGTTCTTACCCAGCACTGCTACCTGACTCCAGCACTGACCTACCCCATTAATTTCTGGCTTAGTTACCTCATGAGTGATGCTTTATTGGTGTCACTTGTGAGGCTCAAACCTGTCTTCGAAAAGTTCACTAAACAACAACAAACATCAGCTATTAGTGGAATATATGAAGCGTTGAATTTCCACGCTGATAACCCGGTTTCGAATCTCGGTGAGTCCAACTATAATTTGTGGTGGACAAAGACGATGCTTGCTGGTAGGACTTTGCGGCTCTACCGACGTCTCATTATTGTTACATTAATTATCGTCACACTGATTTTGTCCAATAAACGTGACAGAAGTTTGTGCGTTAATCTTAAAAAGTTGCTTGTTGTTTATTGTAACTCAAATTATGGACGTGAAGTTGTGGAAGAATACGTACAAGTGAACGAGAGCCAGGTCGGTTTCTATCTATAATTAATTTTATATCTTACTACGAGAGGACCAGATATTTGGAATAATTTTTGTTGTATTATTATTATTAATTTTTTACTATTTTGACAGATAAGTGCAATGGATTTAGAATCTTTGAATATAGATTTATTCTATAGATAGTATTTGTTTAAGGAGATTTCAACACATTACCGCAACTTGAATAAGAACGAAACAAAAATACGACCCGTATAGTTGCGGAAGAGAGTTTATGATTAGGAAAGAACTAAATACTGCGTATTTTTATTTAAATGTGTTTAAAAAGTAATATATAATTTATTGTAATTAAAATTGAATGAAGGGATTTTGGTCAAAAATCACGTAAAAACCTCGTGTTTAGAAAGAAATACTGCAGAACAAAACTAATTTCCACAACTACTTTGTAGATCAGTGACTCCAGAATCCAAATATCACTATCAAACTTTAGAACTGTTACGGCCTGAACGAGAGGACCACCAACTCAGTCGAAGAGTGGAAGAACAAGCTGAGTTGTTCAGTTCCTGCGAGTCCGAACTTTTAGAAAGTCTATAGAACAGAGAAACTACTTTTCTAGTGTACTGTAAGTTAATTATGGTTTTATGGATGTTTACTTTATGCATTATGGGTGATTCAATATAATTTCTATGTCTTTTATTACCCTATTTTTTTGTTGTTTTAGAGCCTTTTTAGGTGCCTAAAATACTATTTTTAGTGCTTTAACTTCCGATGTCTAGTCATAATACAGGGTACAAATTGTTAAGTTAATTATGGTTTTATGGATGTTTACTTTATGAATTATGGGTAATTCAATATAATTTCTATGTCTTTTATTACCCTATTTTTGTTGTTTTCGGAGCCTTTTTAGATGCATAAACACTATTTTTAGTGCTTTAACTTCCGATGTCTACTCATAATACAGGGTACAATTTCATTTTTATTTTCTACTCCTCCTTTTGTATGTGAGCTAGGTTCCTCAAACATTTTCATATATCCTTATCCTGATGGTATGTGTCGATTATTTTTTGATGGTCTTATCAACACGTATGAACATTCGCCTTCTTTTAGTGCCATCAAATCCTAAAACCGCACGGTCGTATCTCAGTCCACTTTTTTTCAGCCTCCAGTCACATGTGGTTCAGGAGTTTAGAAAATTTCAGATTCGCAGGAACTGAAGAACTCAGCTCTTTGTTCCACTCTTCGACTGAGTTGTTGGTTCTGTGGTTCAGGCCGTAACACTTTCAAAGTGTGATGGGGATATTTGGATTTGGAGCTGCTGATCTACAAATTAGTTGTAGAAATTAGTTTTTCTTCTGTTGATGTCGAACTTTGAATTTCCAGCCAAGAGTCGTCTACTTCTTCGGGTGGTAGTGTCAAGACAGCACACATCCTCATGAGTTGTGTAATCTCGTACCAGACCAGCGCAGTGTCCTGAATTTTGCGCCAAAAGCTTTGGTTGAAGTGGTAGTTAAAACCCTGAATTGTAGAAGTTGGAAAGTGGGTAGACAGGGAAGCTATATAGGCAGCCTCAGAATCAAACTTCACCTCTTTAGGTTTCCAGCTGGACAAAACTTAGCTGCAGGTGGAAGTTAATTATTATCACAAGCTTAGTCAATACTAATTTTTGTCTGTTGTTTGCCAATATAGTTTTATTGTTTACGTCCACGTCGTCGTTACATGTTTCAGTTGTAAAAGTTTTATTCCCATAACCCCCATTTTAAAGGTCATATAATCCAGACTGGGCGCAATTTTCCCTATAATCAGTAGGTAGAGTGTATTTTTCCACGCTTTAACACTGTGAAACAGGGTGGGCGCTTTTTCTCGGACGAAAATGTCCCTGATTCAATTTACAGGCTATTCGTGAAAGAATTCATACTGGACAAAGCAAACTGGTTATAAAGCGTTTTCTCGTTTTACACCGATTTTCATCTTTTATTGTAGCAACACTCCCCACTCAGTCCTGTTTTTTTATCATTATTATTATTATTATTATTATTATTATTATTATTATTATTATTATTATTCCTACTCATAACACTGGTCAACAATGATTTTGTTAAATGTACCATTTCTGCTGTTCCTTACGTAATATCATCTGCTGATTCCAAAAATGAAGTCATAATACCACCATTTTTTTTGGAATTTTAGAAAAAATTATTCATTTTTATTGCTATATACAATCATTAACATGTTAATGGAAAGAAAATATTTCAAATATTTAATTTCATTGCTTTAACAATTGATCTATAACTTTAGATCATTGTTGCCTTGAAAGAATTTATAAAAATTAATTTTATTCCTCATTAGACTGTGAGAGTATTAATTCTCAGTTGAGTTGGAACTTAAATCATAAAACAAGTTTCATAACCTGTGTTTTCTTTGTCCTAATTTTAAGCGTGATAAAAGTATCTTATAAAGTGGAACATACCTCGAAATACTGTGTAAATCACAAACAATTTTTGTTACGTTTATAGTTAATTAACTTTGAAAGCACACAGGTTAATTTTACTACACTAGTTAAAAGAGCTTACGAGTGTTATTTTGATTGCAAAATAGATGAGGACAGGAACTAGGCCCCTGAAATCTGTTGTGCTCCATATAATTCTATTAGCCTAACTGGTGGGCTAAAAGAATCCCGTCATATACGTTTTCCAGTTCCATTGAATATGCCGGGAACCTAAGGATCGTTCAACAGACTGTTACTTTCTAGGAATCACAGATCAGAAGATTACAGAGAACTTGTCAGCGAGCTGATTCAGAACTATAACATGTTGGGGTGTCATGTATCTCTCAAAATAACTTCTTGGATTATCATCTATTTTTTTCTTCCCTCAAAACCTTCGGGTAGTGAGCGACGAACGTGGGGAGCGTTTTCATCAGGATTTTTCTGAAATGGAAAGGTGCTACCAGGAAAAATAGAGTCCAAATATTCTGTCAGACTACTACTGGACACTCAAGAGATGTTTCTCAAGTGAAGTATAGCGTAAAATCTATTCCACACACATTTTAGTTAAATAAATATGATTTTAGGTAAAATGTTACAAGGTATCAAAACTAGAAAAGTCTGAAGTAAATTTCATATAATTACTCAAAAACCCTGGGTGATAGAAACATTTGAAAACCGATCTGAAATGAGCACGAAAAATGCTGTAAGAATCACCCATTCTTTATCTTTTAACACAAATATGTTTAACCTTGTTGACCAGTGTTATTATTATTATTATTATTATTATTATTATTAGTTAGTAGTAGTAGAAAAGTAGTAGTAGTAGTAGTATTTAGTAGTAGTAGTAGTAGTAGTAGTAGTAGTAGTAGTAGTAGTAGTAGTAGTAGTAGTAGTAGTAGCAGTAGTAGTAGTAGCAGTAGTAGCAGTACCCGTGCGCTCCGCTGCATCCGTTAGAAATAAATATAAAGTAATTACATAATTAAAATAGGACATTTGATCCACGGAACATTCGTGTTTGATATAAGGATAAATCGTTTATTATGTTACTTAATTTAAATTGTATTTGCATAATTAAAATGCGATCATTTTGATCCAGAGACCACTCATTTGGTCATAAAAATTATTTTAGGAAGCATAAGAAGCTATTTTAATCTTACCTGTCCTCGATTCACTCAGAAGTTACTCTAATAACATTATAGCATTATGTCCATCTAGAGAAACTACACTTTCCAATGGTGAATTAATAATTAATTATACAAATCGGTTAATTTAACTTCTGATATTACTCCATGCAAACACAGAAATATTATCTGTAGGCTATCTTTCATAGCTTTCGATTGTTGCTGTCCAAGGCCCCTTATAGACGAAGTCATTTGTTTTTTAATTCATTACACGGCCTTAGATGGCAGTTATTTTAATTTTAAAACTCATTTATCTCATTAAATATCAGTCCTATCAAAATTTTTCAAGGAATAAAACTTATCGGAAATTATTTTTAAACAACATCTTGTTATGTTACATTTTTCACAAAAATCAATAATAAGCGAGATATTTCGATTTATTTAATTCAGGCCCCCTTATAACCCCCCTTTTAAATAGTGTATTTTGAATGCCATATAGCCTAAAATCTAAGTTACAACGAACATAATTTATATTCCAATTTTCATCGAAATCCGTTCAGCCATTATCGCGTGAAAAGGTAACAAACATACAGACAGACAGACAGACACACAAACAAAAATTTCAAAAAAGCGATTTTCTGTTTCATGGTGGTTAATTGTATATGTTAGGACCAATTATTTTTGGAAAATCGAAAATTACCAGAAAAATTTCGGCTACAGATTTATTATTAGTATAGATTATTCCTACTCATACTCATCCGCAGCATGTTTGTTGATATGGGCAGAGTCAAGAAGAACACTGCATTCATTACACAGGGACTAACAAAATTTGTCTACGGTAAAATTTGTTACCGTAGTTATCATAACCATAATACTCCTGTACAAAACAAATTAAATAATAAATTATAAAACATATGATCTCTCAGAAGATATTAAAAACTATAGTGTGTTATTTAATGACGTCATAACTTACACAACAATAGTCGTAATTTTTTTCATAAAAAATTCCTTTCTAAATACGAGGATTTTACGTAATTTTTGTCCAATATCCCTTCATTCAGTTTTAATTGCAATAAATTATTAATTACTTTTTAAACAGCTTTAAATAAAAATACGCAGTAGGCTATTTAGTTCTTTCCTAATCATACACTCTCTTCCGCAACTATACGGATCGTATTTTTGTTTCGTTCTTATTCAAGTTGCGATAATGTGTTGAAATCTCTTGGAATCATAGTAAGATGGTAATGAAAGAAATTTCAAGATAATGACTTCAAGAAATGGTCGCAGAGGTCAGAGAACGAGAGAAATATGCGTGAAATGAGCAGATAGAGGGTAAGAAGAGGAGGAGAAGGATTGTTTATGGAGGGGGAAGCTTATGTTGGGTATCTCCTTTGTTCTATACGAGCCTGGCTCACAACTGATGCATGATGGGAACTGATTTGAGCGAACAAAAATAAGCGAATTGAAGGGGAAAATTACGTACCTTAGGGCTAGCATTGCAATGTAAAACACATCGACAGAGGGGAGATCGAGCATACGCAGTTTCGCAAAAATAAACGTCGGAAATGTATACTTCCAGAAAAACATGTGGTAGTTGTTACCAGAGTCTTAAGTGTTGGCTTTATGTTGGTTCTTATTGGCGTGATTTAAATATCAAACTGCAACAGAGATGTCATTCTAACTGCAGAATTAGAAAGTGCATATTAAAGTGGGTGTAGTGTACTTCATAAGCGCACATCTCAAAATTTTGCGATAATCCGAAAGCGCACATTTCAAATTAAGTAGCAGCGCACTTGTAACTAAAGATTTTAATTCCTCGTATTGCCGTGGCTAGACATTTTCCTCGCACAACTCTAAAATGTTGCCGATCCCAACTTAGACAAAGCTGGCGTATGAAAATTTCTAAATGAGGGCTATCTCATATATAGACCCGAGCAGTAAGTTGATGAAGCAATGTTTCGGACTTCACTTGTTGTAAAATGGTAAAGTCTGAGACGCACACATTTACTGAATTTATGTCAGACGCTCCAGATAATCACTTAATAATGAATTTTGCTGATTACATTCTAAATAAGTATTTTGAAAATGACGCTGCATTTCCTCCGATAATATGGGGTAGACACACTATAAGGCTGTACCTCGTATCCAGGGTTGGGCGAGTAAATTACCTGTAGGTATTTTACGTGTAATTTACATGTAAAATATGTAACGTAGAAGACTGTTTTATACATGGAGTAATAAAGGAACATTTATTGATATTAACCATTTAAACATCAATTAATTCATCTCTGGGGAATTCGACTTTACTTCCATTACTATGACTCCGCCATTACTCGAATTCGACCTAGAGTTCGCTGTTATTGTAGGTCACCATTGTTCTGCCAATTAAGTCACCACTAACAAGCAAAGATTCTGATGGAAGCAGATAAAAAAGTTAAATTTTTTTCTTCCACGATGTTAATAATGTCAAAAAAAGTGTTTATACAAATTTTTGTCACTCGACCGCAATTAAGAGGCCGTCCAGAAGTGATTTTCCCTGGGACCGTTTACAGAAAAACAGCACAATTGTATATAAAGATTTATTGAAACAGATACAGCAATTGTTGCGCTATTTATCAACATATCCTCCACTGGAATTGAGACATTTGTCATATCGTGAAATCAATTTTTGTATCCTTATATCGTAGAAGTCAAGCCGTCTGGAATCGGAACCAGCGTTTGACAGCCGTTTGCACCTCTCTGTCGATCCCATGATAATATGACAAATGTCTCAATTCCGGTGGGAAATACGTTGAAAAATAGCTCAACAATTGCTGTATCTGTTCCAATAAATTTTCCATTGAAATTGTGTTTTCTTTCTGTTAACGGCCCCTGGCGAACTTATTTTTTTTACGGACCTCGTAGTTGCGTTTGAGTAGCCAAAATTTGTATAAGGACTATTTTTAACATTATTAACATGGTGAAAAAAAAATATTTTTTTATCTGCATCAATCAGAATGTTTGCTTGTAAGCGCCTGTCATTTCATTTTATACTTAAATTTTCAGGCTTATGTTACTGAAGTCCCGCGCCGTGGCGCCGTGGTCGTGGTCTAAGTCATCCTGCCTAGGACTCGCGTTACGGAATGCGCGCTGGTTCGAGTCCTCATGGGGGAAGAAATTTTTCTCATGAAATTTCGGCCTGTGTATGGGACCGGTGCCCACCCAGCATCGTGATGCACTTGGGGAGCTACGATAGGTAGCGAAATCCGATTGCGAATGCCAGCTATAACAGCTGGGGAGATCATCGTGCTAACCACACGATACCTCCATTCTGGTTGGATGATCGTCCACCTCTGCTTCGCCATGTGGGCGTGAGGCCAGCAGCAGGCTGGTCGGTCTAGAACCTTCACGGACTGTAGCGCCACGGATTATTATTATTATTATTATTATTATTTATTACTATTATTATTATTATTATTATTATTATTATTATTATTATTATTATTATGTTACTGAATATTCCTGTTCATAAGTGGATGGTTCCCCTTAGTTATTTTATTATATTTTGAGTTTCAATTTTCTCCTTGGAGAGAATTGTGGTGAAAAAACAAAGATAATAACGTTTAATGAATTCTATTACACGAGCTGCAACAATAAGTCCATTTTGAAAGTATTGAAAGTCTTGTAATAAAAGTAAATTTTAAGAAAATCAATTAAACTCTTTTAATAATGTTTTCAGTGGAAATGAAAGTAGCCGAGGATCCCGTTGAAGAGACGGAGAAGCTCAATCAATTATGATGGAGTTGCTATTTTGCGTGTGTTGTCAGTATTGAAATTCCAGCGTACGTGGGACTAGTTAAATAAAATGAGCCATCTTCGACTCCGTTATTGGATGAACGCTGGTGCAGCCATAATTAAAATGGCGGGTGTGTGCATGGTCTCTTCTTCTGCCGTACGTCATATCACTTAACACTCTCCCCCCCCTCCTTCTCTTCGCACCCCGCCACAACGTCTCTCATTAAATTTGATCCGAAGTGGAAATTGCTTCGAGTCTCCATTATCCGTTGCTTTCCCTCCCTCACACCCCCGCGCCAAGCTTCATCTTCTCTCTGCTCTATATTCTCAATCTTCTTTCGTCTGATTACTGATTAAAAAAATCTCTGCGCAAAAAAGAAAATACAGGATGTTCTAAACATATACGAGATACATGACTAGTTGGTAGAAAAGCTTTAATTAACTCCAGTAAAAACTCACAATCTTCGTCACAGTCCTAATGAGTGTTATATGTGGTAGATACCATTAAACAGAATAGGTCAATATTTATGTATTTTACAAACCTGTAACTTCTGTAACTTTTCAATATAATGCTCCCCTACTTGTAGGCACACATTTACCTCATCATCCAAAAATTTATAATTTGCAAGGAAAATCTTTATTTTGTTATCGTATCTAGTCTTGTACTTTCGTTTTCACATGATCATTGAATTTGTTACTTCTGAGAGCGTTTTTGTTGGCAGGGTGATCAGTAGAGATGAACAAAACTAACTGCCGCTCTCGCTCGCTGTGTTCGTTACATTTGTCTTTCGAGTCTCGTCTACTCATTCTCGTGCGCTTCGAGTCTCGCTCATCATTCTCGAAATAGCATTTGGTCGGCGTGGGAAGATTTCGTGACTTTGAATAACATACATCATTGAAATAAATAACATTATAAATGTTTTAAAAAAGACAAAACAGTATCTTAGTTATCAAAGCGTTCTGGTTCTATTATATGATATTACCTATGGTTATATAAATAGAAAAAAAAAATTCTCAAATAAATTTGCATTTCTAAGAAATATAAAACATAACGTTAATATATTTTTACTTGAGATTGCACACTCTATCTCAAACATATGAAAAGAAAATTCCTAGCCTTTTAATAAGGGCCTAGTAATTAAATAAAGACTGGGGAACGGATTATTATACACTGAAAGGTAGAGATGATGTTTCAAATAACTACTTGATTATTTATAAATATAACAGTTGCCAAAGTAGATAAAAGTTCAGTCAGGTGTAAACAACTATGGCGATTCAAGGCTGTTTGACGTTCGGGACTTCGGGAGTGATCACGCTCGACGTCTCGAAACACTCACAAGCATCTTTACGTCAAGGACGCGACGTATACAACATTGTCGTGCGGGTTTTCGGCTTTGCGGGCGCTGTTAGTCTTGCTTTCTCGATCGTTGTTCATCTCTAGTGCTCAGATGTTCCACTTGTACCGGGACAGTCCCAGTTTTGGATGTTTTGTACTAGTGTCCCGAAAAACTTTCTCGACAAAAGTCCCCTTTTCAATCGATCACTCGCTAATTAAAAGAGCAACTGAATTGTGCAAAATTTACACGTAAGTTTATACCAACCTTCTCCGAAAAGTCAACGCCGTCTTGATTAGTTGACCAAGTTGTTGTTGTTTAATCACTGTTCGAAGACAGGTTTGAACCTGATAAGTGACACCAATAAGGCATCACTCATGAGGCAACTAAGCTAAGAGATAATGAAGTAAGGTGGCCTGATTCTTTCCACATTTCAATCTAAATATGTTGGCTGTCGTATTTTAGACAACTATAGTGAGAAGAATATAAACAACAAAGTTTACGAAAGGATAGTTTCCGTTTTGGGCATTTGGTTCTTTGTTATGTTAGCATCTGCTCTTCATTTGCGGTATATTTGGGAGTATAATAACTATGAATTTTCATTAATATACAAAAAAGAAAGTGTTCATTGAATAATTAATTTCAGTAAGATTTTCTCTACATTCAGAAATTAAAGTGAGAAGAGAATTTGTCAAATTTGTCTAACCAAAAATATGAATTGCCCAACAAATTTAATTATACAGATTTTGAAGTATTAACTATTGAAGAAATTTATAAATATAGTTTATTATCTTACTTTCACAGAAATCAAATAAAACATAAATCTAATCGACATAAATATCGTACTCGAAGACAAAAGTCTACTTTCCCAGTAATTGAACCTAAATGTCATACAAGTACAGCACTTTCGACCCAAGACTTTATAATAAAATTACAAACCATTTTCAACATTTTAAATATTTTAAAATTGAACCTTTTAAAAAAGAACTTTATAAAATTAATCCTGATATATATAATATTAACAAATTTGTGTATTTTTATCCTTTATTTCTGTCGATTATATTCATGTTTTTATTGATCTGACACTATACCAATTAAGCTCGTAAACTTTGTTGTTTATATTCTTCTCACTATAGTTGTCTAAAATACGACAGCCAACATATTTAAATTGAAATGTGAAAAGAATCAGGCCACCTTACTTCATTATCTATCTGATTGTCAATTTATATTAAATGTGTTTTTTCTCTCTTTTTCTCTTTCTTCTCTTTTTTGTTCTTGTATGTTATTTATCTGTTTGAATTGAGTTAATTACTGTATTTAGTAAACTGTCTTTGTAAATGTTATGTTATATTATTGGCTAAGACCACACCGTACACGAGCCTGGCTCTTATGGTAGTGGTTATTAACATTTTTGTTTTATAAATTTAATTTGTACTCACTTTGCTAGCTAAATAAGAAAAAGATAAAGAGAGTGTAACTCGACATTTTCATTGTCATATGGTGGAACAGCAGGGCTCCGGAACCAGAATTTTTTTATTAACTTACTTTCTACGAAAGAGGCATTTCGTGACATTCGAATAACGCTGTACACCAGTGAAAATTTCATGACGGGCTTTGGCTCTGTTTTATATATTTCATTAATTTCAGTCACAGTTTTCTACGGAGGAGCAGGTCCTTAACTACTAACCCAGCATTCTCCAATATTCCCCTTTTTCCGCTTTCTCTTGGTCTCCGCATATGATCCACATATCTTAGTGTTGTCTATCATCTGATATCTTCTTTTGCCCCGAACATTTTTCCCGTTCATCATTCCTTTCAGTGCATCCTTCAATAGGCAGTTTTTTTTCTCACCCAGTGACCAAACCAGTTTCTTTTCCTGGTCAGTTTCATCATTAATTCTTCACTCACTCCTTCTTGATCAGCTTCATTTCTTATCCTGTCTAGCGCCATTCTTTTCCATATTCACATTTAAAATATTTCCAGTCGTTTCTCTTCACTTCGTTGCAATGCCCATGTCTGTATCAAATACGTCACACTCCACACAAAGCACTTCACTAATTTCTTCCTTAATTCGCTTTTCAAACGTCCGCAGAAAATATACCTCGTGCCATTAAAATCTTTACCTCGTCGTAGATATCCTGCTTTTGACATATAATAAATTGTTAATTGTTTTTAAGTTTTTTTTTTTCCAGTCAAATTCATCTCATTGTGCCGTCGTTATGATTAGTAATTTAGTGGCCTTCAGTTCTAGTTTGAGGTACATAATCATATATATAATTAATTTTAGAGTCATTTATTTGAGTAGTATTGTAGAATCTGTTGTAAGGTCCCTGAGCCAAATAACGCCATGTATACCTTTAACGCTACCCTATTAAAATTTGTTAACGACACAAGTTTTGGTAGTGCACTACTGTAGCCTGCATTCGCTTGCAATCTAGTGATGAAATGAGTTACTAGCTATCCGCTGACATTTACGAATGACATTATATTCCATCATTTTCCTGTTGTGGGTTGATAGTGAATGGCTCTTCTTATATCAAGCTAAGAGGCAATATTTTATTTTGTGTGTTGAGCAAATAATAACTATATTAAACTGTATATTTTCGTGATCCTTAAACATTCTTCTATGTATAGAAAGTATTTTGCTATCTATAAAATTTGAAAATGTTAGAGAAACAGGCATGTCATGTTATCAAGTACTCAGTAGCGCTTTAACGCCATTTGGCGTTGAAGGTCTACAGACAAAATTTTAGGTTATGTTAGTACTAAGGCTGACAGTACAGCATCAGTGTGAAAACATCAGGAAAATCACTAAGCTTTCAACTTACAAATGTTCAGAATGTACAGTGATGATATTGGTTCAATTGCTTATCGAACTCTTAATTTTTTTTTTTTTATTTTACATAACTTAATTTTTTTTGTTTTACTTATTGGAAAACATTCATATTAGACTAAGGTAAATGCTTTCGTGTTTAATAACTTTCTACTGTGTCACATTGTCTCTCTCTCTCTCTCTCTCTTTTTAAGCAAGGAGTCACTGGAAAACATATTTTCCTAATCCATCTGGTGTTTCGAGTCCCGCGCCGTGGCGTCGCGGTCTAAGGCATCCCGCCTAGTACTCGCGTTACGGAATGCGCGCTGGTTCGAGTCTTCATAGGGGAAGAAATTTTCTCATGAAATTTCGGCCTGTGTATGGGACCGGTGCCCACCCAGCATCGTGATGCACTTGGGGAACTACGATAGGTAGCAAAATCCGGTTGCGAATACCAGCTATAACGGCTGGGGGGGATCATCGTGCTAACCACACGATACCTCCATTCTGGTTGGATGATCGTCCACCTCTGCTTCGGCATGTGGGCGTGAGGCCAGCAGCCGGCTGGTCGGTCTAGGCCCTTCACGGGCTGTAGCGCCAGGGATTTTTTATTATTATTATTATTATTATTATTATTATTATTATTATTATTATTATATATCTGGTGTTTCAGTTTCAGATCAAGAATCTTTCATTAGTATGAGTGATTTTGTATCTTTTATTAACAGAAACTCAAATTTAGTCGCTTAGTTCAATTTGTGTTGCTTAGGAAAAATAATTCATTAATAATTATAAGTGTATAGGTTCCTAGAAAATAGATGGCGTTAATTGGACAACCTGTTCCTAATAACGCCAGTTTACAAAGTTTTCCTATTTGAGTTCTAATTCTTGTTCGGTATATAATATATCCATTTTCATTGTGCTATTTTGTAAAGATAAGATTACAGTTTCTATTTCATAATTTTCGTGTTTGTACATAACTTATTCCCAGAGCAAAAGTGACTGAAGTGCTAAGGTGGCGTTATTTGGTACATGTAGGCTACCTTAAGAGTAAATTTCATTAAGCTTCATGAAATCACAGTAAATTATTTTTAATATATCTGTTGATGCTTATGGCAAACTACCTTTGTTTACATTGCCGAAAATCAAACTTCGGGAGCATTACCGCGCTTTACCGAACCCACAGTATCATCATCCACTTGAAAATCTGAGTTCGCTATGTTGATACAGCGAAAAAATACGGACTGGAAGAATCAGATTGAAGGCGGGAATTTTGTTATTATAACTTCTAGAACGGCTGCAAAAACCACTCAGGCGTCTATGAAACTGATGCGGAGTCTTTCCCAGGTAAAAGGCGGTCAGAGCATTGTACTAACCATGTAACTCACATCTGATGCCGGAATATAGAATGGATTGGAACTCTTCCAATCTTTGATTAAACTACCAATTAATGCAGAGAGAGGAAAATTAATCCAAAGTTGATGTTAATTCATATCCAAGTAACACAAGGTTATGGTCTATCTCCATTACTTTTCATTATACAGGGTGATTTACGAGGATTTACCGTCCCTTACGGACCTTATTTCCGAAGACATTCTAAACAAAAAATGTCATATAAACATTTGTCCTAATCTCAATATTTTCAGAATTACACTAATTTCAAGTTCTAGAAATACCATTATTCTTGAGTTTCAAGGGTAAAAGAATATTACAGATAAACAATGAACTATTCAGGAGTATTATTTCTTTATTTAGCTAGTATTCTGAAACTAAAAATATGTTGTGAATTCCATAGTTGCTTCGCACAGGATTTCTTTTTAATTGTTAACTACAAAATTACATATTCTTACGCATTTACCACAACAATATTGTTACAAATCACGCCACTCTTGTGAATTCTTTAAGAGTGTACATTAGGATGTCGACCTGGTTGGCGAGTTGGTATAGCGCTGGCCTTCTATGCCTAAGGTTGCGGGTTCGATCCCGGGCCAGGTCGATGGCATTTAAGTGTGCTTAAATGCGACAGGCTCATGTCAGTACATTTACTGGCATGTAAAAGACAAAATTCCGGCACATCCAGCGACGCTGATATAACCTCTACAGTTGCGAGCGTCATTAAATAATAATAAATAATAAATAACATTTTTTACATTAGGATGCGTAATTAAACTGTAAAGAATCAAGTTCCTAAAGTCGTATGATTTGTAACAAATTTTTTATAAGTGCGTAAGAATGATGTCATTTTAGTTAAAAATTGAAAAAAAAAAACTAAATCTGCACAAAGCAATTAAGAACACATTTTTAGCTTCAGAACACTAGCCAATTAAAGAAATGACACTTCTGAATAGTTTATTCTCTATTTGTAATATTCTTTTACCCTTTATTTATTCTTTAGTTTTAACTAAAGAGAAAAGATATTTTACTAACAGTTTCAAATTAGTGTAACTCTGAAAATATTGTTTCTAAGGACAACTGTTTACATGCCATTTTTTATTCAGAATGCCTTCGGAAATAAGCTCCGTAAGTGAAGGTAAATCCTCGTGAATATATATATATATATATATATCACAGGATGTAAACTAAATAAAGTGATAAAATTATGTAGGCAGTGCACGTCGATCTACTGAACAAATATCTAGTGAAATTTAATTATATCTTATAATTTTATTTTTAATTTGTAAAATACCATGTTTTTAAGATTGGTAGTAGTTTCATTATTTGTTTACATTTCGACTGAACGTATATGTTATTGCCAGTGGCCTTGCACCCAACACTCAATAGCTACTAATACACAATAGAGTAACAAACGACTGTCCCAGCGTACATATCACGCAAAGTAGCCTAAATAATGACTGTGTATTCGCTTTTCCAAAAAAGTGAGAGTCATAAAATACTTTTTTTTCTCTCGTAAAACCATGAAAGTTACAGAAAAAATTTCACCTTTTTCTTCAGCTATTTATACTCTACAGTCAGTATTTTTTCGCAGTTTGTTAAATGAAATTTTTTATTTTATAAATTTGTGAAACCTGTATAAAAATGTAGGTTTACACATGGGCTAAATTCTTTGAATGCATACAACGAAACCACGACTTGAAGTGTGTACACTGTGGACGGGGAAAGATTTGCATTCAAGTTTACCTTTATTTGTTAGGGAGCAGAGCGGTGTGATGTGTATTTTTGTGACAAAAAAAATCGTTTATATTTAATGGTATACATCCGCGAAAGCGATCTGATACACCTATCACTTGGGTCGCAGTTAACGTGCGATTTCACACAGTGAAGTGGCGGCATCAGTAGCATTCCAGTTATAATTGATTCGCATTAAAACACAATGCGTTTGTTTGAAGTGAGCGCTTTGATGGCGTTATCTGTGATGTATGGCAAATTGAACACTTTGTTATAAATGTATATAATATTAAATTCAATGCGCGTGTGTAACTTTAGATTTCACAATTTTAATGCCACATTTTTAGACAGAATGCAATAATCTAAAAGCTTTCTCTGTTTAATTGGAAACGTTTGTGAAGGGATGAGTGTCACATAGTATAATAATAATAATAATAATAATAATAATAATAATAATAATAATAATAATAATAATAATAATAAATAGGATTATTATTATTATTATTATTATTATTATCATCATCATTATCATTATGCTTACGGTTTTCTTTTATTTCTTTTGCTCTAGCCAGTGAAAGAAGACTAAATTTAATCCTTTTGCGAGATAAATAAGGAAAGAAAGATGAAGAGAAATGTCGATATCATTCTGGTCGTTTATGAACTATTTTTGAGTTATTAATTAAAATAACATCAAAGACATGGCAACATTGCAACTCATGTTCAAATAACAGTAGCGGTTGAATCGCAAGACATCACACCGTAAGCACGATCTAGTATATACAGTCACGAAACTTAAGTTTTGAGGGTTCTAGGAACAATAGACTGTGCAGGTACTGTTTCGCATTGTCTGTAATGAGCGATTCTAGTGGTTAGCAACTATCTATGGATGCATATTTACTACGTATTGAGCTTCGTGACTGTATATTATACTAAACTGTGCCGTACTGAACGAAAGGTTCAGTAACTTATCGCATCACAGAGGGACATGGTTGACTGTGAATTCCCTTCTTCACGATCTAACCGTGTTTTCCGACTTCCTTCTAGTGTCACTGAATGCGCGGTTGCCACGTTTTTCTGTCACACACTTTTCATTTCTTTATTTATTTTGGTAATAATTGTAACATAAAGTATAATGTAAACAGAAAAAACTTTAGCCTACCATTCTTTATTACCAGTCTTCAGTTAAATTACTGCCGAACCGCCAATGTTAGCAATAAAGCAATAAGGACACATTTGTTGGTATTTGCTCTACAAAAACTCCCAACACTAGTTCTCCAACTTTCTGGTTGGAACAAGTTACCTTGTTGAAGTTTTTCCGAGGTTTTCCATCAACTCAATGTGCTGAGCAACTTTCGACGCTGGGTCCTGGACTCAATTCGCCGGCATTATCACCTTCATCTCATACAGACGCTACATAACCATAGCAGTTGATAAGCATCGTAAAATAAGCAATTAAAAAACTTCTCTAACTGCTCACATTTTTTCTGAAAAATATATTCCAAAATTCAATTTAAAATGGTAGGCCTATTTTTCTCGAAAGCCATTCACAAAAACCCACGTTCTATTAGAATGTCTTGTTTGCCTACTGCCCTGATTCATTTCTCAAAATAACTCAGTTTACTCGCTTTCCAGCGTGTATAAGAATCTGTGTGCGGCAGAATTGAAACATCTTAAATGTAAATTTCTAATAAACATTTTAAATATTCATGCAATTAAAGATTAAATTATTATGCTACGAGCCTATAATGGTAATAATTAAGACGCAAGTATGTTTGTTTATGAAACGAGCGCAAGCGAGTTTCATAATTTTCATACGAGCATCTTAATCATCATTATAGGCAAGTTTCATACGACTTTTTATGCTCGACCATATTTCTAACTTGAAATTATTCAAAATTAGGTCATGTTATGGTTATGTGCGAACTGACCTGAATTATGAGATGTGCGCAGACGCGAAAGTATTGATTTTTTCCGAGGCCGAATATCATTGACCTTGATAGAGAATAAGATGAACATTCGTCTGATATAACCTGAAAATTGATTTAGAATTGAAAAACGAGATCACAAATTGAATTTATTTGAATATTATTTACAATTAATGCTAATTATTATAGTAACAGAACATAACCTTCTGCGACAGTATTGAATTTCCAGCCTCCGTGACTTTTCGCTAATTGTCGTTCGATTGCATATCCGAGAATAATCGATACTTTCGGTTTTATAACGGTACAAAGGTGACTTGTCATTGGCTGAACACCTGAACTTTAATGAATAGATGTATTTTAATGAGGTGCATTAAAGGGCTACTACCAGGTGTATAATTACTACATTTCGAGCATAAAATAAATTATGGTTAAATTTATGACTTTAATACTCAATAATCTCCACAATTTAAGAATGAAACAATATATATTTAACGGACACTTTTCTTTTGACTTTTAGTCTTTATATGATAAACTACGATTTAATTCTAAATCACTGATACCAGTTGGATTAGGCATTGCACTCTGTGACTGATTTTAGTTTTTGACTGTGTAGGAACATTCATTGAATCGTTGAAACTTTGTAACTGAACTGCAGAAGAGAGGTTAGAGAATATCTTTCTTTCTTGCCTGCATTGTTGCACACATTACATTCCATCAATTTTTATTTGTGGCTGAATTTTTGGCCTTCATTTGCACATCACGCGGTTTTTCTTTCAGCCACTGATTTCGGAACAATTTATAGCAAAATGCTTCTCAACAAGCTAATTTAATTTAGTGGTTTCGACCGCATAACGCGATAACACTACAGAGAAGAAACACTCCCGCCGGTAACCTCACTTCTACTAATTTATGCATTAATTTATGTAAATTGATGGAAGACTGCAGTTATCAAAAATTGTATTTACGAGATAACATAAAACGTATAGAATCTAGTAGAAACAGCACGCAAACTCCAAAAAGTCCGTCACATAACTTCGTTCCACAGCGTTCGACTCGTATCTTGCGCGAGGAAGTTTCACTTCAGCAAATGAGATAGTTAAAATTTTACCTTGGCCTCGCTAATTTTTTCAGTATCCAAATCAGGTGATAAGTCACAAACTTGATGATTACATACGTAAAATATGTTAAATAAATTACAGTTGGAAATTTACTCCTGTTAATTTCGTCAAAATACTCTATTGAGATAAAACTGAAACAACCATGTCAAATATTTAGATTGTACTGAATATCTTAAAAATCAATATAATAATAATAATAATAATAATAATAATTATTATTATTATTATTATTATTATTATTATTATTATTATTATTATTATTATTATTTCACATCTGATTGAGTTTCTGACTAATATGTACAGATACGGAATTAAAATCTGGAGCGAGTCTCGATGGGCGTCCACCTATATGTAGGCAACAATTTCGCACGACTGACTACAAATAAAACATATAGGCCTACAGGTTTCTTATTTACTGCACATGCGCAATGTGTTGTAAGCGAAACTTATACAATAAGAGAGCTCTAGATTTTATTATATATTATCAGACAGTACATCTCACTTGAAGATGTGTCAGAGGAAGAACAATATTGTTTGTACACATCTGTAGTCTGATTAGTATACTATGTAGCTATAATCTGGCGGATCAAGGTCACGTACAAACGTACAAAAGTACTAACCACGCACGAATCACTAAACTGAAAACTGTGAACTAAAGCACTGGTTATCCCGGCTGTCCCAACTGACCTTAGTTGAAGAGAATGGTCAAGGAATGGGGTAAGCACACGTGACAAATGCAGTTCATTGCTTGACCTAGAGCTGCCAATTCGAAATGCACAGACTATAGTCAGCGATGTACTGTATGCAATGGAGAGGGAAAGGAATTGGCCACCCTATCCCATTATCTCCTGGCTTAGTTGGCTCATGAGAGACGCCTTAATGGTGTCACTTATGACGTTCAAATCTGTCTTTGGACGGTTGACTGAACAAGTACTACTACTGTACTCCAACCTGGAGAAAGCCTCAGGGTAATAAGACGCAGCGGGGTAATCCTATGAATTAATGTTGATGTCATAAGATGTCATAAGGTCACACACGTGGGTACACGCATCTCCATTGGCTAACTCTCAAAGCACAAACGATAACACTGATACACAAATATTTATACTACCCTAGTTACAAAATTAGATCATCTGTTAATCTCCTGGTCTTTTAATCCCTCCATACAGGAAATAACATATGCAGGAGAGCGCATGTTTTTAAACTGACGTTATAACTGTAATATTATCTATCTACTTCGCTCCAATAGATGACGCAATAGTAAGCACATTCCTTTCACGGTTAATATCCTGGTTGGAGAACAGTACTACTACTACTACTGTTGTATCTCAAGCAGGGAATACTGACTGAAGGAATGCGAATGAAATAATGCGATAAAGAAGAGAGGGCGATAGGAAAGGTCACGAGATAGCTTGAATGATATTCAAGAGTACAGTTGGAAGAGAAAGGACATCGATAGAATCAGTCTTGCGTTGTGATAGTTACATTACGACTTTAGTTTGTTCCATTGCAAGTGAATACGTGTCTTGTATCGCACGGTATTATTATTTCATTCGTAAACATTATGTTGCGCGTTTAATTAGCTTCCAATTTTTCTCTTGCTACGCTCTTTATTTCCACAGCGATGTCCACATCTGTTATCTTCTTGGAAGAGACAGTACTTCCATCGGCCCGCACCTCTTGTCCTCTCGGCGTGCCTATATACACACGTCAAAACAGACAGCAACGCCACCATTGCTTTTCGGTAATCGTTCCTTGCGCGAGCTGTACTTCTGTCCGTTACTCAGGAGAAGAGCGGAAAGAATGTGACCTTCTTGACTATCGCTGTTGATTATTATAAACATCGCTCAGATAAGCATCCCAGTAGACGGGTTATTACTCGTGCAGGAAACATGAGTAACAATGCGTATGGAAATTAAAGCTAAGTTGAACAGAAGGAGACCTAATGTTTCCGCTTACTGCAGTACAAATATTGCACGTGTTGTCGTACGTTATCTGTTCACATCCCTTCCTCTCAGTCCGCTCTCGTCTTCTCCTGAGTCACCGACAGTACTACTACTACTACTACTACTATCATTATCATTTTGTAATGTTATAATTATCACTATTACTATTAATTATTATCAGGGAACGGATTTATATGGACTAAAAATATATGAAATATGTAAATATATATGTAGTTATTTTTACCAAAATATGGAATTAAATATGGATTTTTACCAAAATATGGAATTAAATATGGACTTAAAATTATAAAAAAATGACTATGTACGTTAAATATTGGTACATTTTAATCAAACTAAACAAAAAATATAATGGACGTACCTTATCTTCCAATGTAGTTTCAACAAAACACAATTTTTATTGTCTGTTACCATAACAATAGGTTACAAACATTTCTTTCAAGTGCTTGAATCTTCTTCTATTGTCTCTGAGGATAGATTTATACTGACTAAAAGAGCGTTCGACGTCACAAGAAGTAACTGGTACATAATTCAATTTCACAATGTCTGCTGGGGATAAGTCCAAGTTAATCTTCACTGTTGATTCACCACTCATCACAGCAACAACCTTTTGTAGTTCTTCATATCCAGGGTTTTTGAAAGTACAGTGTCCACCTTAGCTCTTACTGCATCTGCAACTTTACCTCTACCACGATTCAGTTGTTCCACAGTACTATTTATAATTTCAAAACTTTCAGATAGTGAAAGGTGCCTATTTTGGAGACTTTTGAGCGTTTTTATGATGCATGAAAATGTATGCTGAATGTGAGCTAAGTCATTCTTCACACTTATGTCACAGGTAAGTATCAATTGAGACTGCATCTTCAGAGTCCAATGCAAGGAGAACATTGTTAATAGAGTCTATATGTTCGGCATAATATTCAACTGCTTCTAGCCATGTACCCCATCTAGTTAAAATTGGCTTTGTGGCAATGGAATTTCAGGGTACATTTCTTTCAACACGTTAACTCTACTGGGAGCTTTGAGAAATACTTTTTTCACTGATGAAATCAACAAATCTACTTTAGGAAATTGTCTCTGACCACTTCTGCCACACGATGAAATGCATGCGCCACACAAGTAAAATGAGTCAATTTAGGATATACAACAGATAATGCTTGTCCAGCTTTGACCATATAAGGGCAGCATCGCTAATAAAGAATAACACATTATCGTACATAATACCCTTTGGCCACAGGATACCCATAGCTTCGTTGAACAGTTTAACTATAGTTTTGTTATTGCACTTTTCTAGAACATCACAATGTAAAAGAATTCGTTCAGAATATTGTTCACTTAACAAACCGATAACTACATTACCAACAAGTCTACCTTCTTTGTCGGGAGTCTCATCAATGGAAACCCAAATTGAACTATCTTTAATTTCATCTCTTATCTTCTGTATTGTCTCATCGTAGATGGATGGAGCATACGTCTTCCTAAGTGTTGACTCATCCGGGATTGTATGTTGAGTATATTTTTCAAGGAATTCCCTGAAGACCTTATTCTTTAGTTTGTAGAGAGGAATATCAGCAGAGATGAGAGAACGGCACAGGTCGATGTTAAACTCAGATCTTACATTCGATGTTGTTGGTTGTGTTAAAAACAATTGTCTCTGCTTGGAATTTAGTTGTTTGTTGGCCTGATGTTTACTAGTTGTAATGTGTTGTTGCACCAGGAACTTTTGTGTAGATGATACTGCACACTGACACAAATTACAAAATAATATTTTATTGTCAGTTGATAAACCATCTTCTTTAAATTCTGAAATGTAACTTGTTAGTTTTGATTTTAAATTGACTGAATGACGTAATTTTGGCATATTTACCGTCTTTATAGTATGATTTACAAAACTGAACCTATGTGTACTCTGACTGGCATTTAACTGTTGAGCTGCACAACTGAAGTCTGTTAAAAATTTTAAATTAAATTAATACAGTTTTGTAACTTACTTTCCCATTGTTGATAGGACTGCTAATTTTCAAATAACTCTGATGTTAAAGGGATTACTGAACATGTGTTTAAATCTCTATTGTTGAAATGTATTTTTAAAAGTTAATGGAATTTTGTTTTGTTTTATTGTTAAACCTAATATAATATGGACTGTTTTATATGAAATATGGAAAATATATGGAAATTAACGAAAATATGTACTAAACTCTAAAATATGGAAAAATATGGAAAATAAAAGTAGGATTTTTCAACCCTACACATTGTGAAACATAAAGATAATGCAAAATATAAATTATATTAGCTTTATAAGTAAATATGTATTTACATATAAATCCTTTCCCTGATTATTATCATCACTCGTCCATTCTGATGTAGGTACACAACGACCAAATAATATTACACTTTTAACTGTGCTTAGAAACGAAATTTCTTCTTCGAATCTCTATATAGGAAAAATTCTTTTCTGTTCGCTAGGCCTTAAAGAACGGCAGTTCTTGTAGGAAAGAGATAAACTTAGCGACCGGCATAGCTCACGCGGTAGCCCGTATGCCTGCTGATCAGGAGTTGTGCTGATTCCCGCTTGTTCTGATTACCTGGTTGGATTTTTAGGAGGTTTTCCCAAACCGTAAGGCGAATGCCAGGTAATCTATGGCGGATCGTCGACCTCATCTTGCCTAATACCATCTCACTACCACCAATTTCATCAACTGTTAATAACCCAGTAGTTGATACAGCATCATTAAATAACCGAGTAAAGAAAAAGAGAGAACTCTCCAGTTTCCTTTCGGAAATAGAACCAGAAATCGCTGTTAGTAGCAGAGAACTGTAGGCTAAAATTTCTGCTGCAAACAAATGCTATACATTTCGAACATTAGGGAATTTGAAACTAAGAAAAAAAGTATTTGGATATACCGTATCATTTCGTAATTCACATCGAGACACAAAGAAAACTATGTAATTTTAAGAAGTGTAGGCTTTCATATTACGAATGTTGCAGACAAATGTGTGACTGACAAATTGAATAAATAGGGAGAAGGAATGTCGTAATCTGTGTGATGAAAACGTGAGGATATCAAGTTGTGGACCACCAGACTATGGCATCGTGCTTCGGAGATGATGTTGGATCGGTTGGAGGGTGAATTGATCGTGGCCTATAGCTAATATTTGATCAGTGAAGTAATTTTTACGAAACCCAAATAATTCTCATATAGTCGTACTTTTTTCCCCCTCTTTTCCTTTGCTTCCTAGAAATGCAATATCGTTCCTTAACTTTAACTCTTTCTCTTTTCTGTAATTTCTTTTTCTTGAAGACGAGTTTATCCTCGTTCGCTCCTCCAACGACACAGATTTGAAACAAGTGGCAGTATCTGATGACGCATATAGTTCATGGACACCACGGGTGACCTCTGGGATTATAGAAAATGACCTAACGGTGCCTTTGAAATGAGACCTAAAATTACGCCGTGTTATATGAAACAAATATGTACTGAGATGTAAATGGCGTTATTAAATAATGAAGGAGTGGGACGACTGAATTTCTGATGTAAAATGTCATTATATCTTTGTTTAATCTTGGCAAAATTTTCTAAAAGGTAGCCTATTTTAGTTAGACTCTTCAAAGATATTACGTGATCAAGATAGAACTACTATTCTTTTATTTACTTTGGAACGTTTATCTTGTGATTTGATGATCTTTTGTCAGACTGATATTAAATTTTTAGCTGTTAATTTTTTTTTTATTTTATTGGGTTATTTCACGACGCTGTATCAACATCTAGGTTATTTAGCATGAAATGAAGGTGATAATGCCGGTGAAATGAGTCCGGGGTCCAGCACCGAAAGTTACCCAGCATTTGGTCGTATTGGGTTAGGGAAAACCCCGGAAAAAACCTCAACCAGGTAACTTGTTCCGACCAGGATTCGAACCCGGGCCACCTGGTTTTGCAGGCAGACGCGCTGACCGTTACTCCACAGGTGTAGACTTTTAGATGTTAATATTGATAGTTAACTAACTTGGGTAACACATGTTGATTATTTGAAGAATCGATTATCTAGAGTTATTTATTTAATTCAAATTTAAGAAATTGTATTCCTCCCTCCTATTTGAAAAGTGTATACGGTAATTTCCTTTACTTAAATTGTAATCGAAAATATCCAGGTAAGTAGATTGGACGTAGTGGACCATTTACTTGACCTGTTCGTTCTCCTCACCTTACGGCAATAGCTTTCTTAGGAGGAAAGCTGTCAAGGAAGCTTTCAATCGAAGTGTTTCAGCACCAGAGGACATGCACTGTAGGAACGTATTATTGATGCTTATGCATCCATTCAGCAGGAAACATTAATTCCAATGGTCACCACTTTGAGCAGGACATATCAGTGCTATATTTAAGTAAGAGTATCAAAGTGTTGCAAAGTGCTGCTTTATTCGGAATTGGAGTTTGAAGTACTACACTGAGTTCCATATTAGTTCGAGCAACTCAATGTCTTGTTTATTAAAATGGTCCATTGTGATACGTTTTGGAACAAGCCTTGAAATAATTCATTGAATAAAATAAACATGGTGCCCTTTAAAAAGTTTAATTCATTACGCGTATCTTCTTAATGAACAAGGTTATAAGAAAGATATACCGATAGTATTAATTCGACATTGTTTGAACCGATAATATTGTTGCTTAGCACCTAAAAAATATTTATTTTGTGTGATCAAGATAATTGGGATACCAGTGTATGGGGAATTATAAATATGGACACTGCGCATCGGTAACTTTTATGTAGTAATTCCTTATTTCAGTGACCTTCAAGCCAGCTCTATCTGCATCAGCGGGAGGTTCTGCCTTTTTCCGTAGAGTTGGCGCTGATATCGCATCAGCAGTCGACAGCATAAATACAAAAACACTCTAATTATTGAAATTTTGCTTCAAAGCCGACATTATTTTATGAGACAGTATCTGTAATTACATGGAATTTTTTTAGCAATTCTTGTTCAAATCAAGATTATTGCTTTGAAAGACGAAGTTTATAAAGTGGATGTGAGAGATGGAAGAAAATACTGAAAGAGAGGGAAAACAAAATCCAGATAGCTGGAGGCACACCTGGCTTAGTTGCTTTGCTATAATATGTGATCGACCTGCAACTCTAACTTCCTTACGTGGCAAATTAACACCAGCAGGGGTAGTCATGAGCTTGCACGCTTCTTTCTTGTATGTATATAATTGATACCCTCTCTCTCCGTGTCACGCACCAGACCGGCGGCGCCACCGTCGTCTCTGACGTCACGACGTCGGCGTGTCAATATTCACGTGGCGGCGGACACGTGAGTGGAGAGGAATGATAGCACTACTTTCATTTACAGTTGCTCGCCAATTTCGAAAAAGGGGAAAGAAAAGAATCGTAAGGGGTTGATTGTGTATGCATTTAATCACATTAATTATTCCGGCCCCTGTGTTTGGATGAGGGGGTATAAATGCACGCAATTGTGGATGTGGTGAATATTTCAGGGCTGTTCTGTTTGTTTAGATCGTTTCCCAAAGTGGACTTTATAGATCTGGGTTGATATCATGCATTGTTTTGAGATAGGTCAATGGAATTAAATAGCTTCTTATTGCATGTTTAATTCCTTTTATGGCACGAACTGAAGCCGTGATAAATTCAATATGAAACAAGATTTGTGTATTACGCTAATACAGTAGCTTTGTTTTAGAAGCTTTTCTTTTAAAATGGCAGTACGATATGCATGAAAAGTTCATTTGTTTGCATAATTTATGTATTGAGATGATAAAGATTTATTTATGTCTGTATTTAGGTTTGTCAACTGTGAATAAGGAATAGAGTTCGTACTTTTTTTTACATAAGCGACAATTACGAAATATCTTAAATACATACGCCGTTTAGTATTTTAATTTTCACGAGTTCTGCATTGATCATTTTGTTCTTTTGTATTTGCGACAAAATGAGAAAAATTTCTGAAAATGCGATATGATTTTTTTTTTTGCGAAATAAATGAGAAATTGTTAACAAATAGTTCACTTTAATAGATTTCTGGCTCTTGCCCCCCAAAACTTTTAATTTCTACGTTGACGGGAATTCTTCGACTAGCAGTTGTGAAATATTCATGAATATGTATAGAGATAGGAACGTATTATTTGCTTCGCTGAAATTCAAATTAAGCTTGAGTGAAATATTTCAGTAAAAATATATAAATCGATTACTATACTGAAGGGATCGTCTTATCCAAACGCACACAAATTGTGGGATGACCTTTTATTATCACGTTTTGATTTGCAAAGTGGTGCCAATAATGGTTTACATCATAAATAAACGGTATGCTTGAATATATAAAAAAAAATAAGATTATCGAATAGGATATTTTCTGACATTTACACCAACCCTGTGTTTCACCTTTTATTTCTTTGTCTTGTCAGTAGAGAATTGCATGAGAAACCTGAATAGCTACTATTCATTCATTCATAGTGTTCCCCCAAGGGCAGACCTTTCATTGCAAACCCAGCATTCTCCGATCTTTCCTATTTTCCGATTTCCTGTTAGTCTCTGCATATGATCCATGTTGTCTATCATATGATACCTTCTTCTGTCCCGAACTTTTCTTTCGTTCACCATTCCTTCTAGAGCAGAAGACATGGAATTCAGGCTGGGGGAATTACTTTCACAAATTATTACTCCAAATTCATTCAATCAAGACAAATAAAAATAGATCTTGACCTACTGTAGCATATTATCATCAAAAGTACTATATTATTTTTATATAAGCTAACATTAAATTATTTCTTTTCAGAAAATAATAAATTTGAAGACCTTAATTGACAGACATTCCCAGTCAATTGAAGTAATTTTTTTCCAGGAGAGCAAAAAATGAAAAGAACACTATGTAGCTTACAGCAGCCGTGGCGAGAACGTGACTCGCGAGACATTGTGGCTCGCAGTGATAGCTGTGAATTTCGCTTGCTTCTAACCTCCGCCAACTCCCACCCTCTCACTCACTGGAGTCAAACTCCGTTCCATTTGTATGTGTCTCTGACCTGCGAGTGGCATATGTCTCTCTCGAAACCATGTACGAAAGTTCCAAGTAAGATGGGAGGACTCATTTTTTTGCTGTCAATATGATGAGAATATTAAATGTATGATTTGTTCACAAGTATTACGAGGAAAACGGTTGTATCACATAAAACGACATTATACTACATGTTACTGATGAAATATTAAAAGGTTAAGTGTTATTATTGTCGTCATCATCATCATCATCATCATCATCATCATCATCATTATATCTGTACGTCGACCCTTTTTCACCAGATGTACGAATACTGCGGTTAGCTCTTCAATTTGGACTCACTGATTTACTATGTGATGTCAAATGAAAGCTAGATGTAAGGACTTGACAAATGTTGAACTTTCAAATTTTGCCAAAAAATAAATATCCGAAGCTTCGTTCTTTCGCTTGCTCTGTTGAAGCCATGTTCGCTACAACTTACGTTTGTGAAAAATTATTTTCAACAATTAAAATAGTAAGAACCAAATTTAGATCACGACTGGCAGACAAATACCTTCGTGATCAACTACGACTGGCAGTAAGTGACTTAATTCCTGATTTTGAAACTTTGTCGCAGAGACATTCTGAAGACAATTAATTTTAGGTTGTGATATTGTTCATTTATTGTTCATTTCTTTTTCGTTACATGTACTAAACATTAGTTTGTAGCCTTGTACTCTATAAAATTATATATTTAAGTGCTTGACGTAAGGAAAATGAAAATCCGTTAATATATCAGACAGTTGCTTCACTTCCCCTTCGGGTGTCCGCCTCCCTCCACAGGTGCTATGCACGTTGCAGGTTACACAGTGGCTCGGCGCACTAACACATTTTCGCCACCGCTGGCTTACAGTAAGAATATTGGAATAAATATTTCTATGATTTAAAAACACAGACTTACAGACCAGACTGGCTTCGGATATTCTTCCGTACAGGATGGAAGCCTATGCAAAACATAACATCTAAAATATCAAGTTCAATAAATTTTGGACTTGGGATGTTTGCCAATTTATGCTTTTAATTTTATCTAGTCACGAAAATAATACTCGCAATGAGAACAGATAAATTTACCTTCGAGACAAATAAATAATTGTGTAAAAGGACGTCTTAATTGCGAAGTAGCTTGGATATCTAATCGAATTCCAAACTTCGGAACTTGAAGGATCGTGAAAGTATTTAAGAAAAATTTGATATCTTTGTTAAATAGAATATTTATAGATGAATAAATTATTACCACATCTTGGCATACTCATAATTAAATTGAAAAATTAATAACTGTATAATTATTTATGTAAAGGTATAAAAATAATATTGCATAATTGTGTCTAAACTTATGAACTATATATACACTATTGGCCTATAGATATCTATGTAAAATTTTTTGCTGCATGATTAATTGTATTACATTGTCACTGATGTCAAGCGATGCTTCGCAGGACCACAAATCTTATTTTAATAAATTCAATAAAAATAATTTTTCCATCATTTTACTTACTTACTGGCTTTTAAGGAACCCGGAGGTTCATTGCCGCCCTCACATAAACCCACCATTAGTCACTATGCTCAGCAAGATTAATCCATTCTCTATCATCATATCCCAACTCCCTCAAATCCATTTTAATATTATCCTCCCATCTATGCCTCGGCCTCCCTAAAGGTCTTTTTCCCTCCGGCCTCCCAACTAACACTCTATATGCATTCCTGGATTCGTCCATACGTGCTACATGCCCTGCCCATCTCAAACGTCTGGATTTAATGTTCCTAATTATGTCAGGTGAGGAATACAATGCGTGCAGTTCTGTGTTGTGCAATTTTCTCCATTCTCCTGTAACTTCATCCTGTAGTCCCAGATATTTTCCTAAGCACCTTATTCTCAAACATCCTTAACCTATGTTCCTCTCTCAAAGTGAGAGTCTAAGTTTCACATCCATAAAGAACAACCTGTAATATAACTGTTTTATAAATTCTACCTTTCAGATTTTTTGACAGCAGACTGGATGATAAAATCTTCTCAACCGAATAATAACAGGCATTTTCCATATTTATTCTGTGTTTAATTTCCTCCCGAGTATCATTTATATTTGTTACTGTTGCTCCAAGATATTTGAACTTCTCCACCTCTTCAAAAATAAATTTCCTATTTTTATATTTCTATTTCGTACAATATTCTCGGCACTATACATAATCATATACTTTGTCTTGTCAGGATTTACTTCCAAACCTATCTCTTTACTTGCTTCCAGTAAAATTCCCGTGTGGATTTTCTTCTAACATATTCACGTCATCCGCATAGACAAGTAGCTGATGTAACCCGTTCAATTCCAAACCATCATTTTATAAAATCTAATTGCTGTGTCCAATTGTGAAATTTGTCGGAAGATCCTCTTTAACTTCTAACATGAGTTGCAAGCAACCTCTAAAGTTTGTCCCCAACATCAGTAGCTCCAAAGTGTGAAATATATTGGAACCTTAATAAATAATAATGAATATTATTTAAACGTTTGAATATTTGTTCGACGTGTTTAAGTCTTCATTTACTCTTTTAGACCTGATGATCTCACACACGGCGAATTTTAATTGTAACTATGACCTAATGTGCTTTATTTGTGTAATTCATTAGGCTGTGAGAGTTATTAAAGAATTTTATCAATTATTTTATGTTATACTAGCCGTACCCGTGCGCTCCGCTGCACCCGTTAGAAATAAATATAAAGTAATTACATAATTAAAATAGGACGATTGATCCAGGGACCATTCGTGTTTGATAGAAGGATAAATCGTTTAATATGTTGCTTGATTTAAATTGTATCCAAATAATTAAAATGCGATCATTTTGATCCAGATACACTCATTTGGTGCAATGACAATTCCTTTGACTATTTCTAAATTTTTATTACATGCAACCATAGTTTAATGAAGATTGACATCATTTAGATTTAATATGTATATTTTATTTTACTTGTTATAGGTTTCCATTGAATTATGGTAATAACTTAATTTTAACCCTTGTTTTCTACGTATTCAGTAAATGGCGCTTGGCCCACTATGGTTGTGAACCCTTCAAATATATTTATTATATTATATTATATTATATTATATTATATTATATTATATTATATTATATTATATTATATTATTATATTATATTATATTATATTACATTATATTATATTGTATTATTATATTATATTATATCAGAAGTTACTGTAATAACATTATAGCATTATGTCCATCTAGAGAAACTACACTTTCCAATGGTGAAATAATAATTAATTATACAAATCGGTTAATTTAGCTTCTGATATTACTTCATACAAACACAGAAACATTCTCTGTAGGCTATCTTTCATAGCTTTCGATTGTTGCTGTCCAAGACCCCTTATAGACGAAGTCATTTGCTTTTTAATTCATTACACGGTCTTAGATGGCAGTTATTTTAATTTTAAAACTCATTTATCTCATTAAATATCAGTCCTATCAAACTTTTTCAAGGAATAAAACTTATCTCAAATTATTTTTTAAAGAAAGTTTTGTTATGTAACATTTTTCACAAAAATCAATAATAAGCGAGATATTTCGATTTATTTAATTCAGGCCCCCTTATAACCCCCCTTTTAAATAATGTATTTTTAATGCCATATAGCCTAAAATCTATGTTACAACGAACTTCATCTATATTCCAATTTTCATCGAAATCCGTTCAGCCATTATCGCGTGAAAAGGTAACAAACCTACAGACAGACATGCAAACAAAAATTTCAAAAAAGCGATTTTCGGTTTCAGGGTGGTTAATTATATATGTTAGGAGCAATTATTTTTGGAAAATCGAAAATTACCAGAAAAATTTCGGCTACAGATTTATTATTAGTATAGATTATTTATCCTACCAAACAAGTGCCTTATTTGTTGTTATTCAGGCAAATTATAGCAGTAGGTGGGATAAAATTTCGTCTTCACGTATTTTGAATCTTATTAACTTTTGGCTAAGTTAGGACTAAAGCGTAAGTTAAAAATGCGACCCTGAACACAAATTCTGCGTTTTCTGATTGCTTAGTAATTCGAATGTAAGTGAAAGTGAAGTTTAAGTGACGTTCCTGAATACGGCCCTTAGGCCCGGTTTCTTCAACCTTTGTTAAATTATAACAGAATGTTAATTCATTTTAACTGTAAACTTAACAGTTGAAGCATTTCTTCAACTACTGTTAATACTAACAGCCTGTTAAACCCTATGTTAATTTAACTGCCCAATTTCATGCAGTTAAATCATTTAATTCTCTGTTAGCATAGAAATATCCAATATGGCTAGTGCATTTAGATGCTGAACTTATAGGCCTATATCTGGATTATTTAGAAAATGATATCCATGAATAGATAAACAGAGGGGATGATTTCTGTGATTTGAGAGAACAGAAGTTCATACAAAGGTGTAGGCTATTTTCTGCCAAGCCTCACTTTTCGCTTTCAACTTAGATCAGTTTGTTTGTTTATTCTCATTAATTGGTTTATACTGCGAAATAGTTCCCAGCAGAAGGTTTCTTTCGAACGAAGAGAAATTAGTCCCAAGATTTCTTTTTGTTCCAGTGTTTTCCATTTCATAACAGCAATACCAATACGCCGCTCCACGCTATTGTGATACAGACGAGGAAAGAAGCAGAAATCAAACCAGAGAAAATAGAAAGACTTCTATCCTCTGCGAATCTAACAACGGAAACAAGCGAGAATCGCAATTGTGAGAGTTCAGATAACAGAAGTGAGCCTATACTTGGTTATAGGTTATGGTTATACTCTAGAATCTCTGGTCCTAACAGAGAGTTAACAAACAGAATGTTAAAATGTGAAATGTAAAGTTGAAGAAACGCAATATTTTTAACAGCAATTCATAGTTTTAACTAACAGTTATTTAACGCTATGTTAGGTGCATTTTAACAAAGGTCGAAACCGGGCCTTAGTCTATATTTTATATTAGTCTATAATCCTTATTGTGGTTTGCATACCAACACCAGGCAGTCTATATATTATAATCCTTATTGTGGTTTGCATACGAACGCCAGATAGTCTATATATTATAATCCTTATTGTGGTTTGCATACCAACACCAGGCAGTCTATATATTATAATCCTTATTGTGGTTTGCATACGAACACCAGGCAGTCTATATATTATAATCCTTATTGTGGTTTGCATACCAACACCAGACAGTCTATATATTATAATCCTTATTGTGGTTTGCATACGAACACCAGACAGTCTATATATTATAATCCTTATTGTGGTTTGCATACGAACGCCAGATAGTCTATATATTATAATCCTTATTGTGGTTTGCATACCAACACCAGGCAGTCTATATATTATAATCCTTATTGTGGTTTGCATACGAACACCAGACAGTCTATATATTATAATCCTTATTGTGGCTTGCATACCAACACCAGGCAGTCTATATATTATAATCCTTATTGTGGTTTGCATACGAACACCAGACAGTCTGTATATTATAATCCTTATTGTGGTTTGCATACGAACACCAGACAGTCTATATATTATAATCCTTATTGTGGCTTGCATACCAACACCAGGCAGTCTATATATTATAATCCTTATTGTGGTTTGCATACGAACACCAGACAGTCTGTATATTATAATCCTTATTGTGGCTTGCATACCAACACCAGGCAATCTATATATTATAATCCTTTGTGGTTTGCATACCAACACCAGGCAGTCTATATATTATAATCCTTATTGTGGTTTGCATACCAATACCAGTCAGTCTATATATTATAATCCTTATTTTGGTTTGCATACGAACACCAGGCAGTCTATATATTATAATCCTTATTATGGTTTGCATACCAACACCAGTCAGTCTATATATTATAATCCTTATTTTGGTTTGCATACGAACACCAGGCAGTCTATATATTATAATCCTTATTGTGGTTTGCATACCAACACCAGTCAGTCTATATATTATAATTCTTATTGTGGTTTGCATACCAACACCAGGCAGTCTATATATTATAATCCTTATTGTGGTTTGCATACCAACACCAGTCAGTCTATATATTATAATCCTTATTTTGGTTTGCATACCAACACCAGGCAGTCTATATATTATAATCCTTATTGTGGTTTGCATACCAACACCAGGCAGTCTATATATTATAATCCTGTTGTGGTTTGCATACCAACACCAGGCAGTCTATATATTATAATCCTTATTGTGGTTTGCATACCAACACCAGTCAGTCTATATATTATAATCCTTATTTTGGTTTGCATACGAACACCAGGCAATCTATATATTATAATCCTTATTGTAGTTTGCATACCAACACCAGGCAGTCTATATATTATAATCCTTATTGTGGTTTACATACCAACACCAAGCAATCACGGTTAATGTAAATTATACTAATCATGTGCTGAATCTAATTCAAAGTTCCTGATTAAAATATCACAGAATAAACACAAAATTTCGAATCTGAACTCCTAAATTCGTACCCAAAAAACACTGGCACTTGAGCTTCTGCGGAGGACTTCATCCTCCACTTTCTCAATTATTATTCCTTTCATCTTTGGTTTTTCACCCACAATCGGTCGCCTTCCCTTCGTTCTTCATATTGCTGAGATCGCGTGTTCCTTTCTCATTAAGTCCATATGCCTCCTTCACTCATTACGTCTGACGTTATTTTTTGTCTTTTTCGATTTCTGTTCTTTCTGTATTTTTTTCTTAGTAGTTTCTTTCCTTTCTATGGGAAATAATCAGAAATGCCGTGTTCTATAATGTAGCTGCTACTGTCCTTTCGTTCTCTTAGAAGCCCCCCTCCTCTCCCCGACTCTCCTTTTCCATTTCTCCTTTCCGTGGTCAAGATTTGTCATATTAATCATGATATTGCATGCAGTAATAGCAATGCTAGGTCCCCGTTAATATTCAGTCTTATTTCTCTTGTTTTTTCTTCTCTCTCTTATTGCATCCATAAGACAAAACTCCCACACTTAGTACAGACACTGGGTTACCAACATGAACCTCCGTAGGTGTTGCACGTCATGAGTTCTGCTTCGTAATAAAGCCGTGGATCACTTTGATACTGAAAAGCTATTCCGAGATGTTTCCGAAATATATGTGTTTGCTGGTAACTATTTTGTATCTGTTTCTAATTGCGCAATGAAATGAAATAATGAAGTCAATATAGCTCGAAAAATCGAAGTACGTATATGATTTAAGCGGTTTCATGAATATTAATGTCTGTATTATTAGATATATGTTGATCGCGTTTGTTGTTATAAATAAGTATATCACAAGGTTTCGTTTGAATTGCCCGGCAAGCAAATGTTTCCGTCTACATTCGCGAGAGCGCTACAGCTGTACAAAGAAGAAGGCAGAAAATAGGAAAGACTGAAGAATGCTGGGTTTTCAGTGAAAGACCTACCCTTGGGCAGAACACTATGAACGAATGAATGAATGAATGATATCCTCAAAATTTAATTCAGTGAATCTGTCACAATTGTTCGGCGACATCTTAGAACGAAGTTCCATAAAGATCCACCCAGCGCCAACTCCATTCGGCAACGATATGAACAGTTTAAATCTAGGGGATGTCTCTGTAAATGAAAATCAATGGGCCTTTCTCCTGTGCCTGAAGAAACAGTTGAACACGTACGGACAAGATCGAGTTCTCCTTCGTGACTTCTTAACTTCAGACTGCGAAACCAATGTATTGGTCGTATCGGGAATGATCATGAATTGCTGTCATGGCCTCCACGCTCTCCCGACTTAATTACCTTGTTACTCTTTTGTATGGGGTATGAAATAATTCAATTTCTGTGCCACCATTAACGACTGATCTGCCTTACCTTCGGATTTGCTGCATTAAGACCCTTGCTCAAATTGCCAGTATCGTTCGAATTTGGGACAAATTTTATTACAGAGTTGATGTATGCAGAGTCACTAGAGGGGTATATGTCGAGCACCAGTAACATGTAAAAAAGTGATTTTTCTATTGAAGCATTTGTAGACGTTTGTACTATCTTCACCCTTTCTGTTTTCTTCTCTGCACATTCATATTCAAAAACCTGAGAATGTCAGATGGTATGGTCCGTCTCCGGTGGGGTAAGACCGTTTCTTTTGCAACTGTTCCACTATCTGATTTGACATAAGAGTAATCCGTTTGAAGTATTCATGTTTTGGTCGCTGTTCTCTTAGGATAATACGAAGCGCTCTTGCTAGGAAGATACTACTGCTCAACATTTGGCAGCATCATATGCTCCGAAGATTAGTAAATAGGATGGTTTTGTAGAAATCAGTTCGGAATTGATCAAAATGGCAATACTGTTCCACATCCCTCGGCTTGACCTGGAATACAGGATCTGGAGCGAGATGTGAAGCAGCAAGCATCAATCACCTGGTCGAGTCCTTATCCCATCTTAGCCAGGAACACCCAATACTCTTCTATTCCTTCGTACCTGTCGTCTCGCTTCACTTACCTTTCTTCCAACCACAATCTGAATACACGCTCTCGCCATGAAACAATACTAACAATACCATCCCATCGCACCTCTTCATACTCATCCTCTTTCACAATAACCCTGCCAAGACTCTGGAATTCCTTACCTGCTAGCATCAGGGACTGTCGAAATAAAATTGAATTCAAACGCAAACTTACTATCTATCTATCTATCTATCTATCTATCTATCTATCTATCTATCTATCTATCTATCTATCTATCTATCTATTGTCTGTCTGTCTGTCTGTCTGTCTGTCTGTCTGTCTGTCTGTCTGTCTGTCTGTCTGTCTGACTGTCTGTCTGTCTGTCTGTCTGTCTGTCTGCCTGCCTAACTATCCATCCATCCGTCCATCAATCCGTCCGTCCGTCCATCCGTCTATCTGCCTTCCTGCCTATCTATCTATCTATCTATCTATCTATCTATCTATCTATCTATCTATCTATCTATCTATCTATCTATCTATCTATCTATCTATCTATCTATCTATCTATCTATCTATCTATCTATCTATCTATCTATCTATCTATCTATCTATCTATCTATCTATCTATCTGCCTTCCTGCCTATCTATCTATCTATCTATCTATCTATCTATCTATCTATCTATCTATCTATCTATCTATCTATCTATCTATCTATCTATCTATCTGTCTATTTATTTAACAACAGCCAGAGACCAATTATAGTTCAGCACAATACACATACAGAAGATACAAAGGTGCAAGAATAAATAAAATAATATCTTAAATCAAGAAAAACATACATAAATAGAATTGAGAACAAGGATAGTAAATACTAATAAACGAAACTATGCTTTAAAAGAATCTAAACTTTCCCATGCAACTTGGCATATTTTATACGTCTACAGACTGGAGAAAGGAATTTTGAATTTCTGTTGTAAAGTTTTTTTTTTTTTTTTTTTTTTAACCATTTGTAGGAATACGAGGGCTGATATTGTTTATGATAGACTCACAATCAATATCACCCTTGATAACTTTGCAAAAAAAATTATAATCAAAATTTTGACGTCTAGAATAAAGGCTACAACAGTTAAAATATTTACAGGTATTCTCATAATTAAAGTCAGAGGAAATGGGTATAAATCGAAGAGCACGTAAGGAAATAAATTTTCTTTGAATATTTTCCAATTTCACCGAATCAGTTGAAGTAATAGAATTCCAGGCTACAGATGCATATTCTAGTCTAGATCGAATCAAAGTACAGAATTAATAGAGACGCAGGAGTAGAAAAAATAATAATAATAACAATAATTAAAATCAACATCATCAACATCATAATCAGAGCAGCAGCATTTTGGTGAAATGTAGATACAACTCCTGTGGTTCTCTGCGTGTCACGCCTAAGACGTCTAGAAGTCCAAATACTTGTTTCGGCACGTCGTACCTGGAAAGGGACATAGAAGATATATTAAGAGAAATAGAATACCAACTATTGTGTGAAAATTATTTTCATGTTTAATTCTTTTTTTCTTGAAATGCACGAAATACGTGATTTTATTTTCAGTCAAGGTTTCAAAGTTAGTATGTACAGTAATTACACGGCAGTTGTGCGGTAGATGTTAATTTCGTCCGTTTCCTTCCTGGCGCAGACGATGTCATGTAACCCGGTGATTAGGAGGGACACTACTCTTGCCATTGTATTGGCTTTCTTGCGCCTTGCGCCATCTAACAAAATGTCATTTTGTTACTTGCTTTGCTCACTTGTACAAATTATATACTTACATTACCTTCTTCTGCTACCCTACTTGAGAAAAGTGAAAAAGATTATGACGACGATGATGATTATTGTTATTTTTACGATAGTATCAATAATAGTAGTAATAACTTAATAATAATAATAATAATAATAATAATAATAATAATAATAATAATAATAATAATAAATAACTTTTCCGGAATTCTGCAGAATATAATGGTTATTCGTCAGAATAATTGAGGGGCTTAGAACAAAAAGCAGGTAAGTGACATAAACCTAGTTTTGAGGAAATTACAGTTAAAGTTCTACATGCAATGAAATATTATACACTAGTTTGGTGAAATGATGCCCATATAGCAGCGCTGCACAGTGTGATCTCTTACCTGATTTTATCCCAAAGAAACATCCTTCTGGGCTATCACAACACGCACTTACCTCATTTTTTTTAATAATGTCACTTACCTGCTTTTGTTCTAAGTCCCTCAATTAATAATGTTCTCGCGCTCAACTCGTGTTGAAAGAATAAAGGAGAATCTTAGTTACAATATGTGTTGCGTTAATAATATAAAAATAGGGAATCTATACATCTACAATATATATACCCCAGATAGGTCGGCCTTATAGGCTTTGAGGTTAACAACTTTAGTCAGGTTTGCTACGCTGCCATCTTCTTGTTACATAAGGAGTCGCGTCATAATTCCCATTTGAATTACATTAGCGACTGTACTGCCATCTCGTGTTCGTTTACAGCGGACGAGTGGCGATCCTGGCGGTTGTTCTCTTCAAAGTGGAAACGATTTTAACATAGCGATGACCTATCTGTTATATATATGATCTAGTCTATACATCAGACATCTGAAGGAGATAAATGTCCCTAGCAGGGACAAATTAATACCTTCTTAGTAGAAGACACCAGATTCTCCGAGGGGACAATCCCTGGCATCCCCCCGTTAATTCGCACCTGATTGTAAATATTAATGAAAACAGGTTTACAAACTGAAGTGCTTACATGCTTAAATATTTACATACATGGATATTTAAAAATGGTTACATGTACACGGAGTGATTGACGAAGATTTTGCAATACTCCAGCATGTGATTTCTGGCATCATTCTGATAAAAAAAGTTCGTGCAAACATAATATGTAATATATTTTTTTTAATTCAGTGAGTTACGCCCTCCTGAATGTTATAAACACAGATACATTATGAAGGTTTAAGCATTTAAACTATTTACAACAATGGCACTGGGTGTATTATAAATTCATTAAAGAACATTCACGTTATTACGCACCTGAAAAATCTGTATTAAAACCGGTTTTCGAAGACCCCACCTTTTGCAGCAATACACGTAGCCGCCCGAGTGTGAACTGCGCGCGCCACATTCCCTAACTTGCGTTGTTCGGATGCTAGGTAGATACGTTGTACTGGTGTTGAGTTATCTCTAACCGTGACCCTGATGTCACGAGATTTTGTGTCGCTGCTATCAGCTGTACAGTAACACATACAGCTCCAGACGTCCAGAGAGAAAAAGTTCACAAGAATGAGTGTTACGGAAGAAAGAAACGTGATTTTATCCGAAACTATTCAAAATCGGACACATGTATGTAAGAAATTTTCTCATCAGAATGATGTCAGAAATTACATCCTAGGCTATTGCACATCTTCGTGAATCACACTGTATATACCTCCGACGATATGATCACATATCACCGTCCTTCGCAAGTCTTTCGTGGCTCCGATTTAAATAACGTAGAACTTTACACTCTTTGTCTTTACTCTTTCGAATTCTGCACACTTCAACACCAAATTACCTTTCGTTTCGTTTCTTTTATCTATACTCTAACCACGACATAAATACGAGATCACTTATCTATGGCACGCTAATTATACATCTTCATAGAACATCTTGTTATTCATCATCTTTTACAGTATCCACCTCGCGACAATGGAATTCCTTGTCACAAAGTATTAGGGGCTGCAGGACAATAAACACTTTTAAATACAGCTTAAAGATAACCTTCTTAGTATTTCACTCCAATCATACTGACTTAAAATATCACTGACTACATTGTTACTTCTTCATTTAGACATGCATCCTGATAATGTTATATTTTCAAAATTGTCTCATAATAATCTCTTTCTATTATATAACATTATTTGAAATATATTAACATTCTAGATATGTTAACTTAATTCTGCTACACAGTTCGTATATCTTTGTTTAATTATTAGTACATAATATTTTGCTGTTTAATTCGTAAATAACTCTTGTATGCATGTAATTCTTATCTAAATCAAATTGTTGAATTCTTTGCAAGTTCATACATGTGTAAGTATACTTTTTGCTGGTTGAGTGGAAGAAAAGGCCTTACGGCCTTAACTCTGCCAGCTAAAATAAATAATAATAATAATAATAATAATAATGATAATGATAATGATAATGATAATAATAATAATAATAATAATAATAATATTATTATTATTATTATTATTATTATTATTATTATTAATTTTATTATATACACATGGATACATAAATAGGCTACATTAATTCATACTTGTACAGAGTAGAACAAGAAAAGTGAGTGAAGCTTCAGGTATGAATTTCCGTTACCTATAGAAGAAAAATGATCATAGAAACATGGGTCCGGAATTGCTTGGTTTCTGGGTAGAGATTGCAAGTATGATCGTAGTACTGTATCCTACTCCAGTAGGTTTGTTTATTGAAATTATCATAACATAACACATACCATTTAGCATAGCCTATAGACTGTAACATATAGTATGTAACATGTAACGTATAGCACATAATAGGATATATACATATGCTCATAACATAACATGTGTAACATACAACATAAACCATACCATACCTATATAAGCATGAACGATATTTTCTTTATGCTCGACCATGCCGAAATGTAGTAATTATACACCTGGTAGTAGCCCTTTAATGCACCTCATTAAAGTACACCTATTCATAATAGTTCAGTTGTTCAGCCAATGAGAAATCACCATTGTACAATTATAAAAGCGCAAGTATCGATTATTCTCGGATACGGAATCGAAAGACAACTAGCGAAAAGTCACGGAGGCTGGAAATCCAATACTGTCGCAGAAGGTTATGTTCTGTTACTATAATAATTAGCGTTAATTGTAAATAATATTCAAATAAATTTCAATTTGTCATCTCGTTTTTCAATTCTAAATCAATTTCCAGGTTATATCAAGACTAATGTTCATGTTATTCTCTAAATTATATCAAGGTCAATGACATTCGTTCCTCGGAAAAAATCAATACTTTCGCGTCTGCGCACATCTCACAATTTAGGTCAGTTCCGCTCCTCACTTACATAATCATAACACGAATACTTATGAAAAATTTCAAGATAGAAATATGGTCGAGCATAAAAAGTCGTATGAAACTTGCCTATAATGGTAATTTAGACGCTCGTATGAAAATTAAGAAACTCGCTTGCGCTCGTTTCATAAACAATCATACTCGCGTCTTAATTACTACCATTATAGGCTCGTTGCATAATGTACTATTTCGGTTAAGACTAGCGTACATACAATTTTTTCCATATCTGTGAACGTAAATGGTGTAATTGCTGTGACCTTTACGTTCGCATTGAGTAACTTTCCATACAAATTCCAGAAGTTTGAGGCAACGTGTCGGTGAAGAGGTCAATTCTGAGGTTTATCATTACGCGGGTTTGTTGAAATTATTAATATGGTGACCTTTAACGTCATCGCAATAAACAGTGGAGGACACCTGAGCGGCTCTCATATCATGTCATTCATGCGAAGTCTATATTAACCGTTTAAAACACAGACATTTGTGCCTGGCCCTCAGGTGGGATTGCTGTAACACAAATGGACATCGAAATTGATCCTTTAGATTACTTACATTATGCAAAACAGATTATCGTAGACAGAGTATAAGTCCGCAATAATCAGGTCATACATAAATTTTAGCGAAGTTATACAGATTATTCATAACCATATTACGAGTAATAATACTTACTTACAAATGACTTTTAAGGAACTCGCAGGTTCATTGCCGCCCTCACATAAGCCCGCTATTGGTCCCTATCCTGTGCAAGATTAATCCAGTCTCTACCATCATATCCCACCTCCCTCAAACCCATTTTAATATTATCCTCCCATCTACGTCTCCGCCTTCTCAAAGGTAGGTGGGATAATAATAATAATAATAATAATAATAATAATAATAATAATACTTACTTACTTACAAATGGCTTTTAAGGAACCGAAGGTTCATTGCCGCCCTCACATAAGCCCGCCATCGGTCCCTATCCTGTGCAAGATTAATCCAGTCTCTATCATCATATCCCACCTCCCTCAAATCCATTTTAATATTATCCTCCCATCTACGTCTCGGCCTCCCCAAAGGTCTTTTCCCTCCGGTCTCCCAACTAACACTCTATATGCATTTCTGGATTCCGAGGCTTAATGTAGGGATTCGTAACAAGCTGTTTTTTACGGTGATGGGTTGTTAGCCCTTCGCCCAACCCCCAAGCTGGAGGACCACCCCTTATCGGCTGTCCACGACTGCTTATTCAATATATTCGCAGCTACCCTCCATATCTGGAGGCCGTCTCCTCTATCCGCAACCTGAGGACGCGCCATGACGTGGTGATAGGGACCCACCATACATGGAATAAATAATAATAATAATAATAATAATAATAATAATAATAATAATAATAATAATAATAATAATAATAATATACTTTTTTTACTTTAGTCATCCAAGAGTTACAACGCTTTACATTGGATTTGAGGTTCGCTGGTTCAAATCAAAATGAAGATGATGGATATTTTTAAGCATATAAAATCTTTTACATGACTTTCATCGGAACAGAATTAAAAAAATTCGTAAATTTGTGGCTCATAAGGACACTTCGCAATAGAGCGCTTCAGACAAAATTTTAAATAGGGCCTATAGTGCTTTCTGAATGTCAGGAAAAATTCTTTATTCATTCATTTATTCATTTAGTGTTCTGCCCAAGGACAGGTCTTTCACTGCAAATCCAACTTTCTCCAATCTTGCCTATTTTCTGCCTTCCTTTTTATTTTCTCATACGCTCCATATATCTCAATGTCGTCTATTATTTGATATCTTCTTCTACCCCTAATTCTTCTCCCGTCCACCATTCCTTCCAGTGCATCTTTCAGTAGGCAGTTTCTTCTCAGCCAGTGACCCAACGAATTCCTTTTCTTCTTCCTGATCAGTTTCAGCATCATTATTTCTTCACCCACTCTTTCCAACACAGTTTCATTTCTTATTCTGTCTGTCCACTTCACTCTATAAATACAATATATACAATTAATTAATTCTTCTTCTTCTTCTTCTTCATCTTCATCTTCATGGTAGGCCATCGGCCCGTTCCGCTCTCAGAATTCGTCTTCCCATCGTCTTCTAGGACGACCCACATCTCTGTGACCTTGTGGCTGGTATAATAATGCTTGTTTAGTTAGGTTAGAAGAATCCATTCTTAAAATATGTTCATGCCATTTTTGTTTGTAACTTTGTATTTTTTCATTTAAATTAAAAATTTTGAGTTATTGTCTTATTGTTTCACTAGGAATATGTTCTTTTAGAGAACATCCTGCAATGTATCTGAGGAACTTCATCTCTGACGTTTCTAATAATCTTCTGTCTGATCTATTCATGGCCCAATTTTCTGACCCATATGTCACAATGGGAACTGCCATTACTTTATAAAATTTTAGTTTTGCTTCTTTTGTTGTTTTTGTTTGTAATGTTCTTTTAATCGCCCCACACATGCTTTGAAATTTGTAATTTTTTTTCTTTTATATCGTTTTCCCAATTATAAGATGTGACATCCTAAATATTTAAAACTTGTAAAATTAATTAATTGATACAATTAATTCACTTAACAAAATCAGCTCCGTTACGGTAAACAAAAATATATATTCTGAGATTATGAAATTAATATCTTCTACCATAACTGTCAGTAAAAATTTGTTTAAGATAAGAAAATATTCTTCCTACATCAGAAAACATTACAGTGACACAATTATAATAACAAAAATCATTACACAAATTAACAGTATTTACATCTTACACAATATATATAGAAAACTAAGATCAAAATGAAATACAACATAACATAGATTGAAAAATTAAAATAATATTAACACAAAAGTCTGAATGAAAATGCAACTTACTCAATATTAGAATCAGATCACAATGTAGTCGTAACTTGGTGTTTTACATATCGTCGATGTTGGTGCAAAATGTCATATGCCAAAAAATTCAATTCAAAAAAATTTTTCCCCTCTAGACATGCATTATTTTGGTGCTCACATATAATTTCAAAACATCACAAGATGTGCTTTTATGATAGTTCAAAGTAATTGATCTGAAACCAAAAAATATTGAGTTTTTTCCCTTTCCTGAAAAATTGGTAATTTTAACATATGACATTTTGCGCGAACACCAACGATGTACAACAATGACGATGGAGCGCCTGTATTGCACTATGATTCATATTCCATTCATACCTGCTTGCAATTATTCTTCCTTTCTTATGCATCCACGTGACGTAATAGATTTACCAGAAGAAACGAGATCTGCTGTACGTTTGGGAACAAAAATGCTCTGTCTGGTCATAATTTCAAAACTTTGATGAAGTGCCCCATTCCTTAATTGAATGAGTGGCAGTTAGAGAAATATTAATGGGAAGAAGTATTTTGTAAAATATGAACAGATATGATGATTTTTATGAAATATGGAAATATTATCAAAATATTATAAAATATTGTGTTCGAATATAGACCGTGAATCGTGAAAATCCTTGTTTTCATACTACTGTGCTATCTGCAATGGTTAGAATATTAAATTTCATATTTTGCCTGTCTCTAGTAATAATTTTCCTTTAGTAGAATAGAACAACTTATTGTGTTATGCTGTGAGGTTGTATGAAATACTCAACTCTTAGCGTCTTGAAATATCATCTCACTGAGTCGTAATTGTGGGCTGGACTGTTAAATATACTTCCTTGAAGTAAGGATAATGATAGCGTGTTGACGTCATTATAAGAGCTGCTATTCAGTACTGCGGGATGATAGAGTTAGTAAATAATAATAAAAAAGAAACTAGTTAAGAAGATGCTGTCAACGAAACGCTTTTAAGAAAAAAAATATAATTGACAAATCTTATATGCCGAGTGATAAATTACAACGTAAAGAAAATATAATGTGAAGTTGTTACATCCTTGACTTTATTCAGGACTTGATTGTACAACTGGATGCTGGGCCATTCAGACACATGATGAACATCACCCCGAAAGCGGTCATTCAATTGATAATGGTGGACTCCAGTCTTCAGCTGACACCAACAAGGAACGGCCGAGAATAAATAAAACGGCGGTGTATGTAGACAAGAAATGAAATCAATGAGTAACAATAAAAAGTAAGCAACAAGATTTGCTGCCTCAAATTAAAGTGTTGATGGAGGGACAAGTTGTTGAGTTAATTATAGGATTAACAATGGGCAGTGAAAAATGATTACAGCGCTTGGAAATGAATTATATGCACCTAGATTAGTGGACTTCCTGTGGCCAGAAAGGACCTACATCTCGTTGAAAAGAATACTGTCGATTTCCCTGCCGTGTTGAGATAAGTGGTGGGGTGTGATTAGGAGACCTGTGATTTTGTAGCTGTGATTGGGTTTGTCACTGGTTCAGGCTGTGATCACAGTTTTAAAATCACAGCTCCTAGAAATAATCTCACATATGTGACAGGTCCAGAGTTCAGACAATTACAAATCAGGACATGAACTTGAAGGGCAATAAAACTGAGTTCTAGTTAATTTTCATCCCACTCAAAGGGTTTACGTCGACAACTCCTTGATACTGAAGCTATCCACTCGCTATCAGTGTTGCCGACACATACAATTGTATCCCCGTCAGTCTAACACCTGGAAATCCATCAGAATCCGTCAAAATTTAAAAAAAAAATAGACTAACTCAATGTAGGGTAAACTGTATAGTGATTGACCACTTAAGCTAATGAATAATAAAACAATGAAATAGCGGAAAACAGTGGTAACTTATTGAGAGAATTTTAAAGGCATTGGGTCAAGTGAAGATTCAGAAACAAATCAAAATCAATAAACAAAAGAAAAAATAAAATTTTAATGCAAAGATAAATTAAATAAACACACCAAGTCCACTTTTACAGTTATTGACCGTCTACTGCACAGTTATTGACCACACGCTTATTAGTGATTGACCGTCTGCTGCACAGTTATTGAATACTCATTTATTAGTGATTGAACAACACATTTTCACAATTTTCACTCCCCTTTTTCTTGTCTGTTTCGTTTCTCTTCTTCTGATCTTTCTCATTAAGAACCAAATTCGCCACCGGCGTAGCTCTGTCGGCAAAGGTGTTTGCCTGCCGATCCGAAGTTTCGTTCGGGCGCGGGTTCAATTCCAGCTTGGGCTGATTACCTGGTTCGTCATTTTTCCGAGGTTTGCCCAACCGTAAGGCAAATTTCAGGTAATAAAATGACGAATCCTCGGCCTCATCTCGCCAAATACCATCTCGCTACCATCAATCCCATCGACGCTAAATAACCTCATAGTTGATACAGTGTCGTTAAATGGACGAAGTTAAAAAAATAAGAAAAGAACTCTTCAGAGATCGCTGCCTTTTCTTTCATTTCTTATTCCTTCCTTCCTTCTCTTGCCTCTTCTTCCATTTTTCTCTTTTCAACCTTATCAGAAGCAATGTGTGTCATTTCTCTGATGTTAAAAAATGGCTTCACCCAGCACTGGACGAGGATAAAGAACAGTTTTCCTTCAACGGGATATTTGCTTCTGGAAATTAAAAGGTTGCTTTTAGGACACCAAACTTCTTGAAGGACAAATTAAAATTTAATTCAAATCCATGTGGACAGGTTCTGTAGCGTTTCTTAAACTTCCCTGTATAATGCACTACCTGGCTTAGGCATTATAATAAAGTATCAGTCCTGTAAAAAGCCCCATCATTTTTTAAACCGATAAATATATCAAAGAGCAAATTGGTCATTATTCTAACAAATAATTTATGAACGACCAATCACTGTAGTTTTTGCAGGCCATTCAGTTTATTGATTGACCACGGGGCATTTTATGTCATATAAAAACTTTAACAAAATAATTTCTGTGGACAGCTGAAAAACCATTTTATACCTTTTCTCATACTGTGAAGTTAAAACGAGAAAGAATTTATATCCTTTAAAGAATAAATAAATTATTGGATGCATTATTCTTAGAAATTTCTCTAGTTACTTACACTTGTTTAGGTTCAGTTGCATTTCCAATCGATTTCAGTCCTCTCAGACAACAGACACTAGCTCAGTGGGATGAACAGCGACAACTAACCACAAATAAGGGTTGCTACTAGAGGTATATGCAGCAAAAAGTGAAATCACGATCGTGGTTTATTCACAATATACTTGAAAAAAGGAAGCGGTCAATCACCGTATACTGGTCAATAACTACCTAGTTTACCCTAATCTTTATTCAAATAAAAACAAATTTTAACACAACTTACTTATCAATCTTGATTAAAATATTAATTCGTCAACCTCTGACTGGATTACTACGAGGAAATCTGAAACAGGGGATTCTGTAACATGGTACGGAGCCACCAGCGTGGCTCAGTCGGTTAAGGCGCTTGCCTGTCGGTCTGAAGTTGCGATCGGGCGCGCGTTCGATCCCCGCTTGGGCTGATTACCTGGTTGGGTTTTTTCCCAGGTTTTCCATAATCGTAAGGTGAATGCCAGGTAATCTATGGCGAATCCTCGGCCTCATCTCGCCAAATACCATCTCGCTATCACTAATCTCATCGACGCTAAATAATCTAGTAGTTGATACAGCGTCGTTAAATAACTAAAAAAATGGTACGGCACACTTCAATGAAAAAGTAAAATCCCCAAAAATTAAACAAATAAAATGCGCCCAGCTAAAAAAAAGTCAAAAGACTATGTAAATCGTAATTTCCGCCAAAAAAATCCGTCACCCGTCAAAGCCATTCTTTCCCGTCCGCTACCTTGAAATTCCGTCAGTTTAGACGGAATTTCCGTCCAGTTGGCAACACTGCTCGCTATATTCTTCCACAAATGATTCACATAATCATTCGTAAACATTCTTGGACGAATATACGCACCCACATATAGCGTAAACACAGATCAGAAATCAGAGTGTTTTCTTTTCAGTATACCGGCCGTGCTAATCACTATTGTTGATATAAGACATGGCACCGGTATATCAACTCAATTCGTAGGAGAGCGATGAACATAAATGTGTGTCGGGTCATGATGAAAGAAATGGGTAGGCCTATTGGTCCTGATTTTGTCAGAGATAAGTAGATGGCAGTGATATTGAGAAACTTTTCGTTCTGAAAATGAATTTTAAAATGTTACTTTTGTTCTGATCAAAATTCTGCACATTTGAAGGTCTCACCTCACTTCATCCCTGTTTGGTCTGATTACCTGGTTGGGTAAAACTAAAATTCTTTCAAAAATATATTATCATAATACACCTCTCTCTTAAACTGGTTGAGCATATTGCGAATTCAATCAATAGCTCTCCCAAAACACTTTATGAAACATTTAATATAAAACAATTTTTTCTCGAAAAAGAAACAAAAACGAGCAAAATTGTATTAAACTTTTTTGTTTGAAATATCTCGAAGAATAACCACCTGAAATTAATGATATTACTTACGCTTAACTCTGTATATGTTTATTTATATGCAGAATATTTTCCGTTTCCTTGAACGCCTTGTGCTCACGATCCTAATTTTAATAAAAAATAAGACATTTGCACAATTTATAGTTTTCTGTATTGTAGCTTATACACCTGAAAATAATGAACATTTTATATGCCTTTATTTGGTCTTAAATATGAAGAAATTAAAACTTTTTACTGGTTAAATATTCCTCCAGTTTTCGGCTACAATGTTCTTTCAAGGGACTCGGAAAATATATATTTCAATGTAGGAAAAACTTCATTCGACGTCGTATAAAGTCATGGGCACATATTTCACTGCAGATTCCCTTGCGACTGTCAATGAAACGTTCGTCTCTAAAGCCGAAGACACCTTTTTATTATATATTAATCTGGGCCTACAAGGGCTCTTTTTAATATCACAATTACAGTAAATAATTAAGCTTAGAATTGACTTCAAAGAACATTTAGACTTTATATTATTTTATGTTGGATAGAATTCATGTACCGGTATAGAACTCTTATGTGAACGATTTAGCAAAGAATTCAAGAATGCTCAGTTCGATAAAGCTATCCAGATTAAAAAGTTCCTAAATAGTCTTTATCGGGATGCCAAAATATTGAACAATCAGCAATTGTAATCAGTAAAATTTACTTGCGCTGCGTGAGCATTTACTTCTAAGGTAATATCTCAGATGCATTTCTGCTAGAGGCTAAATTAACCCCTGGGCCATAGTGCTGTTGGGAGGGTTAGATCAGTGGAGATAATCCATGGTACCATCATGAATTGAACTCACAGTGCAATGAGTTCGAGCCTTGGTGAGAACTAAACGAGTTAGTCCAAGCAGTAAGTAACTACAGAATAAAGAGGTACAGATTGTAGGTATATGACAGGAGGTTATTATTTTCCGAAAAATTTTCTCCTTTCTAATGTTAAATTTTTTTAATGGGTTATTTTATCAACATCCCAGGCTATTTAGCGTCTGAATGAAATGAAGATTATAATGTCGGTGAAATGAATTCGGGGTCCAGCACCGATATTTACCCAGAATTTGCTTATATTGGTTGACGAAAACCCCGGAAAAAACCTCAACCGGGTAACTGCCTCGATCGAACCTGGGCCACCTGGTTTCGCGGTCAGACGCGCTAACCGCAACTCCACAGGTGTGGACTCTAATGTTAATTCATTTCAACATTCTTCATAGGCTTTAAGGTGACCAGGATGTAGTGTTAGGTCAGTGTCTTTTAGTGCCAATATTATGAAAGCGGAGAGCTCTTCCTCTTTGCAATGAAGATTGCCTGTACTTGGGACATCTTACAACCGTCATTAGTCTGAAACAGCTTGTTGTGAAACTTGAACTAAATACGTTAAAAGGATTTAGAAACAAGAAAGAGCATTCATTTATTATCTATGCATACTTATTACGGAGGTAATGTGACGCAACAAACTTCACTAATGCTTTGTTTTTACAACGGAAAGTTTGTATTTAAATTTCTCATTGCAAAATAATCTAGAAGTTTTTTACGGCTTGTTGAACACCGTTTAGTCTAGTGTTGAATTTAGAGAATTCCTCTGGATGAGAAATATGAATCTAGAAAGAGGCAGTATCATTGATTTTATGCTATGAATAAAGTAAATCTAATGTAAATGAAATAATAAACGCAAAGGGAATTATAGCGGTACTTCTACAAAAATTCTTTCAAGAGGGAATGCAGGGAAAATTTATTATAAATTTGCTAATGGGTTATCTAAACTACATATTCATAAAAAAACTTAGGGCTGTAATTTGATGTAATTTTTACGGAGTTATAATATTTGAAGATGTGAGAAATAACTTACATGTGCGTAGTTTTTCTGCTCATGTTATGTCAAAAAAATATATTCTTCATTACATTTACATGAATGAATGCACGCATTTGAAAAAGAAATTTTGTAAATAATGTATATTGAATGTGTAAGACAGCTACAGCAACATAGAAACAGACATATCTAACACATCTAAAAAAAAAAGTTAAACACACTAAACAATACGAAACATACAGACACACAAAAACACACCCACAACACATCCTCAATACGCAATTAAATTTCAGGACACACACCCTATTTGACTCCACACTACCAAACCCAAACTCACCCCCAATCATAACAACCGGAAGATGCGATGACCTGACTATAGCTCGGCCAAGATGACTGTCGACTTTTCCAATACTCACGTGGCCATGGAGGAAGATGTCATCATTAGGCCGGGTTACACTAGTCGGACTCAACTGTGGTAAACAATGACACTGCCCCTTCCTTCAAAACGTTTTTTATCAAGCTGGCCGGTTTCTTCAGCTTCCTTGTTAAATTGACAACATTACATTTCTGTTAAATTCCATCTTTAACGGGTTAGGTAAACTTGACAGCAGTAAAATATTGGAAATATTCAACATTTTTTCCATTATTGTATCTTATACAATAAAAAGGCTGTTAAAACACTGTTTTCTGATATTTGAAAAAAAAAAAAAAAAAATTTTTTTAGATTAAAAAAATTTACATTTTATTTTTTTCAAAATTCATTTCAGTGTGCAGTGATGCAGCATTTTTACATAACTCAAAATTTCCAACATTCTGTGATGACATTTTTTTAGCGTATTTATGCATTTTATATCTACAATATGATGCAAGATGAACTTCTCTACTGGATTTTTATAGATTGTCTGATAAAAAATAAATTGATTTAAAAGTTCATACAAAATGGTCAAGAACAGAAGTTATCTGTACTTTCTTCTAAAACAAAAAAATATATATATTATTTATTAAGGAATATAGTTTGTTTATTTATTCTAAAGATGAATTTGGTTTAAAATAAAAGTGAGAGAACATGAAAAATAATTTCCAGGAAAGCTTCTCTCAGTGAACTGAATTTTGAATTTGTAAAAAAATTAGTATATAAATAATTTTTTTTGTAAAAATGTTTTCCATTTAATTACAGCAAGGACAGTGTTTTACGCCGCTCCATTTTCATTATTGTGATACAGATGAGAAAAGAAGTTGAAATCAAAATTTACTGAGAGTAAGCTGTACCTAAAGTTAATACTTTGCATCGTTATAAATAATTTTAGGCGGGTCACTTTTTCAAAAGCCTCCGCGCACATTTGGTTTCCTTCCATTATTATAAATTACAATCTGTTTTAACTATACACAATATGTCGAAATGGAATATTAATAATTGATTAAACAGAAAATTGGCCGGACACTAGTGCTGTTTCGAATAAAGTTTAGAACGTACTCGCTGCGAGACGTCGATCAGTTAGCGCATCTAAACAGAATGTTAAAATGTGAAATGTAAAGTTGAAGAAACGCAATGATTTTAACAGCAATTTTTTTAACAGTTACAGTTAATTAACGAAGATGTTAGGTGCATTTTAACAAGGTTGAAGAAACAACTAGATAATTTACAAATTAGTGTTTATTTTAAGACATGAAAGTGGTTATTACAACTTTACTGTATTCCTAAGTTATTTGTCATTGTTTCTAAGTAGGGATAATTTGCCGTAAAACTGTATTATCAAATTGTGAAGTCCATAATATGTGAATGTGAAGTGTTAACGTCGCAAAAAGTTAGATTTAAGTATAATGAAGGTGATAAATCTTGTACAAACCTTTTGATCACGCTAAGTAAACGACACTTACAACGGACAAAGAACTACGATTTATAGGGCAGTGACCTGGTACAATACTTCCTATTCCGCAACGAATTTGACAAATACGTACTGAGTTAAGCCACTTTTGCACGCGATGTGTTAAATCGGGTTAGGCATCTTTGCTAATGATCGCCTAGCTTCACTTACCTTCGTACGTATATATACTGGCTGCATTTGATTAATGGTGTTTGTGCAAGTAGTCGGCTTATGAACACTAGTAGCTACTGGCCGATTCGGGCGATATTGAAAGAAAGAGGTAGAGGGGGCGGAGGTTATTTTAAGTGATTAATCTTTGCTGCAATTAGAAAAGAGTTGAAAAGTTGGGCGGTGTGGTGATGCTGGTGGTGGATTGCTGCAGGCGGGGTTATATAAAAGTCAGCTCCGCTGATGTGATGTGAATAGAAGTGGGGTTGAGGGGGGGGATGCTTATAATGATAGTAAAAAAAGTATGAAGATGTTACGCACTTGTCTTGAGTCCAATACAGTACACCATTGCTGAGTGCTGTGAAGTGGAGAGCAATTTAGAGTCGCTATATCCTTTGAATTTATGGACGGAATTTAGCTACTGATCTTGTTTCAAATTTATTTCTCAATAATGTGAACTACTCGTACACTACAAGTAAAGAAAAAATATTCGATGTTATGTAAAATACGGACATTTATTTTATTTTAACCAATGAATGGTACAGTATATCGACTTTCCATATAATAGGCCTAATAATTCAGTTAATATTTGAGGAGAAAAATTCGCTCCGGCGCCGGGGATCTAACCCAGGTCCTTGGTTCTATGTACCAAGCGCTTTAACCATTGAGCTACGCCAAAGTCCAATCCACAGCACCTGATCGAAGCCCCCAACTCCCCAAATCAATTTAAGGGTTAGGTACAGCTTATAGTAATACAATTTTGGAAATATTCAACATTTTTTCCTCCATTACTATATCTTGTACAATAACGAAAATTAGTATCTGTAATACACTATCCTGCTATATTAAAAAAATATATTTTTACCATTTAAAAAGTTATTTACATTTTTTTCAAAATTCATTTCACTGTGCAGAGATGAAGCGTTTCCCACATAATTTGAAAAACTATCCAACATTCTATTATGAAATTTTTTGTGTGTATTTATGTATGTAATTTCTACAATATAATGCAAGATCACTGCACTACCTTTGAAAGATTTTCTGATAAAAATAAATTCATTTTAAAATGGTCAAATATCAGTATTTTATTCTTACACAAAATAAAAAAAAAATATTTATTAAGGAATGTAATGAATGAGTTTCAGTAATAAAATAAAAGAGAGAGAACATGAAAAACTTAACAAGCTTATGAGTTATGAGGGAAAAGCTTCATCACTGCAGAGTGAATTGAAAAAAAAAAATATATATATAAATATATTTATAATATAAATATATAAATATTTTTTCATATAGCAGAAGGATAGTATTTTACACATACCAATTGTTATTATTGTACAAATACAGTAGTGGAGGAAAATGTGTTGAATATTTCCAAACATTTTACTGCTGTAAGCTGTACCTAACACCTTAAACTTAGTTTTATTTGAAATTTACACCCGAAAGAAATGTGCGTGAGGAGATTCAATTAAAAGGCTCTATTTAGCTTAATTATAATTGAGATTTATTTTGTAATTAGTCTGTCTATTGATTAAACCGCATCACCTAGGTCACGTGAAGAGAGAAAAGACGACGAAATTAATTTCTAAGAAACAATTATCAGACACCAATAAAGAGATCAAAGACTGATTGCAATTATAAACAGAATCGATAATCTCTCTTCCTGACTGAAGGTGTCGATCATCTCAATTATTAAAACTCCCAAGAAAGAAGTCACGAGAAATTAACTCCATTTCCACCTCATTAATTACACAAACGTAACATGCAACGTCTTCTTGAAAACTGTTCCGAAAATTGTTTACAAAAAATGTGAGGAATTGGGGACTAAATTGTTTGTACTGCATTTTTCATATACAAGTTTTTAGCAGTATTCATTCCTGATTAACTCGGTAAATAATATCTTCCTTCTCTTATCAAGTTAGCTGGGCCGGGTTCGATTCCCGGAGGGTTTAGAGATTTTCGTATAACATTTTTACCTCGGGACGAGGAGAGGTGCCGGTACACAATTTCTAACCATTAGACTGTGCAATAATATATTTGGGTTAAATCTCAAATCCCTCCATTCCTACATAAGGCTATAACTTTGGTATTTATATTGAGATACTCTTGCTATAGGCTATTCTTTGCAGAGCAAGTAAACTTTAAAATGATATAGTTATAATAATAATAATAATAATAATAATAATAATAATAATAATTATTATTATTATTATTATTATTGAATTTATTAGTAACTACAATGTAATTTATTCGTCACAACAATAATTCTTCTCTACAATTCAAAAACGCTCTCGTCAACAATTGGATCTTCACTCAACACAGTATTCGTTATAGCACTCCACCGACGACAATGACAGTTTACTTGGACTATTACGCACAACAATGAACTGTTAATCTTAACTAAATTTACAAAGCACTATTTACAAATCAGAACTATCAGTTCTCAGTTCACAGTTCTTCTATCTCAGTCACTCGAGTTCACGGTATCTCGAACCACAGACCTTCAGAGACAGTTCACTGTACTCGAACTCGGGTCCCTCCAACTGCGGTCCACTGCACTCGAACTCAGGTCCCTCCAACTGCGGTCCACTGCACTCGAACTCAGGCCTTCGGATGCTGACGCAGATGCGGACGCACACTCGAGTCGAACTCCGGCTGGCTTGCTTGCTCTGGCTTTCTCACTGACGGAATAACTGAAAACTCTAAAATGCCGTCGTTCCTTCGCGACCGTAATTTATAACCACAGCGACGTAACCTCGAAGGTTCCACCCGTCTCTAGAGATGGCATTCCAGAGAAATCCTGGGCCCGAGGAAGATTTAGAATTTCTCTCTCTACCAGCACCAGATGCGCGCGCAAACTCGTCGCGTGACGTAATACACTCTTCTTCCACCGCGCGACGTCACTCAATGTTCCGTGGAGCCTGTGCGATCTGCCTTCTTGCGGGACGCTGGTCGTGAGTTCGAATCTCACGTCGCTGTCACATTATTATTATTTATTGATATTTATGTGCTGGACAACAACCATTGGCCAATAAAAGTCCAGCACTGTGATACAATTAATACAGTAAAATGAACACCTATGCGATGGTACAAATTAAATAATTGAGTTAACAACAAAATGAAGAACATAGATTACAATGATTAGTTTACAAGAATTAATACTATAAAGTTTTATGGAAAGGATTTGATTCTTACAAAAGTATTACCAATTTGTGTATCAGGATTATGCAAATAATATTAGCGAAGGCATTGCCATATTCTAATACTTCTATAGGCCTACATTGAATGGATCGAAATCGCCTACATGTAAGTTAGTATTTTTAATACATCTGGAGACCTGCGAGGAAGATTTAGAATTTCTAGTATAGAAGAGTTCGTGATGTCTCATGTCCTTCATTGGAATACGAAGGCTGACACTGTTTAAGAAAGATTGACAATTAATGTCACCTTTAAGGACCTTACATAAGAATAAGTAATCGAGATCATGACGTCTGGCATACAGGCTTCGACATTTAAAGTACTCGCAGTTTGAAATATAGAAAGATTGGGTTTGCAGTAAAAACTTCATTTTTTCCGCGTATTATAGAACAATTTTTGTGCTATGAAAACGTGCTGAAAAATAATAAACTTGCATCTTGATTACACAACTTTTAACACTATATCACTTCGGAATATGTATTATATGCCTTTCCTGTGTTACATTCTATCGTACCTGGTTAACATGCTTCGGTCTGTTGTTAACTTTGTTATACGAAATATACAGACACACAAAAACACATCCAAATGAAATTCTCAACACACAACTCAATAAAATTTCAGAACACACACACTCTTTGACTCCACATTACACTACACAGACACACCCCCACAGGAAACAAAACAAAAGGCGCCAACTCCAGCAATAATCAGTTCTGAAGAAGGTCAACAACAGATCGAAACATGTTAACCAGGTACGATAGAATTTAACACAAGAAAGACATATGATACATATTCCGAAGTGAAAAATATTATTTTTCGTAGGATAAAAATTAACTGCTCCAGAATGTATTTAGATCAATGAATTTTGGGATAGAGTTAGAAATATCTGAAAAGCTTCTTGTGCAAACGTATTTTTGTTTAATAAAAATTGTGACACCACGTTCATGCATTAAAATCCAAAATTTTTTTTTAATTTTCTTAAGGAAAAATTGTCATTTTTTACATTCTCTTGAGTTTGAAATTCGCAGCAAATTGACCCGGGGCCGCCTCTGCCACTTACATCATAACATTGCGAGTTGTCAGTACTGGTCAGTCATGTTATTCCTTCAATTCTAGTAAACTGTTGTGGAGTTTGCTACAAGTGTGGAAAGGTTGGAATTCTTCCTCGAAAAAAAGTGAAAATGGGTCGAAATTCAGGAGTGTGATCGTGAAGTGGCAGATTATTGAGATGTCGAAGAAAAACTTGAGATAATATCTAACTCTGTTCCAAATTCATTGATCTATATACATCCATTCTGGAGTAATTAATTTTTTCCTACAAAAAATGTAACTTTCAGCAAGATTTGATAAGAGGAAAATTGTTTGAAAAATAGAGAGATTGGGTTTGCAGTAAAAGAACTCAATTTTTTCACAGACATTTCGTCCTTTTATAAACATCAGGGGATTTCACATAAATAAAAGGACAGGAGTAAAACATCTCTTCCGAAGCAATGTCCTTAAACTTCTGGTAGAACCTTTATTTTTATTCTAATTGGTTCTTTTACCTTGAAAGCCGTAATTTTGAATTTAGCTATCGGAATTTCTATATTGTATTTTTTATGAATAAATTGTGTGTGTATGTTTGTGCGCATGTTTTTGTGTTTCTCTTTGGAGTTCATACTAAATTTTACCTAAAATAACTTTGTCGTCTTCGAAAAGAATTATGTTTATTTTAATATTTCTGTTGATTTGAATGAAACACCGTCCCGCCAGTGTTCTACGAGTGGTTAAACTGCTCTTCTGCAAAGTTATCATTATATGACTACTGTTATTCATTAACTCTTAATTTAATAAACTTGCTGTCGAGTTCCAATACCTTTAAAGTACAAGCCTACAATTTTTCTTGGAATACTGTACCAACCAGGTTACGTAAATCGTATAATTTAAGTGATATAAAATGAATTGCATGGTTGCGGCAACAAAATCCATCAATGACATCAACATTCTACACAACGGTTAATCAAGGAAGTGCTATAAAACAATCGATTTCTTTATATTTTTACATACTTTTTTTCCCTTTTGATATATTCGTCTACCAAGAGATGAATGTTAAACGTACTCACAATAGACGAAGATTCACAGTAATAAATTTAATGACGGATCGGACTTGAAGCACGTTTGGGAAAGACAAGAGACGGATATACAAGATGGGCTGTTTCAGTTACGTAACATGCTGGAAACATCGTTGAGAGACAAAAGTGAAGAGATTATACAAACTCCCTATGAAATAAAAGATAATTAAATGGTAAATTTAAGAAGCGTGTCAGTTGAACGTTAATTCTCTAATAAGCATAAGAAAAAACACTTAAATAGATTGTTTTGTGAGTAAATGACATTAATGGATGTAAGAGTAAACAAGGTTAGTCAAAGGTATGAAAGATTGCTTGTAATTTAAAAACTATCTTTTCATTTATAATAGAATGCCAGAGTATTTTTAGTGGCACAAAACATTTATTTTTGTTCTTTATTTGTATTCTTTAGGTCTCAAAAATGTACAAAATCATATTTCGTATTTCACTTTTCTTCCATTTCATTTATTGCATTCCATAGATCTTACATGAGCAATGAAGCTTTAAGATGCGGAACAAGTAAAAAATTTTACAATATTACAATTACAATTTTTACAAATTTTTACCTTTTTTACGATATTTTACAATTTTTATAGTTTTACAATTTTGTAATTTTCTACAATTTTTTAACAATATTTTGGCGAGCTGTAGTGAGATGATGTGAGACCCGAGGATTACCCGGCATTTGCTTTATGGTTGGGGAAAACCTCGGTAAAAACCCAACCAGGTAATCAGACCAAAAGGGGTGAAATGAAGTGAGGCTGAGGACTAGCTATAGACCATCCGGCTTCAGTCCTACGGCTGGGGAAGATCTCGGAAGAAACCATTCAATGAGACCAAATGTTGAGATCCAACTCAAGCCCGAGCGCAGCTCCGGATCAGCAGGCCAGCGAGTCTGCCGACTGAGCTACATCGATGGCTCTACTAAAAATATAGACATAGCCAGTGAGATTAATTAAATTTACAAACACAAACGATTATTCATCAGCTGATCTATAACCTATAATACAAAACAAGTAAGTTAATTCAATTTAAGGCATAAACAATTCAATCAGTTTTAATAAACAGAAATTGATAATACATACCATGCAAATTACTTCAAATTACAAACACAAACAATTCATCAATAGAGCTATACAGATTACTATTCAATTTAAAGCATTCTTCAACCAAAACTATAGTTACATATACAATACAAAGTAAGCAGATTAATTCAATTTACAAGCATACTTTCATTAAGCTATACAAATTTGTACATAATAATAATTCATCAAGTGAGCTATACAGACTACTATTAAATTTACAGCATATGCAATTCATCAGTAGAGCTATACAGACTACTATTCATTTTAAACGCATATATAATTCATCAGCCAAACTATACAAACATATACAACACATAATAAACAAATTAATTCAATTTATAAACATATTTTCGTTAAGAAATACAAAATTTTACAATTCATATGAAGTAGATTAATTCAATTTATAAGCAAAACAATTCATCAGTTGAGCAATACAGTCTAGTATTCAATTTACAGCACATACAATTCATCAGTTATGCTATACAAAAATATACAATACATAGTAAACAGATTTTGAGTATAAAAACATATTTTAGTTGAACTATATAAAATTGTACATTTCATTATAAGTAGAATAATAATAATAATAATAATAATAATAATAATAATAGTAATAATAATAATAATAATAATAATAATAATAATAATAATAATAATAAGAGTTACTTTATGAACTGTTATTTTATATTAAGAAGTGCACCAATTTTATAATACTAATTAAATGGGCATAACAAAGAAACTGCTTCAGGTTATCAATTTATCATTATGAATACTGTGATGCCCAGGAATTAAATAATCGTAGACAAAAGCCAGTCTACAACAACTGAATAAAAGTGGTTCTTGAATGGCCCAAAACCTCATGATCTCATTTCATTAAATTTTTTCCATTGGTGCTATTTGAAGTAAAAGATCTACCAGGACACGACCATGAAACCTGGAAGAGTTAAAACGAATTTGATATGAGATACAAAACATCACCTGAATAATGTTGCTGAAAACATTAAACAGTTTCCAAGACAGACTTATTCATTGTTTGGTAGATAATGGAGGAAATTCTAAACACCTGGTGTGAACTGATATGAACAAGGGACACAATTGCAATATTGCTAAATTATTTTTAATGGTTTTTTTTTCTTTAAATTTTGTGCATTCTATTAATAGGCCTATAATAATAATAATAATAATAATAATAATAATAATAATAATAATAATAATAATAATAGATATATAATAATAATAATAATAATAATGATAATAATAATAATAATAATAATAATAATATGATATGATATGATATGATATGATATATATTTGGTCACAGCACTTCTTTACATATAATGGTGTACCTCAAATTTCTGTATCCGGTGCCACCATTAACATATTACAGTAACACATTTTTTGCAGTACACGTCTACACAAATACTCCCAATTACACTCTGTACCTTTTTTATTACTTGTTCAATCTCCCCTTCAGTATTTCTCCTACATTTCATTTGCTATTCTCTATTTGATCATTAATCGTAATATATCTAAAATTATATACGCCTTTCAAACCCTCTTTTTCCTCTAACTACTATTCACTAAAATTTCAATTTCACTTTTTCTCTATAAGGTATCATATTGAAATATTTGCCCTAATTGTTCTTTGACATTTTCTCCTATCATTCTCTTATATTCACTTACTGTTCCAACGTTCAAATGTTAGTACTAATTTTATGCTTTCACTTGTTCATTTCTCTTAACCCTTTTTCACTATTTTCACTCATTCCTATTTGCGCTCACTTTCACTTTCTCACTATTCCACTTATACTTAATCCTTTCACACTACTCTCACTTCCTATAAATACTTATATTTATCTCTACACATCACCTTATACACTTTCTCTCTCCCCTATACTTCTCGATCATTAACAATTTCTCCGCTTATGTAGCTAACGTCGACTCTCTGTTGCCTTCTCGTTGCTTCCCTCTGCAAAGTTGAAATGTGTCCACCGTCCTCTTTCGTTCTTCTCGTTGGTCAAAATTCTGAATGATCTTCATTCCTCAGGCAAAACTCCAGATCATACCATTTTCCGTTCACTTTCAGTTTATCTTCGTACATTTTAGCAAAGTGACCCTTCGCCCTCGCTGCTTTCATATAAGGTAGTAGCCGTTTTCTTATATTTCTTACTTCAAATGGAATATCTGTTTCCACTCTCACTCCTGAACCACAGAGCCGTCCTAGATTGTTCAGAATAACTTCCCTTACTTTTGTATTCTTAAAGCTCAAGAAGATAGGCCTTTTATTTCCTTTCCCTAATTTGTACGTATCGTCGACATGTTCTTCTCTCAACTCTATATTAAAGATCGCTTCACGTAAATCTCTCACCTTCTCAAAGGTATCCATCTCTTTTTCCCGGCCCCTTTCTTCGACCCCGAAAATTATTAAGTTATTTTTTCTCAACTTGAGATCGTAGTCACTCATCTTCTTCTTAGGAATACAACCTGGAGATCTTTGGGAAGTAGAAGAGTTAGAGGGAGGGAGATAACTATTTATTGAGATTCCAACAGCTCCATTTCCAGGAAATGCCAGGGCATTTCCTTCATTATTCTGAATAGCTTTCCTAAAGTGCAGTAGGCTATATTATAATATAAACATTTGAAAGTGTTATTGCGATTATTTCAACATTGACGTCACAGTTCATAGCATCACTGCCCACTTGATCATGTATTGGCATATTTACTTTCATATAGAAGGAATTCTCATTGTACGACTAAGCTTATGAATGTAACATCACAGTTACAGGTCTCTTCTTCGGAGCGAGAGGCACCATCCCGAAAGCCTTTGTAAAGTGGAGGAAAAAATACAAGCTGACGAGAGATCTTCAAGATGCCATCGTCACCACCATAATAAAATTTTCTGTAGTGATATTTCATCAGCATCTTTATGGTGTACATTCAATTTAAATTACACATGGTTCTATTTTTTTCTTATGTCTTATTCACTTTTGTCTGAAACCTGTTTATACAATTTTTCATTTTAAATTTTATTGTGAGCTATTCTATGTCGCAGGGTAAACCCAAAATATTGGGTCAGACTACTAAATTTAAAAAAAATATATATTAGGTAATTGCAAACATGAATATGCAAGCGATTACTTATTACTCAAGGGTTTTCTAATCTTATAAATAACGGCTATGAATTCGGCCTAATAACGAAATTAAAATAATGAACTTGATTTTCTATTATGAAAATGTTCTGTTAAAATATTAAACGAAAAAAAGTGTAATCTCTTAAATAAAGTGAGATTGGATAGGTTTTGAAATAAGTAAGAGGTTAAGACAAGTTTAATAGAACCAAGTAACTCTGCTAATCAATCAGAGAAACAAGTGACACTCGCAAAGCGTGTAATCGTGTTATGGATTGTTTCATGGTGTGTTCAATTTTGTCACTAGAGATTGGATGCGTGTCTCGAGTTATACCTGTACATGTACCTCGCCTATACGAAGTTAATCTCAGCCTTTTACAGTATTACAATAGCTAATCGCCACAATGGATTCAACACACAGTCAAGCGAAATGAAAAGTACCCCCATGGCTCCAGGGACTCAAATGATATCACACATGAAATGTAAAGTGGCGTATGTGCGCCAATGATACTCACTTTTCGTAACGAGACAACTTTATTAAAATTATTGACATTTTAAACTGATTGTTTCTGCTAAGTTATATTTATTAATAATAATAATAATAATAATAATAATAATAATAATAATAACAATACTTTTTATTATTTATTTATTTAATCTGGCAGAGCTAAGGCCAGTAGGCCTTCTCTTCCGCCCAGCCAGACTCTAATTTTAATTAATTACATTTGCTTGCAGAGTTATTACATTAATATCTAGATCATAAAACAACATGAAAGTAAATAATGAAAATTGGATAATTAATGTTTGTGTGACAATAATAAACATTGGTAAGAAATAGTTATAATAATAATAGTAATAATAATAATAATAATAGCAATAATAATAATAATAATAATAATAATAATAATGAGATAATTTAGATATTTATCTGTGATATATATAACCATTAAACATTGAGAAACCTGAAACAGCTATTATTTTTAATAAGAATTGTTAGAAAAATATCTCGTTAGCCTATTCTTAAATTGGTTTGATGTCTGACGGTCCCTGACATTACTCGGTAGGGAATTCCAGAGTCGAGGAACAGCCACAGTGAAAGAAGATGAATATGAGGATGTTCGGTGGGAGGGAATGGATAATATTGAGGAGTGTTGTGATCGTGTGTCTAGGTTATGATGGGTGGATAAATTTTGAAAACGAGACGGAAGATAGACAGGAGTGGAGAAATGCAATATGTGAAAGAGAAGGGAAAGACAGTGGATTTTCCTACGATCTTCTAATCGGAGCCAGGACAACATTTCGAGGGATGGTGTTAAGTGATCAGCCCGGCGAATATTGCAGATGAATAGACAATTTAGGCAAATAGATTAAAATATTTTGGTATGTTTATAATAAGACATGAATGGGGTTACCTCGGACAGTCTGGGAATTTAAACATTTGTCGTAATGCAACTCCGGGAGTAATGCAACTCCGGACGCCTAAAAGGTAGAAAATGTCGATAGAATTTACACTTATTGTTATAAATTTATTATCATTCCTTTATTATTAAAACGAAATTGATTAATCTTTGGCTTACCAGTAGCGTCGACTATTTACTTAAGAGTTATTTCACGGCATTCGTGGACCCGGAATCGAATTTTTGGACAAGTTAAGGTTTTTCCGGAGTTTTCTATCAGTTCTTTGAGTAAATGCTGGATAACGTCCGGCATTTAATCCTCGGTCTCACTTTTTATTCTTCTTTTTTTCCTTACTCGTTACCTTCAATATTACATTTTCTAAAATTTTTATTAAGAAAAAAATATTTTCTGAAGGAATAGGTAATTGATTCTAGACTGTGTTGTTGATGTAGGTCTTTAGAAGATTTCAGTAATAGAACCATGCAGATAATTGTAGATTTTATTATGTAAATGCTTTAAGGTTTTAAAAATATGTATGCAAATTTGATATTATTTTCAGAGATAATTATTGGCTATTATATTATTCTGAATAGTGTTTTATAAAGTGTAATGTGTGTATATTGAAAAGTTTTGTTCATTTAGCTTTTGTAGTAGCTGAGATTGAAAAAAAAGAATTTCATTCAATTTTTGCAGTGTGCTTGAAATTCTACTTGAAGCAAGTAAAGCGACAGGTTTGGAAGTAAATCCCGAAAAGACTAAGTATATGATTATGTCTCGTGATCAGAACATTGTACGAAATGGAACTATAAAAATTGAAGATTTATCCTTCGAAGAGGTTGAAAAATTCAAAATATCTTGGAGTAAAAGTAACAAATAAAAATGACACTCGGGAAGAAATTAAACGTAGAATAAATATGGGAAATGCTTGTTATTATTCAGTTGAGAAGCTTTTGTCATCTAGTCTGCTGTCAAAAAATCTGAAAGTTAGAATTTATAAAACAGTTATATTACCTGTTTTCTGTATGGTTATGAAACTTGGACTCTCACTCTGAGAGAGGAACAGAGATTAAGGGTGTTTGAAAATAAGTTGCTTAGGAAAATATTTGGGGCTAAGAAGGATGAAGTTATAGGAGAATGGAGAAAGTTACACAACGCAGAACTGCACGCATTGTATTCTTCACCTGACGTAATTAGGAATATTAAATCTAGACGTTTGAGATGGGCAGGGCATGTAGCACGTATGGTTGAATCCAGAAATGCATATAGTGTGTTAGTTTCGAGGCTGGAGGAGAGACGTAGATGGGATAATATTAAAATGGATTTGAGGGAAATGGGATATGATGGTAGGGACTGGATTAATCTTGCTCAGGATAGGGACCGATGGCGGGCTTATGTGAGGGCGGCAATGAACCTGCAGGTTCCTTAAAAGCTATAAGTTAGTAAGTAATAATAGTGTGCTTTCTCCCTTAAACTAGAGCTCAAATAAATACTAGGATGAGTTTCAAGGGCCTTTGCAAAGACGTGATAAACATCGTGTACCTTTTAAGACAGACCTCTTCCTTTCTCCCTCATTCGTTCTTTCGTTCATTCATTCATTCATTCATTCATTCATTCATTCATTCATTCATTCATTCATTCATTCATTCATTCATTCATTCATTCATTCATTCATTCATTCATTCAACACTCTGCATTAATGTAAAGATAAAATGTAAACCATTGTAATTGTTACAGTACAAATTTTGAAGGTCTTTTGTTTCTGATTGTTTTACCCATAGGTTTTATAACTATTACACTACCCATGCCTGAGTAATTAACAGTTGAAATAATCTTAGCTTTGGATCTTACACTCAAATCTAACAACCGCTGCTTTTTATTAATGACCATTCGCACAGACGTAGGCTATTTAAGTAAAAAAAAAAGTTATGAAATTTCAAACCGTAGCATAGCCGTCTTCAAAATATTTTTTCGCAATATATTCAAAACGAAAATAGGTTACAGTATTTTGCAGATTCATAAAGAAGAAAACAGAACTATTTTGCAGATTCATATTACGTAATTTATAAAATTAATAGGCTATTTAATCACACAATTTTGAATTTCGATAATATAAATAGGCCTTATAGAACAGTGAATACATTGAATGCAGATACAATTTTTTTAATTGGTTATTTAATGACGCTGTATAAACTATTCAGTTATTATTTAACGTCGATGGAATTGGTGTTGGCGAGATGGTATTTGGCGAAATGAGGCCGAGGATTTGCCATAGATTACCTGATATTCGCCTCACAGTTGATGAAAACCTCGGAAAAATCTCAACCAGGTAATCAGCCCAAGAAGGAATCGAACCCACGCCGAACGCAAGTCCGGATCGGGGGAGAAACGCCTCAGTGGACCGAGCAACGCTGGTGGCTAATACTACTATCGATGCTGTGTTCCAAAGACTTTGGATATGTTAGAATCACAAGTATAGGCTATGTATCGTACTTTTATCATAAACCTATTATGTCTGGTTTACCGTCAACTGAAAATGTTAAAGAAATTTAATGCAATAAAATTTTGTCGAAAAAATGCAGTTTTAATGTGATGTTTTACACACATCTTACGGAACAATCACATTCTCGCCACAGGTTTTTTTTAACGTAGTCGCTATAAATTACACAAAGGTGACGATGGATTTCAACTGCTTTAAAATTGTTAACATGATAAATATTATTATTTACCGTACCGCGGGATTTTCAATCGCAGTAGACATTTTGAACGGTCGCTGTCCCTACAATGAAACCTCTGTATTTGGACAGCCCTGTATCTTAGACACCTCATTATATTGGACATAATATATTCTTGGAATCTGACAAATTTCTTTGCTTCTTGACAATTCTCTTATTTTATTGTATATTTCTGCTACCTTTATAGAGTTGAGTTTCATTGCGCCCTTGTGTTTTACAAGGACCATTAGCACAGTGGAACGAGAAGACGGGTTTTTCTTCTAGAGTACAGCAACTGTGAACTTATTTCTACATTCCTGAAATTACCCACTTTTCTCTTTTTACAACTGTATTGTGGCTAAATTAGACTGTAGGGTGAAGGACATTATTTTTCATGACAGTAAATTTTTCTTTTAAGTCTTAATACAGGGACATCATTTTATTTTTACTTAAATTTTTATTGTACCTGAGTTTTTTAATGTACGTCACACCCACCCCTTCTAATAGTAAACTTCCAATCGTCCTCCACACAGAACCAAGGCCGCGTATGCAGCCAAAGTGCCTTACGGTGATACTAAACAGTACTGAGTTAGTAAGTTTAGTACGTTCCATAAATATATTCGCATTTTTCAGTGACGAAAGAGTTTTCAATATTGAATTATATTTTCTTACAGGTACAGTCGTCCGTTTGCCTACGTCGCATCCCGATTTTCCCCACCTACTTCTGCTCGCCCCTTTCTAAAGGCTAATGGCTGGTCTGTTTTAGCTATTTTCTGAAAACATTAATTTCTGTTAGGAATTGGGCGTCTACGTAATATTATACAACTGTTTAAAGTAACTTAAATAAAAGGACCTCTTTTCTTTCTACGACCCTGCGACGTAACTATTTAGAATGGAAAGTAGATAGCATGTGGAATGTCTAAGTAATAAAATTTTATCTTTTCGGTTCGGGCAGAAGTGAAGATTGAATTTACAGTACGTCAGGTAATCTTTTATAGATTTGGTACAGAATTATTTCAACATGAATTACTAGTACGAAGGACGAAACTGGTAATTGGAATTAGATACAATAGTCTATAGTGCGATAATATGCACAAAAGAAGTGAGGCTTGTATCTAAATGAACAGCCACCATTTTCAAAAATGTGTTTAAATATCTATATTATGATTATTTTTCAATTTAACTTCATTCTCTAAATTGTACGCTAATGTGCTGTAGACAGTATAATATACACTGCATAATGAATACGTCCGAATGGATAGCTGAGTTCATGAGTAAAAACACTTATTGTTAATACAGTACTGTATTTTGATTAAACAAAAACCTAATGAAAATTATGAAACTTAAAATCGCTATATTTCCTAGTTTACGTAAATGAACTACTTTTCTTCCCTCCTATACCTAGTAAAGTGATTTGTTTTTATTTTACGCCAGTATCATCGAACTCCAGTCGTGGAAGGGGATAGCAAAGTTATAGCCAGGTTAATATTAGAAATGTTAGTAAAAATAAAAAGATGTCTCTGTATATGTCAACATATATGTCTAACTTCGAGTCAGGCCACGAAGGGAAAAAAAAACTAGAGGAGAGGGATTCCATCCGGTGCTGTGGATTGAACTTCGGCGTAGCTCAGTGGTTAGAGCATTTGGTACGTAGATTTTTTTCCTCTAATAATCATTTTAAGAAAAATGTCAAGTAATCAAATGGTAAATCCTAGATTTCATTTTGCCAAATAACATCTGACAACATTATTAATAATTAATTATTATTATTATTATTATTATTATTATTATTATTATTATTGTAATTGTAATAGACCTTGTCATAGCAACTGTGGCACTGAGGCAATAATACATTTATTATATTATATTATACAGGGTTTCCGAGAATGAATAGTGAGATTTTACGAATTCGCTGTGAAGCATGTATTATGTAATGGATTAGGTGCTTGTAATAGCATAATGGATTCAAATAACGTGCTTGTAATAGACATTTCCTATTAGCGTACTGAGCCCCGGCTATCCACTGGTTACTAGTACAGAATTCAGATCATATTTCCACTGGTTTAAATACGAAAAACGCTGTCATCCACCGCAAAGTAAAAATTGAATACGGCCCAATATGATTACCATTATCAGTACCACAGACATCTAAGCGAAATTCAATTTCAGCCCACACTCTGACAAGATCATCTGGCGAAATTCTTGTGCTTACTCGTCTGATTCTTTTGTTTAGATGATCAAGATTCTCAATTCCTTCACTATAGACCTCATTCTTGACATAGTCCCAAAGCTGGAAGTCCAATGGAATAAGATCCGGACTTCTAGGGGACCATAGGATCGGTCCATTTCTACCAATTCATCGGTCTGGAAATCGATGATTTAATTCTTCTCGGGCATGGTTTGCGAAATGGGATGGGATTATTGAAAGATGATTTGCAACTCCATTTCCATTTGTTCCATTTGAGGAAATAGAAAATTCTGTTGCATGTCTATGTATGCAACGTCATGGAATGGACATCTGAAGTCTATGAACACAGGACTGTCAGAAATCTAGCAAGATACGCAACAATGACATAAAAGCAAACGGTTTGAGTTACTGAACTAAGTACAAGCACTTTCAATCCATTATACATGCTTTACAGTGAACTTGTAAAACCCCAATATTCATTCTCGGAAAAATCATCTAGACTGTGAAAAGCTGTGGTATAATAAAAAGTTTTACCACGAACTTTAAAATTGCTTCTCTGCTTAATTGTATTAGATATTTTGTTATGGAGAACTATACTCATTACTTAAAAAACTATCCTTGAGTTTTAGTCAATCAGTAAGTGGGAGATTCTAAATTCGTTCTCGTTTTAATATATTCATGATGTAAACATAAGTTATACACTCGTAGAGGTCGATATATAGATAGATAATAAAAAATAGAATAATTGTCTAAATGAGACCTAGGTAGAGACGAAGTTATAGGCTAATTCGGTGGTGTTTCGGTAATAGGAGTTAAGTCATAAAACTGAGTTTTGAGATGAATTAAAATTAAATTTCGGACTTTTATTGCAAATAATTTTCTACACAAATAAAACACACCAAATGCTAGTATAATTTTGGTTTTTGCACACCCACATGTAGAATTTAACTTGTGTATTCCCTGGAGATAAACACTCCATTGGCACAAAAAAAAAATTACTTAACCCCTTTACCCAAATACCATCGAATTCTGATTGCCTTATTTTATACATCTTCAGTCACTACTGTTTCCCCATAACGACATTCTGTTATTTTAGGGAGATATGGAAGAAGCCATAATAGGCACTGATTAAAGAATTTAAACCAATATCTCATTTCAGCTTGTTTAAAAGCAATACTAATCTAGTGGATAATATGCTACAGAGTTCTTGAATATGACGATTCCAAGTCGACTTGCTACCAATAAAAAAAACGAAATTTAACAGTTTGGCAGATCCTTGATTATATCTGAAAATAAAATTAAGCGTTCTAGTCTCTGTCAAACTGATACCAAGTTATTAAACTGTATCCCCGTAACATTCCATGAAGTTATTAAATTGACCTCGGCACTAGAATGAGGTGGTGTGGTCGGCACCACGCTCTGACCGCCTTTTACCCAATTTTATAGGAGGCTGAGTGAACCTCGGGGCCGTTCTGAAAGTTTAGCAACGAGAAAAAATCCTGTCACCACCTGGGATCGAACCCCGGATCTTTCAATCCGTAGCCAGCTGCTCTACCAACTGAGCTACCATAATTAGTAAAAATATTGTCACAATCAAGTCATGTGAAACTTCGAAGTGACATCATCAGCATGTAGACTAAGATGTTGACGTAACCAAAATTCCAAATGAATGGTGAATTTGCAAAACGACCTAAGTCCCTAGAAGTAGTTTTGAGAAATTAAAGAAAACTGTTTTATTCTTGCAGAACCACATATTGTTACAATATAATTTTTTATGTAAGAGAAATAGTTTTGTTATAAAAATTCATATTTTTGTATTCTTCTTCAGATCGTAAAAAATTTAATTATCTTCAGGACTTAAGTTGTTCTGCAAATTAACTTCAATCCTGCATCATAATTATTAGTTTACTGGCACATAAACATGTTTAACCAAATGTATTTATACCAAAATCACAAAATAACCTTATTCCAATTGTTGAACAACATTATTTTGAACAATTTGTTAATCACAAGAGCACAGACAACTCTTAGGAGTGTTATAACGAGATCATAGCTTAGTTTCACTTTTCAATTCTTTGTTGTCTCCCGTGAAATAATGTTATCGTAAAATGTATGCACGTCTTCTTCATCACGAATGTACTTAAGCATTTTACGAATATCTTGAATTTTGGTTTCATTGATCGGGGATAAACCACTGTGTTGGAAAGTGTGGAGAAAGAATGATGCTGAAAATGATCAAGAAGTATAAAGAGAATTGGTTGTGTGACTAACTGAATAGAACTGCCTACTGAAGGATGCACTGGAAGGAATGGTAAACGTGAGATAAGTTCGGAAAGGATTATTAATGACAACAGACAGAAAACAATTTGTCAGCTGAGTGTATGATTAAAATTACATATTATGTAATTTTCTTCATTACTTGACAGGGAAAACAACTTAGGTCCAGGACTAAAGTCCAGGACCCCTTAACCAAATATTCTGCTGCTAATAAATCTATACAAAAGTCGTGGATTAAAGTCATTCTGCTACTAAACGATGCCCATTGCACACAGTAACATTAATCAAGTAATCTTGTCGTACTTTAATTCTTATTGTAATTGTAATTGTAATTTTAATTGTAAATTTAATATTAATTGTAATTTTATTCTTCATATTATAGTTGTAGTCTAGCTTTCATTAATCAGGTAATCTTGTCGTACTTTAATTCTTATTGTAATTGTAAATGTAATATTAATTGTAATTTTATTCTTCATATTATAGTTGTAATCCCCTGATAGAGGGGCAGAGAAGGCCTGATGGCCTTATCTCTACCATGTTAAATAAATAAATAAATACTAAATACTAATATAATCATGCTCTCAACTCAAAACCCCCAAATATGGACTTAAGTCGTTTTGCAAATTCACCATTCAAATATTTCATAGCAATTATAAGCGAAAACGGGCAGATGGTAATTAGCTTAATTTGTTTTAGTAAAATTGTGCACGATCTTAATGTTAACAAAACTAAAACTCATTGTACTGTTCTTTATTGAAACCTTTCTAGAAACACACATCATGATGTGGGATTTCTACGATTTAGATTGGTTGAGGATATCTCCACACAGTCGATATGATGTCTTCAGATTTCTTATTACTTTTTCTAAAATTGAAATTTACATCCTTTGTTTTATATTAAACGTACAAGGCAAGATTATGTCTCCTACATCGGAAACAGCTGTTGAGCTAACGTCAGCAGAGACAAAGTGGTTCCAAAATAACTTTCTGTAATTGATAGTAATATTAAAGTCGATAGTTCACATTTATTTCATGAAACATTCTGAATGGACTAGAATAGACGCATAGGCCTACCTGGTAACTTGAGTTGTGTGGAATTTACGTGGTATTCTTTCATTTGTTGTTCCGTTCTCCTCCTTTCTGTTCAGTATCCAAGATGAATTATTATTCTCCACATCGTTAATTTATATCTGGCTTGCACATGGACTAGAATCTCTTTGTTAATTAGTATTATTTTTCCAACGCTCACTTTGCCGAATATTTAATTGTTCAGAATTCCATGTTAAATAATTTAAATTACATAATTATTTCACATAATGATACAAAATAATATTTTTTTATGTACGAGTATGTCGTGCAGTCCAATTTGAATTTTTCTCACACATGAATATTTCAAGCCCATCTTAGGTAATTTTGTGAATATTACCTCCAACACTAATATAATATAATAATACTAGCCGTACCCGTGCGCTCCGCTGCACCCGTTAGAAATAAATATAAAGTAATTACATAATTAAAAAGGATATTTGATCCAGGGAACATTCGTGTTTGATAGACGGATAAATCGTTTAATATGTTACTTAATTTAAATTGCATCCAAATAATTAAAATGCGATCATTTTGGTCCAGAGACACTCATTTGGTGCAATGACAATTCATTTAACATGTTTCTTAATTTTTATTACATGCAACGATAGTTTAATTAAGATTGACATCATTTAGATTTAATGTGTATATTTTATTTTACTTGTTATAGGTTTCTATTGCATTAACTTAATTTTAACCCTTGTTTTCTACGTATTCAGTAAATGGCGTTTGGCCCACTATGGTTCTGAACCCTTCAAATAATTTAAATTATATTATATTATATTATATTATATTATATTATATTATATTATATTATATTATATTATATTATATTATATTATATTATATTATATTATATCAGAAGTTACTGTAATAACATTATAGCATTATGTCCATCTAGATAAACTACACTTTCCAATGGTGAAATAATAATTAATTATACAAATCGGTTAATTTAGCTTCCGATATTACTTCATACAAACACAGAAACATTCTCTGTAGGCTATCTTTCATAGCTTTCGATTGTTGCTGTCCAAAGCATTTGTTTTTTAATTCATTACAAGGCCTTAGATGGCAGTTATTTTAATTTTAAAACTCATTCATCTCATTACATATCAGTCCTATAAAAATGTTTCAAGGAATAAAACTTATCAAAAAATTATTTTTAAAGAAACTTTTGTTATGAAACATTTTTCACAAAAATCAATAATAAGCGAAATATTTCGATTTATTTAATTCAGGCCCCCTCATAACCCCCCTTTTAAATAATGTATTTTGAATGTCATATAGCCTAAAATCTAAGTTACAACGAACTTAATTTATATTCTAATTTTCATCGAAATCGGTTCAGCCATTATCGTGCGAAAAGGTAACAAACAAACAGACACACATACAAACAAAAATTTCAAAAAAGCGATTTTCGTGGTGGTTAATTATATATGTTAGGACCAATTATTTTTGGAAAATCGAAAATAACGAGAAAAATTTCGGCCACAGATTTATTATTAGTATGGATAATATAATATATGTGCATTTCTGCACATGTGTGGACAGTGTCCCACTCTCATACATCTATGACGCAGTGCATGAGGGTAGGCCACTAGAGGGAACCCAAGAGGTGGAACTTAAACTAAGAAGATTTGACCGACATCGGGATGAGAATCCAGAGTGGCTTAGTAGAAAGAGCGTTAGCACGTAGAGTTGAAAACCCGGGTTCAAATCCCGGTGCCGGGGAGAATTTTTCTCCGTTCCACTTATCTTTCATCCTACTACTACTACTAGATGAAAAGATACATTTGTTCAGATTAAATTTCTGCATATTTAAAGGACAAAACTAAAATTCTTACTATAATTTAGTATCACAATACTTTGCTCTGTTAAATTTACTGAGGATATTTGGAATTAAATCAATGGCTTTTCCGAAATTCTCTATGAAATATTACATATTAAACAATTTCATCTCGACAAGAAAACAAAAACGAACAAAATTGTGTTAAACTTTTCTGTTTGAAGTAGCCTATCTCAAAGAATAACCCCCTGACATTAATTATATTACTTATAGATCACTCTGTATATGCTACTTACGATGAAATACTGGAAAAAATATTTGAAAATTGTATATCGATATGTTACCTTTATTATATAATTTAACGTAAAAGCTATTTAGAACCGAAAGTTCAAAACTTAATACTCTTCTTTGTGTCTTATAATAGTTTTTAGTTTCTGATAAAATAGTAGGTACTTCATACTTCGTTATTCATCGACTTCCAGTAACAGAGTACTTTGACCGTCCATTCTTCACTCTAGTGCGGATTGTTAATCCAATTTAGACTTTCTCAAGTAATAAGTTTATTATTTTTTAATTTCTTAGCTATTGGAATATTTCTCTACCAGTAATCGAATATGGGTGTACTGACATTTGCAGCCCAAAATGCTTCAGCCATGTCGAGGAGCATTCTTAGTTTCATGTGAATAATTTTAAACGCCCAGAAATGTCTAACTTCTTTGGATCCTTTACCGTTCTTCAATGAATTGCTAGCTTAAAACCATAATAAAACTCTCCTTAAACCCTTTCTTCTTATCGCTGCCATAATAAAATTGTCCTCGCGAACATTACGCTGCGAGAAATGCCTGTCATGCATGCGTCTGTTTTTCCTGTAGTAGGTATCTATTTCACACGCATCCGTAGTTCTGATCAAAGTTGATACCCCAGTTTGGTTTTGTTTTCCACCAACCCTCGCTTTTTTCCCTCCCCGTTTCGTTATTAATGCTACGTTTCTCGTCATTGGTGAAGCAATACTGAAAATTGCCTCATCACGAAATGTTTGTCCGTGTATGATCAAACGGCAGTGAACCCCTTCCTCCCTAGAAGTAATGTTACTACGTTACGTTTATTAAGGTACAGACAGGGAAATGAAACAGCCACAAGAATTTACTTACATTTGTATCTTTCAATCGAAGTTTCCAAATCCGCTTAGGGTATGGATGATTGATGTTAATGTGATATTCTGATTTGGGGTAGAAATGTTGACTCACACTGATTTCGTCACCTTATTTATTCCATTACGTTCCATTCTACAATCAGATGAAGAATAGAATATAGAAACTGACTGACCGATTGTCTTCAAGGGTTGTCAGTGTTATGAAGTAATATTTTAACAACAGCATGATTATTTTAGTCTATATGCCCTTATTTTAACACATTTGCATCTGCATCCGAGGCACGCGGATTCAATCTTGGTGTACTTTGGACGGATGGAATTCGAAATGTGGCTGCCATTAAATCAGGAATTAAATTAGTTAGTCTCATGTAGATTTACTATACATACGTAGCACTAGTCGTAATATTTTTAATTTCATCGCTTTCAACTTCAGAGATTGTTCAGCGTCGAAATCTACCTAGGCAAACAATGGCCAACAAAATTTGCCTGGACTCCTCTGTCAAGTACAGAGTTCTTTCGTTTGTTGTATTCCCTGATACGACACCTAAGTCTTCCGCAGAAAGTTCTGGAAGGATTTTACCGATTTTACATTCCATCGCCACCGAAATAGATGAAACCGGACTGGAATAACCATATAAATTAACGATGAAAGAGTAATGGAACGGAGAAAAATTCTCTCCGGCAGAATATGTGCATGGAGATATCATATGTACTTCGGTACATTAAAATAATACATATTAATTAAGCCGATCCAAGTCAACTAGATAGATTAAACTGCACCACCTCAACTATATAGATTAAACAGGAGCGATCTAATCAAATGGATCAAACTGGAACGAACTAACCAAAATATTTATCAAACCGTAGCGAACTAACCAAATAGATCAAACTGAAACGAACTAGCCAAATATAAATCAAACCGAAGCGAACTAACCAAGTAGATCAAACTGGAATGAACTAGCGAAATATATCAAATCGAAGCGAACCAACGAAATATATCAAACCGTAGCGAACAAACCAAATATATCAAACCGGAGCGAACTAATCAAATATATAAAATCGGATAGAACCAAGCAAATAGACCAAACCGAACCAGACTAACCAAATAGACGAAATTGGCCTGAACAAAACAAATAAATCAAACTGATATGAAGCAACAAAGTACGTAGTTCAAACCGGATCAAACCAAATGAATAAATGAAATGGAAACTAACCGACAAATAGAAACGAATCAAGCAAAAGCAGTCAGATCGGAAAGAACCCAGCGAAACCAAAGAGATCAAAACGAATCAAACGAAACCAAATAGACCGAGATGAATGAAACTGAACTAAGCCAAACCAAAGAGATCGGAACGAATTAAAATAAATAATATAGATCAATCTATACCAAAGAAAACGGAGATCCAAAACGAACCGATCGAAACCAAATGGATCGATGCGAACCTCGAAACGAACCAATCAAAACCTAATAGTTCGATAAGAACCGCGAAATGAAATAGATCAAGACGAACCAGTTTAAACTAAATAGATTGATACGAACCAAGCGAAATGAAATTGTGTCACCCCACATGTTGAGTCTCGCTCAGTTACATAATTATTAGATAGACTGTATTCATCCTGCCTACGGTAATATTGATTTAATCCTTAAAACCATCCTTATCTGACATAAGAATAACATGCTAAGAATAAAGACTGTTTATTTATTTATTTATTTACTTATTTACTTGTCTACCTATTCTGACAGAGTTAAGGCCATGAGGCTATCTTTTTCACACTATCAGAAGTGACAGATATGCATATAAAAATAATAATAATAATAATAATAATAATAATAATAATAATAATAATAATAATAATAATAGTGACAATACTTAAATATAAAATCATTTTCTATCATGTTGTTTTTTGAACTTGCATACCTATAATGAAATATTGACTAAGCAAAAGAGTTCCCTTATACGTAATTAAATAATTTAATGTGCTACTTAGTTTAAATTTTGGACTATAAAACTACAACTACAGAATTAATAGAAAATTTTTGTCCTAATTTTACTATATACTAAGTCTACATAATATTGCATATGGGCAAACAGAATAACTATAGGAACCTGCGACAGTCTTTCACGCATTCCAATAGATTTCATATATCACCTACCACTTTTTACTCTGATACACTTCTTGAAACTTCTATTACATTTTGTTCGAGTCTGGTCTTATCCCTTGGATTGTTAGCATGGCATTTCGCTATCTAAGCATTTGTATCAGGTGAAAATTACTGAAAATCTACTTACCAAACAAAGGATTTAAAATAAAATAAATTGACCTTGAATTTCGAACTCAGGACTCCTAACACAAAATGGCAGATATGTACACGTGTTAAGCATGATTCACAAAACATGAGTAAAATATTTTGAGTCAGACTTTCAACCGATGTATAAATGAGCAGAGCTTTATATAGTGATTGAATGCAGTACTCTATATCATCAGTCCATGTACATTAGGCTGCCTTGTGTTACACTAGAGCTAATACGTGAAAAATAAGAGCGAATTTCACGAGGACTACCTTACAGTCGCTGATGGATTACCTGGCAACGCTTTAAACAAGATCCCACCAACTACTTTGCTTTCAACCTTTTCGCTGTTAATTTTTGGAAAGAAAAATATGCATTTGTTTGTGTACTTCAGAGTAACATTTTTCATTAAGCATGAAGGCTACGCTGAAGAACTTCATGCTTAGGTTTCGTTTAAATCTCTGAGCCAATCTCCCTTGCTTCACGGGCGAAGTATCGCTTTCAAAGAATTGCATCACCTGCTACAGATTACGTTGAGCCTTTCAGTATTTATGAAATCGATTCATGTTTAGGAAATGCTTAGTATTAAGAAGAACCGTGTTGGCTAACGTCAGTAGAGCGATTTGGTGCGTTTGGAAGAGCATAGGTTGAATATACTTCCTGTGGCTAACGAATGAATTTTAACTATCTCCTTTGCTACTCTGAAAATGTGAAATACACGGGCGTAAAAAATTAATGGCAACACTTTAATTAAGAACAAATGCTTATTTATTAAAAATTAGTATACTTACAGCTCTTAAAAATAATCTCCTCCAGTTTGACGTACCCGTCTTCACAGCTCTGGAGGCGACGGATGCCATCTAGCGTTTATTTATTTATTATTTATTTATTTTATTCCATAGATCTTACATGAGCAATGAAGCTTCAAGATGTGGAACAAGTCAAAATTTTACAATATTACAATTACAATTTTTACAAATTTTTACAGTTTTACAATTTAGTAATTTTTTACAATTTTGTGCAATTTTTTACAATATTTTGGCGAGATGTAGTGAGATGAGGTGAGGTCCGAGGATTCACCAAAAGATTACCCGGCATTTGCCTTTTGGTTTGGGAAAACCTCGGAAAAACCCAACCAGGTAATCAAATCAAAGAGGTTGATGCCGAGGACTCGCCATAGATCATCAGGTTTCAGTCCCACGGCTGGGGAAAACCTCGGAAGAAACCATTCAATGAAATCAAAGGGGGATCCAACCCAATCCCGAACGCAGCCCAGAGAGTCTGCCGACTGAGCTACATCGATGGCTCTACTAAAAATATACAATACATAGCCAATCAGATTATGAAATTTACAAACGCAAACCATCATTCATCGGCGTCACTTTGCTCTTAGCTTCTAATTGACTGTTCTATAACAGTTATAATAGCATATATATTTCTAAACAGTATCCATTTCTGTAGTTATTTCAGTGGCGTATCAATTCCATACAAACATCCTACTTAAATTCACAATCTAAGATTAGTCATACAAAATGGAAGACAGGTAAAAAAAAAGAGACTCTTGAAAGATTTTATTTGTAAATACTGATAAATACATCTCAAACTTGTATGATAATTTCCATCTTGAAGGCAAGCGAAAGTACATTCAGGCCTTCAGGGAATATACGAGTACTGACGTCAATTTGAAACCACCAAAACTTTGTAGTTTGTTATACAGAGTGATTCAAAATCTCTGCGACAAACTCTGAGGGATGATAGATCTAACAATAAGTAACACTTTTTGTTAAACAACCTATGTCTTTTGACGTGTCGTTTCGAAGTAACAGTTGAAAATGTTTTTTTCGCGGGCGTACGTCAATGTATGCGAATGTGTGCACCCCTGTGTGTTTATTGAGATGTTTGTAAGAGACGTGAAGGGTTGTTGTTATTTGTTTACGTTTAATACCTTTTCCTTTCAGTTCATCATCAATTGAGAATGGATGTCTACGCTGTCTTCCACCAATGAGCCGGGGACGAAGAGACCCATCGTCTCGAAGGCGCTGATAAAGTCGAGCAAACATTGTGTGGTAAGGGAGATTTCTGTTTTGAAACTGTTTTTGGTACATGTGGAGAGATCTTCGGCTAATTCGGGAAAAGTGTAGATATCCATTCTCAATTGATGATTAGACTGAACTGAAAGGAAAAGGTATTGAACATTAAACGTAAACAAACAACAATAACCTTCTCGTCTCTTACAAACACCTCAACAAACAAACAGGGGTGCACACATTCGCATACCTTAACATACGCCCGCGCAAAAACGTTTTCAGCGGTAACTTCGAAACGACGCGTGAAAAGACAGGTTTTTTTTTTTTTTTTTTTACAAAAAGGTTTCTTATTGTTAGATCTAGCACCCATCAGAGTTTGTCGCAGAGGTTTTGAATTACCCTGTATATAATGGATTCTATTTAAACTTTAACTTCAGAATGTGAAAGCGCATTAGTGTAATGAATGATATCTAGACTAAGAAAACGAATACTCTTCTAGTAAAAGAAGTTCTAGGCTTTTGTTTCCAAAAATGTGTTGGGCCACTAGTGTTAGCATTTAACTCCATGTCTTATGTGCAATTGTGGCTGCGATCTGGAAGGCGGTCTGCAGAGGAGACTGCATGCCGATGAAATAATCTTGAAAATGAAGTGCAGTACGAGTCCGTATGGAGTCTATTCTAACCAAGTAGATTTCAGCAGTACCCGCTATATTTTATTCTAACTACAGCACTTAGAACAGAGTGGGACAGACAGATATATTTCGTCGTGTGTATGTTTGCGGTAAGTGTATTTGTGTGTGATTGTGTTTTTGTTTGTGCTCCCGCGTGTTTGTATATTGACGAAATATAGATTATCATGTGAATAATTTTATTATACACCTGACATTTATCGGTCACGGTAATCATTGTCTCATTAAAATATGATCTCATAGTATACAGAGATTGCTACCTGTGTAGTCTCGGATAGCGTTCCTGCCTTATAATCTCAGATTGCGCTAGGACGTAGATTCGAACCCCGCTTTGACCTATTATCTGATTGAGTTTTCCGAGATTTTCTCAAATTTAAGGGGAATGATATACAGGATGATTCACGAGGATTTGCGTCCTTTACGGAGCTTTTTTCCGAAGACATTCTGAGCAAAAAATTTCTTATAAATATGGGTCCTATTCTCAATATTTACAGAGTTACGTTTCGTTACTGGAACGCATTGCTGTGAACGCGTGATCTTGCCCAGCGTGCAGTCAGCAGCCAGGGCGAGCGCTACGGAAATCAAAGATAGCCGTATGCAGTTACGTAGCGCGACGAGTGCCGTTCACAAGCGTGCGGCCAAGTGTACTCAAGCAGACGGCGATATTTTTAAAATGGGTTGTAAACTCTCCAAGACTTTAAATTAGGATGCAATTTATTTGTTTATAATAATAATAATAATAATAATAATAATAATAATAATAATAATGATTTATTTTAGCTGCAGAGTTAAGGCCGTAAGGCCTTCTCTTCCACACAACCAGCAAAAAGTGTATATACATAATGAACTTACAAAGAATTCAACAAATTGATTTAGATGAGAGTTACATGTATACAAGAGTTATTTACGAATTAAACAACAAAATACTATGAACTATTAATTAAACACTGAAATAAACTGGGTAGCAGAATTAAACTAAAATACATAGAATGTTAATATATTTCAAATTATATTAGATAATAGAAAGAGATTATTATGAGACAATTTTGAAAATGCAGCACAATCAGGATGATGTCTAAAGAAAAAAGCAACAGTGTAGTCAGTAATATTTTAAATCAGTATGATTGGAGTGAAATGCTAATAAGGTTATCTTTTAAGCTGTTCTTAAAGGTGTTTGTTGTCTTGCAGCCCCTAATACTTTGTGACAAGGAATTCCATTGACGCGAGGTGGATATTGTAAAAGATGAGGAATAACAAGATGTTCTATGAAGAGGTATATTTAGCGTGACAGATAAGTGATCTGGTATTTACGTCGTGGTTAGAGTATAGATAAGAGAAACGAGACGAAAGGTAATTTGGTGTTGAGGTGTGCAGAATTCGAAAGAGTAAAGACAAAGAGTGTAAAGTCGTTCTTTAGTCGGAGCCACGAGAGACTTGCGAAGGACGGTGATATGTGATCATATCGTCGGAAATTTATCTGATGCACATATTCTGAGCTCGCTGTAACTTGACTGACAGTTCAGAACTTAGATTAACAAAACGTCACAATAATCGAAGTGCGGCATTACTAGGGTTTGTACTAGGGTAAGTTTTAGTTGCTGGGGCAAGAAGTTTCTCAAGCGACTCAAAGAGTGAAAAGAGGAACAGATTTTCTTTATCGTTTCTTAACTTGAAAATTCCAACTTAGATTATTATCAAAAAAGAAGCCAAGATTTTTACGACAGATGAATAAGGGATTAGCGTGTTGTTAAGGGTAACAACTGAAAGATTACTGTTATTAAGGGAGTTAACTACACGCTTATGTCCAATAATTATGGCTTGAGTCTTACTTGGGTTAGTGCGAGTCCGAAATTGGCCGCCCAAGTGGAGACAGTGGCTAGGTCACAATTTAACTTGTCAATCGATTCATTGATCGTATTGGGTCTGGAATGTATGTAAAGTTGTAGGTCGTCGGCATAGAGGTGATATCGGCAATACTGTAAGTTCTTTGATACGTCATTAATGTAGATAGAGAAAAGTAGTGGTCCTAATACGGAGCCCTGTGGCACTCCCGCCTTTGTGTATCGCCATTGGGAGAATTGATTATCAAGTGAAACACACTGTTGGCGGTCCGTAGGTAGGAGTCCATCCAGCTCAAGGTATTGTCTGATAGGTGCAAAGTTTCATCTTTGGGAAGAAGCAAGTCGATATCAACAGAACCAAAGGCATTGCTGAAATCGAGAAGAGTTAGTGCCGTTACTTCACCCCTATCCATAGCTTCACGGATGTCCTCGGTCACTTTAAGTAGGGCTGTAGTAGTGCTGTGTCCATGCCTAAAACCCGATTGATAGTCATCGAGGAGTTTGTGTTCGTCGAGATAGTTCGTAAGTTGTCCGTGTACAATATGTTCTAATGCTTTTGAAAGAGTGGGAAGAATTGATATCGGTCTGTATTGGTTTACTGTAGAAGGTGTGTTAGATTTAGGTAAAGGTTTCACTAAATTTTCCAGAGTGTAGGACCCAGTCATAATAGATGCATTGAAATATGGGTGACGGTCGGCAGAATCAATCTATTATTTTTACAGGAGAGTGATATTTATATTGTCTACACCTTGGGCTTTAGATTTCATACATCGCAGCGTCTTCATTACGTCAGTCGGGTTAATGTATTTAAAGAAGAATTTATCCCATACAGGTTGGGGGCTTATGGGGTTTATTATTTTTTTTACAATTATGCCCATTTACAATCTGTCTACAATAGACAATAAGTAAATATTATTAAAGAATATGACACGAGTGGAGATGTTATCTCGTGACAACACTCCAAAAGAAAATTAACAATGTTTTAAATAGCTGTAGTAAAAATGAATGGAAGGTCAAGAGCATTGGTCCTTTTAAGTCTTCTTAGTGTTTGACTATTATCCAGCAAATTTAATGCATGATGATTCGGATGTTCATTTAATCGGTGCAGGTATTTTTTGCTGAACTTAGAGATTTCTTCTTTTACAGTTGAAATGTTAAGATCATGATGAATTACATCATTACGTACATACCATGGTGCAGTGACAATGGAACGTAAAGTTTTGGACTGATACCTCTGCAGAATTTCAATGTTTGAGTTGCTAGCAGTTCCCCACAGTTGGATGCCGTATGTCCAGATTGGGAGGATGCAAAATTGAACTGCAAATAATTAAGTCGGTGGAAGTGGTGTGATTTGTAATAATTGTTGTGATAAGTACGTAAGAATAATGTAATTTTCTAGTTAAAATAGAAAAAGATGTCTGTACGAAGCAACTAAGGAGTTCACAGCACATTTTTAGCTTTATAATACTTGCCAATTAAAGAAATGATACTTCTGGATGGTTCATTCTCTGTTTGTATTAGTCTTTTACCTTCAAACTAAAGAAAAAAACGTGTAGACTGCTGGACTATAGCTGTAGACTACTGGACTGTATCCGAGCACGAGCATATGCTCATTTCGGGTATCTATTCATATGTATTACTTCAAATGTTAAATTGTGAATAAATTTGAATTTGAAATTTGAAATTTCACAAACAATTTTAAATTAGTGTAACTCTGAAAATATTGAGAATGGATACTAGGCCTATGTTTATATTTTTTTTTCTCAAAATGTCTTCAGAAAAAAGCTCCGTAAAGGACAGTAAATCCTCGTGAACCACCCTGAATAATTCCATGGCGGATCATCGGACTCATCTTGCCAAATACTGTTTGCTATCAACAATCCCAGCTACGCTAAATAATCAAGTAGTTGATAGAGCGTCGCGAAGTAAAGGATTTGAAATATTCGCAGAGATATTAGACGCTCCCTGGCTGATTCTGAGCATGAATATTAATGGGTTAATAGGCTTAAATCCATAAAATTATTTTCATTACATTATTTTCTGAGTAATGTTTTCTTCTACGTAACACAACAGAAAGAATGTGGCATCTTAAACCAATGTAACCCACAGGGTTAAAGTTGCTGTCGCCTACGACTTCCTTACCAAGGGGTTAATTAGTGACTGAGTAATAAGGCTGTGAGAACTGTTGCTGTCCGCCGGCAGATTTATCGCAGGCTGGGTCTTCTCAAGGCGGCCGTGTTTGTGATTGCTTGCTGACGTCAATGGCTCTTGTGTAATTGTGATTAAGCGAGGTGTCTGCCCTGTGTTGTCCGGTATATGAGTTTGTGCTCTCTTTGATCGGCTAATGAGTATAACCTAGTATATTCCTGCGGAAAAAGAAAGGAATATAATAGAATTGGAAGGAACGTAAAAAGGGACAAAGAAAATCTTTTATTATATATCTGCCTTTGTGCAACGTCATAGTTTGCGGTGAGGGGGAAGAGATGTAGCAGAAGTTTTCAATGCTTTTTAAAGTTCTGACGTTCACGACCGGTCGGTCATTGGCAGAGATATAATTAAAAAAAAAGTACGTAAAAATTAATTTTTCGTCCTACAGAATATATCTATTATGGTAACAATGGTTATTAGAGGACAAAAATTCGTTGCGGCGCCGGGGATCTAACCCAGGTTCTTGGTTCTACGAACCAAATTCTCTAACTACTGAGCTACGCCGAAGTTCAATCCACAGCACCTGATCGAATCCCTCTCTTCTAGTGTTTCTCATCTAATAACCATTGTTATGTTCTGTAGAACCAAAAATTAATCTTTACGTAGATTCTTCGCCAAACAGTGAATAATAATGTGGAATCTCGGCCACCAAGTCACTCAATTGAGTGCACTTCTTGTATAATGGCAGTTGACTTAACATCTGTGAACATATTATATGTCGAACTTGGAATCAGGCTACAAAGGGAAAAATACTAGAGGAGAGGGATTAAATCCAGTGCTGTGGATTGAACTTCGGCGTAGGTCAGTGGTTAGAGCACTTGGTACGTAAAATAAGGACCCGGGTTCGATCCCCGGCGCTGGAACGAATTTTTTTCCTCTAATAACCATTAATAACGAAAAAATGTAATAAGGATGAGATTTGTTTATTATAGGTTGAAAGAAATAAAGAAGAGAGAAGAACAAGAACGTGTAAGAGAAATAAAATACAAAGGGAAGGAAAATGGAAAACAAAGACAGAGAATAAAATCAACGAAACACGAATATTGAAGAAAGAAAGAAGCAAAGTAGGAGAAAGAAATTTGAAGGAATAGAGAGATAATAAAATATGACAAATAAAAAGTGAATTAATTTTTATAGAAATATAGAGAACGATAATAAAACAGAAAAAGTAAATTAAACAGAAAAAGGAAAGTAATGAAATGGAAAGCAAGAAAGATAGAGAGAAAAAGATAAAAATGAATTAAAGCAGAGTTTAAGGAATAGATAGATAAATGAATAAATAAAAATAAATAAATAAATAAATAAATAAATAAATAAATAAATAAGGAAGAAAGGAGACAAATATTAAGAAAAGAAATAAAGAATGAAAACATAAGGTAAAATAAAAGTTGAAGAGGAGAATGAAATACAGGAAAGCAGAGAAAAGAATAAAAAGATAGGGAATATCAAAGAATATGGAAGGAAACAAAGACAAGAAAGAGAGGAAAGAAAATAGTGGAAGCAGGGGATGAAAGGAAAGAACATTTTCAAGGAAGAAGAGATAATCAAACATAAGAAAATAAAAAAGAATTTTTAGAGAGAAATAATAGAGAACAATAGAATATCAAAAGAAAACATTGTGAACAACTTTAGAGAGATATTTAAATAAAAATAATGAGAAAATATAAAGGACAATAAAGAGAGACAGAGAGAGAAAATAATGAGGAAAGCAGTAGGAAGGAAAAAATAAAATAATGTAAAAAAAAGTACAGAGCTACCAAACCAGTAATTAGGTAATGTGGTCAGTTTTTATATAGTGCTCATAAATTTAATTATTAAAAAACACAATGATTAAAACCAGTTGTATGAACACTACATACTCATATCATATTATGATGTACCAAAGTACATATGATACTTCCATGCAGGAATTTCTGCGTACGTAATCACTTAGTGTTTCAAGACGGCGTTCATCCCGTCGGATCCCGGCCACTTAGCCACTCGTAATGAGTGCACCTCTGCACAAATAGTGCGTTGGACATTGTGCCACTGTCACACATCTGTGACATAGTGCATGAGGGTTGGCCACCAAAGGGAAAACTGAGAGATAGAACTTAAACTAAGGGGATTCGATCCGGCATCGGAACTGAAATTCAGTGTGACTTAGTGGATAAAGCGTCAGCACGTAGAGCTGAAAACCCGGGTTCGAGTTCCGGTGCCGGAGAGAATTTTTCTCTGTTCTATCCATCCTTCATCATATCATAACGCAGAATTCCTGCACGGAAATATCATACGTACTGTACTTCGGTACATCATAATAATTATTATTAAGGTTACATAAAGTACAGTAAGAAGGAGACAAATAGTATGCTAAAAGTTATTTTTTTATATACGGGATAAGAGAAACTTGCATTTCCGTAAAATTCTCGAAAACTCTTTTTGTGATATCACGGTACTTTCTTTTTATAGGGCGTAAAAAATTAAGTATAGCATATAGAAAGAAAGAAACAAAGATAGGCATAAATATAAGTAAAAATAAAACAAGAAAGAAAGAAACGAAGGAAGAAAAGAATGGAGATTTAAAATGAGAAATTAAGGAAAGAAAAGCTGCGAAGTCGTTGGCGTTGGAGGGTCTCGAACTTGGAGAAACTCTCGAGTACGACAGTTGTAAAAAGTGTTTAATTGGCCCAGTGGTTTGGCGAAGTGTTGCAAAAACCGAGGCATTCCTGGAGCGCGGGACTACATCACGAGCATTCCTCACGCTCCTTTGTGTGCTGACTGGTTAGCCCCATGCTGCGCGCATGCCCCCTGATACCATCTCCAGGTGCCGATTACCATCGCTGCAGCAGCTCGAGTCCGAAAGAGCAACGGCAATTAACCGGGCGTAATTAATCACAGAGCAGGTACAGTCGCGGCAACCTAAGCTAGCTCCTCTTACAGTTAGTTTTAAATCTCGCCGGCAGATGGCAGATTCTGACAGGCCGCGAACACGCACTGCAGTCACCACATGTGGGAGACACTGGTGGGTATTTTTACACGTGCGGCTCGCGAATGGATTCTCTTGGCTGTCTGCGCATGCGCGAAATGCGCGGACTTGGTTAATAAAAACCTAAACTGTCCACACTTCTGGAGTAACGGTTAGCGCGTCTGGCTGCGAAACCAGGTGGCCCGGATTCGATTCTCGGTTAGGGCAAGTTACCTGGTTGAGGTTTTTTCCGGAGTTTTCCCTCAACTCAAATATGGGCAAATGCTGAGCAACTTTAGGTGCTGGACCCCGGACTCATTTCACCGACATTATCACCTTCATCTCATTCAGATGTTAGATAATCTCAGATGTTGATAAAGCATCGTAAAATAACCTAAAATAACCTACTGAAATAAATAAATAAAATCTAAACTAACCAAACGTAGGCCTAACTTTCTTATATGCAAGATGTGTAACCGGAATACGAAATGACCTTCTTGATTTATTTACTTATTTAATGATTATTTGTTTAACTAGCTAGGTAAGTACAAATTAAATCATAAAACAAAAATGTTTCTAGCCACTACCGTAAGAGCCAAGCTCTTGGTCTTCGCCAATAACATAACAAAAAATTTACAAGGACAGTAATACTAAATAATACAGTAACGTAATTCAGACCAATAAATAACACACAAGAGCAAAATGAGAAGAAGAAGAAGAAGAAGAAGAAGAAGAAGAAGAAGAAAGCGAAAAAGAGAGAAAAACCACATTTAATATAAATTGACAATCAGACAGAAGCCAGTGATATTCAGTAAAAACATGAATATAATCGACAGAAATAACGGGTAAAAAATACATACATTTGTTACTATTACAATATATTATGAATAATTTTATAATTTTTTTTTTAAGCTTCAGTCTTAAAATTTTTTAAATATGGAAAATGGCTTGTAATTTTACTATAAAGTCTTGGGCCGAAACTAGCACCATGTTTAAGAGCTGCACTTATATGTTATTTAGGCTCAATTAATGGAAAAGTAGACTTTTGTTTTCGAATACGATATTCATGTCGATTAGATTTATGTTTTATTTGATTTCTGTGGTAGTAATTGATTTGATCTGAAATGTACACGCGAAATAAAATCCAGGTAAGAATCACACTGCCACTGCAATATAGGTCCGCGCATGCGCCACAGCCAAACTGTTCCTGTTGCGAGCCCATCGTATTTTTACTTTATAACCAAGTACAGTGTTTGGTCACCAGTGTTGCCAGAACAGAGCAATTTTCGCTAGATCTAGCGGATTGCGTCCTTAATCTACCTGGAATATTTTATAGCTGACTTTCTAGCGGTTTTCAGTTCCATTTTAGCTTTATGCTGGAACAGCACAGTTTTTGACGTTGCCACACTTGAAAATCTTTAAACGTTCTTCTTTAACAGTGTCCAGTATGGTCACTAGTTTTGCCAGAACAGAGAAATTTCCGCCAGATCAAGCGGATTGCGTCCTTAATCTAGCTGGAATATTTTATATCTAGCGGATAGCGGATTTTCTAGCGGTTTTCAGTTCCATTTAGCTTTATGCTGCAACAGCAAATTTTTTAACGTTGCCACACTTGAAAATCTTTCAAACGTTCTTCTTTAACAGTGTCCAATAAGGTAGTAATAAGTTTCATTGTGTTGAGGTGGATGTATTTTTACAGTACACGTAGGCCTATAAAGAATTTCTTCTTAGATACGTACAGCAAGTAAATTGAAATAGTCTACAATTAAATAGTCTCTTTTGTCAATATAATTACTGTAAACTAACAGCCATTTTTTTTTTCATTTATAGATGCCTAAACCACAATATTAACAGAAAATTTGTTCTGCATGGCCTCACTACCCGCTGCTTAAATAATGGTTAGATATGAATCAGAGTACGGCTAGTCAAAAAAACAAGATACCAATTATATAAAAAAACACCATCTATTGAACTAAGCGACTTAAAGGACGTGCGACTAAATACAAATAAATACGTTGAATTGGAAAATATTGTAGTTGGAACACAAACTAGCTCAGTTACAAATTCCGCGAAGACTTCAGCCATTGAAAAGACGAAAATTGCGGAATATCAGTTGTCGTTGTATAGGCCTATAGCTGAACACCATAGTATTGAGAATATAGATTATTTAAATGCGATACAATGTGAAAAGAATATCCTCTGGTGAAGGAAGTGAAAACATTCAGAATATGTATGATAAGACTTTCTTGTGTTAAATTCTAACGTACCTTGTTTACATGTTTCGACCTATTATGGGTCATCCTCAGAACTGGTCGTTGCTAGTCTTGACGCGTCTTGTTTTGTTTCCTGTGAGGGTGTGTTCGTATGGTGTAAAATGGAGTCAAAGAGTGTGTGTGTTCTGAAATTGAGTTGTGTTGAGAATTTCATTGGGGTGAGTTTTTGTGTGTCTGTATATTTCATATTGTTCTAATGTGTTTAGTTTCTGCCTTTTTGGTTGATTGTGTAGTATTTCGATGTCTGTGTTGATGTCTCTGTAGGTGTGGTTAGCATTTGTGATGTGTTCTGCATATGTGGAGGTGTTTTGTAATTTTGTTATGGTTGTGATACGTTCTTTGCATCGTGTTTTAAATGATCTGCCTGTCTGTCCTATGTAGAAGTTGTTGCAGGTGTTGCATTTGAGCTTGTATACTCCTGTGTTGTTGTATTTGTTGGTTTGTGTTGTTTGTGTGTTGAGTTGTTTTTGTAGAGTGTTATTTGTTCTGTATGCGATGTTGTAAAACATTCAGTTTAAAAGGGCAAAATTCTCGACAATTATTCAAAATGTGTTGGGTCTATTCTTTAAACAACAATAATAATTGACAGATGATAGTCGTGATAGTTCATACAGTTTATTGTTAGACGAGTCAAACGACATCTCAGTACATGAATATTTAGGTTATTTTACTATTATTTATTATATCAGAAAGAATTGTGTATATAACAGGATAGAATTTTTTATTTCTGCCGGATTTACAGTATAGCGAGTTTTTAAGACCAGTCTGGCGGGCAGGGTATTGTGAGAGTTGGCAACACTGTAAAATGGAAACACGCTGTATATAGAGTACTGCGTAACTGCACGCTGCAGGGCTAGTACATTCTGTTTAAGACTGATATAATGAAAATAAGAGAACAAGTTGCAACGCAGTTGCTTTCTCTGTGCATTTTTTTGTGTACAAGAAAAAAAACGGACCGACCCTTGTAGCTGATTTCAGAGCCTTGTTCACTGAGAGCACGATAGACTGATAGCCAAGACTTTCGTGGTTCGAATCCTGCCTGGAAAGGAAACTTTTTTTTGTTCCTTATTCAAATTTATTCCCAATACTTTTCGATTGCAGCGATATTTTACTACTTAATTAACTTATTATTCCCAGAACATGAATTTTACCAGTAATCGAAAAGTATTGGGAACAAAAAAAGTTTCCTTCCCAGGCAGGATTCGAACCACGAAAGTCTTAGTTACCAGTCTATCGTGCTCTGGAATGAACAAGGCTCTGAAATCAGAGCTAAGGATCGGGCTGGTTTTTTTTTTGCCACTATTGTACACAATTCTTGGGCAAGTAGGCCCTACTTCAAAGCTCTGCCTACAACCCCAGATCACATATGTAACAGTTTGCTCATCCCTATGTTAAAATCGGTAGCACTTTGAAGAGAACAACCGCCAGAATCGCCAACCGTCCGCCGTAATTGAAAACTAGATGGCAGTACAGTCGCTAATGCAGTTCAAATGGGAGTTATGACGTGACTCTTTATGTAACAACTAGATGGCAGCATAGTAAACCTGAAGAAAGTCTCTATAAGGCCGAGCAATCTGGGTATTATGATTTAGGCTACAAGTGTTAAAATTTTTAATCGTCAAGAAAACACTGATTTCAACTAGTGTAACACTGACAGAAAAAATAAATGAAGAGTCAGCAGCGTCTGTCGCTGAAAATGTTAAAAAGTTAAGTTGTCCAATGTTATAAAAAAGTCAGGATATTCCGTAATTTGTGGCATAAGAGTATTTTGATTGGCTATGACAGACAGAGAAGTTGTGACAGTGTAGACATTTCTGATATTTCACATTTACATTTTCCAGTAATTACTTCTTGTGTGGTGGAAACAATTTTTTTATTTACAAACATTGTCTAATGGAGAAGGAGGAATTTTTAATTTCAAACACTGAAAATGTATAAACATAATTATTAATTATAATGTCTTTCAATTGACAATTTTAACTTTATTGTAAAATCTTCAAACAAGTTTTTGTTATATTTCCTTTCATAAAGGTATACAGTCAGTTACTTAGCTTTAGGTGCTTAGTTACTTACTTAAGGCCATATTCATAGACATTCTTAGCGCGGGCTTCCGGCGGATGATCAGCGAACTAATGTTTTTCGTATTCATAAACCAATGTTAGCGATATGATATGATATGATATGATATGATATGATATGATATGATATGATATGATATGATATGATATGATATGATATGATATGATATGATATGATATGATATGATATGATATGATATGATATGATATGATATGAATTCTGTACAAGTAATCACTCCATAGCCGGGGCTAGTTTAGCACGGTCGTAGCGCGGGCTAGCGAAATATCTATGAATAGCACCCTTAGAGACTAAATACGTGTAAATTAGTGAATTAATACTTGTACTTTTCACATTTGTGCCTGTTGTGTTTCTGTAGGCCTATTTGTCTTTTTTTATTTCTGTATTAGCATTTATGATTTTGTTTCTTTTTTGTTATGTGTTCCTTTTCTCTGCATTTGTTTTTTATTCTTGTTCCTAGGGCTGTGGAAGACAAGGCCTAATGGCCTTACTTTTACAGGAATTAATAAAAATAACAAAAAATTATAAATGATAAATTAAGATAAATAAGTACATTAAGTATTTATAAACAAATAAATATAAATAATAGGTGTGTAATGTATAATTTGGTTGTATGTAATTTGCATGGTTATAAAATTGTCTGATTCTTTATAGGCCTATTTAAATTTTAGTTTTGCATTTGTTATGTAACTTCTATTGATCTTTCTATTTATTGCACGTAAAAAATTCTGTTCAGAAGTAATAGGGTCCAGGCGAAATTTACAGACCAGTTTCAGTATTATTCTTTCACTTGTTCTAGCACAGTTGTTTTCTTTTTCTCCCTGTCCTTTTCACACGTTCCATTCTTCTCGATGTCCAAATGTTAAATGCTTCTAATTGTTTCTTTTCATTTCATCGTAATGTCTTTGTTTCTTCTCCACACAATGCCAACTCCACACAAAGCAATTCAGTATTCTCTTCCTAAGATATTTTCCGAGATTTCCTCGGAAGATGTTCTTTTTCTATTAAAACCTTCCTTTGTCATTTCTATCCTCCTTTTGAATTCCTGAGCGTAGTTCATGTTACTACTTATAGAACAACCCAAGTATTTGAAGCTGTCCATTTGTTTATTGCCTCATTTAGAATTCACACGTTTATCTTCTTTATTTTCCTTCCGATTACTATGGTCTTTCTCTGTTTGCATTTATCATCATCCCTTACTACTCAAATGTAGTAGTCTATAGGTCTGTGCCTTCATTTCATCTCTTCTTCTGCTAACAACGCCATATCATCAGCAAATCATCTGGATTTCATTCTTCTTCCTAATGTAATCTCTTCCATGTTCTAAAAACAGTTCTTCATTAAATCCTCCAAGTAGATCTTGAACAAGATATGATAAAGGGCATCCAGATTCATACTCTTCTCGCTAATCAACTTCCCTCTAACATTTCTTCTGCTATTTTAACCTCAACTCGTTTCATAAAAATCACTGAACAGCTTCCTCTCTTTGCAATCCACACCAATTTTCTTCAGGATCTCCATAAGTTTATTCCAATGCACTCTGTCAAAAGCTTTGTAAATGAAGTTTAAATACAATGTATTTTTTAAGTTCTCCTAAAATGAAGTAACACCACAGTCTTTTAAGTCATGAAGCTCCTAAAATGCAAACATTAGAAGTTGCTCACCACTGGCTAATATCGCCTCATTACAGGCAATGCAAAATAGTACCGTCACATTCTATTGTTTCTAGCACGCTCAAAACTCAAGCTTCGTGACTGTATATAGTAGACTGTGGAAATACGGTACTAATTTAGTTTTATTTCTAAAGTTTATAGATAGATCTGGATGTGAAAAATACCTGGGAATTATTGTTGATCAGTACTTGAAATGGGATAGACAAATCACCTTTCTCTGTAACAGGATCCGTAAAACAATTTACAAATTTGTAAACCTTCGCCATTTCTTGCCTACTCATGTATTACGTTTGGTTTATTTGGCTATAGTTGAATCTGTTATCCAATATGGTACAACTTGATGGGGAGGCATTACAAAAACTGCTCTTCTTCCTCTAATTATGTTGCAAAAACGTATAATCAAAATTTGTTTGAAAAGGCGACTGGATTATCCAACAAACTTGATCCATTCCGAATTGAATGTTCTTAGAATTGACCAAATTTAAAAATACCCTTTAATGAAATTCTATCATAAAAATAGAATGAAATTTGTGGCTCAGCCACATAATCATAATACAAGACGAAATGAAATTCTTCATTTTGTTGAACATGTTTACATCTGCTGCTTTACTATATAGTACAAATTATGGTCCATGTTTATATAATTCGATAATAAAATTTCATCCAGAATTGACTACTTTAAGCAATGAAATTTTCAGATCCAGAATTAAAAAAATTATATGACAGACTTTCCTGTTTTATATGTACCATGTATTGTAAAACAAGTTATTTCTATCCTAAGTATTTTTTTCTGTCTTATCTTTGTTACTATAACATAACCTGTACTAATTATACTACTAATAATAAGTTAATAGCCTATTAATCTATCATCAAACTCAACATCGTCTTTTTTTACACTCAGTTATTACTAATATTATTATTACTAACTTTATTATTATCATCTTTATGTGACTTTTTTCTTAAGTATTTTGTCTACAAAGTAGGCCTATGTATATTTATGTATGTTTCTATTTACTCTTTTTAAGAATGTGATCTTAGTGCAAAATTTTAAATTTTATTTTATAAACAGTAGAGATTTCTATTTTTGTGAATTACAGGTATGTATAATCCGTCTAATCAGAATCTTAAATTTTAATACAGAAAAAATAGGTAGCCTATGTTTGGTGAACAATATTAAATTGTATGCCATTTTCAAGTATTTATATCAAAATGGAACTGTCCCCGAATACGAGCTTTGCTCTTTCGGGGTACTTTCATGTAGCGTTCTTTTATTTACCGGTATATGTTATCTATACTAATAATAAATCTGTAGCCAAAATTTTTCTGGTAATTTTCGATTTTCCAAAAATAATTGGTGTTAACATGTATAATTAACCATCCTGAAATCGAAAATCGCTTTTTTGAAAATTTTGTTTATATGTCTGTCTGTCTGTCTGTCTATTTGTCTGTCTGTTTGTCTGGATGTTTATTACCTTTTCATGCGATAATAGCTGAACCGATTTATATGAAAATTGAAATATAAATTAAGTTCGTTGTAACTTAGATTTTAGGCTATATGGCATTCAAAATACTTTATTTAAAAGGGAGGTTATAAGGGGGCTTGAATTAAATAAATCGAAATATCTCCCTTATTATTAATTTTTGTGAAAAATGTTGCATAACAAAAGTGTCTTTAAAATGATTTCCGATACGTTTCATTCCAAGCAAAAGTTTGATGGGACCACATTGCACCAAAAACAGATGTTCTCTGAACCAAATGATCATATTTTAATTATTTGCATGTAATAACAATTAAGAAATAAGATAAAGGAATTAACATTGCACTAAATGAGTGGTCTCTGGACCAAAATGATCGCATTTTAATTATTTCAATAGAATTTAAATTAAGTGACATATTAAACGATTTATTCTTCTATCAAACACGAATGTTCCCTGGACCAGATGTCCTATTTTAATTATGTAATTACTTTATATTTATTTCTAACAAGTGCAGCGGAGCGCACGGGTACAGCTAGTTATTAAATAAATCTAAATCTAAATAATTATATTCTAAGCTTCATCTTTAAACTGATGTAAACTAAATTTTGCACTCACCTATTTACTCTGAAGCCCACAGACCTAAACAAAAGGGACCACCTGTCTCCACTTGATGGAAGAATGATACGCTTATGCATTTTTTGAATTTATTACACAGATATTTTTTTACCTTAGAAGGACTGTAACTTCCTTCATCTGATTCCATAAACTCTACTGACTGAACTAAACTAGACTTGAAATTTTAATCTTGAGACCACCATTACTGATACTTTTTAAATTTAAATATTCTCATATTTGTTTAACAAGTTCGTGTCTCCCGACAGGTTCCACCTTTGACCCGCATCTTGCGTGGAATGGGTCACATTTCTCATCCTGACTGTAATGAATAGGGAAGATAAGTCTGCGTTGTGGGCTGAGGCAACGCATCACAACTGGTAAGTGGCCAGATGATGGTATTGTTTCATATGCTCTGTTGAATTTCATCTCTATTTTGTTTCTTCTTCTTCTGAAAAGGAGAGTAAATCTTGCAGGTGTGCTGTAACTTTGGTAACGACCACGACCTAGAGAGGAAAAGTGGCATATGTGTAGTTTATGGCTGTAGGCCTAATTATCTTGAAAGAGTTAACGTCAGACATTTCTATGCCCGTGTATACTTGCATTCCTGGCTTTATTTAAGGATAAATGGTAAAATAACTCCTTAACTATTATTATCCGAAACGAAAAGTGTGCAGAAATAACAATTGTATGTGTATGTATTTATTAACACTACAATTGGGTATACACCGGTGGCAGTGATATACAATATGCAATAATACCATTACAGTTATGCAGTTAGCACACGTCTTGGGATTCTGTGAACAGGGATTACTCTTGAGGAACTCTAGACATCGTCTTGTAAGATCCAAAATTGCTGCCGCATTAAGAAATAAGGGCTGGATAGTGGAAGAAGAAATCTCCTGTCTAGCTGAAAATGGGTCAACGAGAAGAGTAGACATTTTAGCGTACAATGCTGATACTAAATAGGGCATCATTGTGGACCCCACGATACGTTTTGAAGTAGAATGTCATCAGTCAGCCGAGGTCCACCTTGAGAAGAAGTCGATCTATGAGCCTACAGTCAACTATTTCAAGCTGAAATATGCCTTAATTCACGTTGAGGTATTCGGCTTGCTCATAGGTGCTCGAGGGACTATACCAGCTTTTTTTCGAAGAATTTTGACGGCAGTTTGCTCTGCCATCTCTGAGGGATGACATTGTGATAATGTGTTAAAAAATCCTGCCAAATCCTAATTAATCACATGGTACCACATTAATAGCAATTGTAATTTTTCACGCTTTTTCTTTGTTTCTCTCTTTTTTTTTTTTTTAATTTAATACCTATGTTTACATATGTATAATAATTTTTTTTGTGGATATAGTGAGTCCGTAAGAGCTACCCTCAATGGGGGGCAGTTTCATATATATGTCTACAGCAATAAAAGAAAAATAAATAAAATAAAATAAACCTAAAATTTATTTCTAACTATAAATAAAGAGATGCAATAAACCTAGGACTGTAAATAAAAACTATTCTATAATAACGCCTACAATAAGCAAAAGTAAACCTAACTTAATCACCAATTTAAGTAATTACATATCACTTAATTAATTACAAATCAACTTAATTACATATCATCTTAATTAAATATCACCTTAATTTATTTACATATCAATTAAATTATATATCATCTTAATTAATTACACATCAACTTAATTAATTACATGACACAACTTAGATAATTACACTGCCCTACAATTACATTTTCAGTCTAATCTTCTCAACGTTTCCTTAAATGTATTGATTTTGAGAGGTCCACCCTGAAAAATTGCCGCAGATAAGCTGTTCCAGTCTACTATTGTGCGGTTAACAAAGGAAAATTTTGTAGTGTTAAATACATACATACATACATACATACATACATACATACATACATACATACATACATACATACATACATAGGGTCCACACCTGTGGAGTAACGGTTAGCGCGTCTGGCCGCGAAACCAGGTGGCCCGGGTTCGATTCCCGGTCGGGGCAAGTTACCTGGTTGAGGGTTTTTCCGAGGTTTTCCCTCAACCCAACATGAGCAAATGCTGGGTAACTTTCGGTGCTGGATCCTGGACTCATTTCACCGGCATTATCACCTTCATCTCATTCAGACGCTAAATAACCTAAGCTATTGATAAAGCATCGTAAAATAATCTACTAAAATAAAAAATACATACATAGGCCAACATACATACATAGGTCTACATACATACATACATACATACATACATACATACATACATACATACATACATACATACATACATACATATATACATACATTTCTGCTGTCTTAACCACATTTAGCTCGAGCCCAGTTCACCGTGTGAAAAGTAATAATTCCTACTTGTTACATCTCCTTAGTGGTTAATTCGAAATATTGTGTTTAGGAAATCGCGTTTCTGGTGTTCTTTCTGGATATATAGGCCTACAGTAAAAATATAACAATAACTGTCTCTAGCCGCAATAAAAGGGGTTAATCGTTGCTTCTCATGAAACACAAATGTATTACTCCTCCCAATTGTGTGGAATAGCATGAGGGCATCAAGGTATTTATATTTCATCGTCTGGATTGAAAACAAATGTGTGCAGCGGGAAGTGATTCGCGTGACATTGATTATGTATAATTGTTGCTTGTAATCACCTGCTCATCCTGCCAACAGATGGCGTGATTAAAGAGGGAAGTCCGGCGTCCTTTTCCTTCGTTTATGTAACTGATTATTGTAATTGGTGCGCACACGGGAACAATGGATTTAGAACTCAATCGCCCTGAATGTAAAATTAGACGCCCTTTATTATTCTTCTTCAGGGAATCTGTTATAACCCGCTGCTGTTCAGTGTAATGCTGTCCCAAAGGGGAAGGGTAGTAGTTTCCGTGATAAACCAAAAGTCTGTGGTTTCGGCCATCTCATACACAAGACAGGAGCAGGCAATTTTTTTTAAAGACGCCCAACCTCTAATCTCTTTGTGTACATTCATGTTCTAATAGAACAGAGAACAAACAAACAAATAGCCTTCAACTAGATTCTAGGTCTAGGTAGGGTGACCATTTTTTATTTCTTATTTTATTTTATTTTTATTTAAATCCATCACCAACAGAAGCAAGCTTCCAATTATAGGTGGCTTAAATTGATACATATACAAAATACTTAATAGAAAAAAAAAAACAAAATAAACAACACAAACGAAAGAAAGAAAGACTATACATACCGGTAATAGATGCTAGAATATAATATTGCAGTTAATATAGTGTCAAATGTCAATATAATAACGCAAAATGGTTTAAAAACTAGAATAAAAAACATTATAATACACTTATTCATAATTTAAATATCTAAGGAAATACAGTTTATTTTTAATGTTGTATGATATTTTTTAACTCTTACACTGAAATCTAATTGAGAATCACAGTTTAAAGGCAGAGAGTTGTAAGTATTACACATAACAAACAATGGAGAGTTCTTGAAGAAAACAGTTCTAGGAATGGGAATAACAAAATGTTGCCTATGACGTAATTCTATTCTTTTTCCATTGAACTGAAGGAATTTAAGAAAATCACAGTTATTCAATATACCGTTAACAGTCTTATAGAGTAAAATTTGATTATTTATTAATCGTCTACATTTTAAAGTTTTATAATTAAATTAAAAAAGTAACTGATTATATGAAATTTGCTTTTCATAGGACGACACATGATGTTTTTTTAAAATATAAATAACGTAAAAATCTTTTCTGTATCCTTTCTATTTGCATCTGATGGGACTTGAACTGAGGTGACCATAACTTATTTCAGACGCATACTGTAGCTGACTCCTAACTAGAGTTTTATATAGAGTATCAATAGTATTTATATTTTTTATTTCTTTTGTATTTCTGGTTATAAATCCTGATTTTTATATGCATCAATTACCACGTGATTTAAGTGCATTTTAAAACATAAGTTATGTGTAAAATAAATACCTAAATCCTTAAATGATTCTATTCTAAGTAATTTCACACCATTAATTTCATACGAATTTTGAGCAATTGTCTTAATTTTAGAATAGGTCATAAAGCAACATTTATTAGGATTTAACAGAAGAAAATTGTCAATACTCAATCTGTATTGTCTGTCCAAATCATGCTGTAGATCAAAAACGTCTTGTTGTTTGTCAATAACTTTATACAATTTAACATCATCAGCATATAGTAAACATCTAGAGTGCAAAACCTGTTTAGACAAATCATTGATAGAAAGTAAAAAGAGCAAAGGACCAAGATTTGATCCTTGGGGTACACCTGAAGTTGCTGTGAATGGTTTTTATTTTACTTGATTGAATGAAATATACTGCTGCCTTTTGTAAAATATGATGTTACTAGCTATAAGTATGGAAAAGATAATCCAAAATTTGGAAATTTTATATTTTATATTTACAGTATAAAGAACGGGACATTTGTCGCAAGCTGGTGTATTCGATATTTTACCAAGATATATTCGTAATAATGCCTATATTTAATACCCGTCTGTAATAAGTGTGTAGTTTTATTGAACTTAATCTAGATTTGTTAATGACGTAGAAAAATTCGCTCTGGCGGCGAGGATCGAAGTCGGGACTCCCAGTTCTACGCAATGGGTGCTCTACCACTGAGCTACGCCAAGACTCAATCCACAGCACCAGATCTAATCTTTCTTCCTTTGGTTATTAAAAAATCATGGTTTAATTAACGACATTCACTTAATTATACATTTCCTCTCACATCAGCCTCAATCTCCCTTGCAAGGACGCGTTAACGCTTACTTTTTAAATGTTTCTCCTTTCATTTCCCCACTCACTCGCTCGCTCACTCACTCACTCACTCACTCACTCACTCACTCACTCACTCACTCACTCACTCACTCACTCACTCTATTAGTGGAACTTATATTAATATTATAGATTTTATTAATTTATCCTACAGAATGATATCTGTAATTTTGACAATTAATATTTGACGAGATAAATTCGCTCCGGCGCCGGGGATCGAACCCGGGTCCTTGGTTCTACGTACCAAGCGCTCTGACCACTGAGCTACGCCGAATTCAATCCACAGCACCGGATCGAACTCTCCTCCTTCAATGTTTCCCGCTATGGCCTGACTCCAAGTTAGTCATATATGTTGACGTATATGTTCAATGTCAACTGCCATTATATTAGGAGCGCACTCAGCTGAGTGACTTGTTTGGCCGGTAATCCGTAGTTAAGTGCACAGTAATCTGTACAGACATATCCACTGCTAGCTATGAGAATATTAGAGATTTTATTAATTTCTCCTACAGGATATCTGTAATATTGACAATTAATATTTCAGGAGAAAAATTCGCTCCGCCGCCGGGGATCGAACCCGGATTACTGTGCACTTAACTGCGGAATCCTGCCCAAACAAGTCACTCAGCTGAGTGCGCTCCTACTATAACGATGATAAAAGATTCTCAACCTAATAATAACAGGCATTTCCCATATTTACGTATTCTGTGTTTAATTTCTTCCCGAGCATCATTTATATTTGTTACTATTGCTCCCAGGTATTTGAATTTTTCCACCTCTTCAAAGGATGAATTTCCATTTTTATATTTCCATTTCGTACAATTTCTGGTTACGAGACATAATCATATAGGCTACTTTGTCTTTTTGGGATTTACTTCCAAACCTATCTCTTTACTTGCTTCAGTTAAATTCCCAGTATTTTCCCTATTCGTTTGTGGATTTTCTCATCATCATCATCATCATCATCATCATCATCATCATTATTATTATTATTATTATTATTATTATTATTATTATTATTATTATTATTATTTTATTACTCTTCCTTGCGAAGAAAACAATAAATGTAGACAACTGGTTAGAAATTTGTCTTGACTGTGGATGATTAAAGTGAACTGGAGTAGGGGCTGTCGCTGCAGACTCGCTCCACTGAGGACCTGTTCTCCCTCTCAGTACGACACTGATGCTATCTCGCGGTCGTCTCTCTGTAAGACCCAAATAATTAATGTGCTGCTCATCTTAACCCGTCCATCCTGAGCGAAGACCAACCTGTTCGTGAATCCTACCTTGTTCTGAGGTAGATTTTGAGAGAGGAACTCATGCTTTTCCTTTTCAACCAACCTCGTATAAAATTCGTAATAGAATTCTTAATTCTTCTTGACACAGAAGCATAACAGAAGTAATAGTAATCGATCTATGAGCATAATATCGTAAAGGCACATACAATAGAAATTTATTGTACGTCTATATTTCTTTATAAGTTAAATTTACCACAGTTCATTGTTTCGTCTGAATTTTTCCATAGTTGCTTTCATTTTAATAGACCACACACTAGCATTAGTCCATGCATCGTAAGACCCCCGTAACATAAATAAATAAATAAATAAATAAATAAATAAATAAATAAATAAATAAATAGTAAATAGGTAGGTAGGTAGGTAGGTAGGTAGGAGGCAGGCAGGCAGGCAGGCAGGCAGGCAGGCAGGCAGGCAGGCAGGCAGGCAGGCAGGCAGGCAGGCAGGCAGGCAGGCAGGCAGGCACATACATAGGCAGGCAGGCAGTAGATAGATAGATAGATAGATAGACAGACAGACAGACAGACAGATAGATAGATAGATAGATAGATAGATAGATAGATAGATAGATAGATAGATAGATAGATAGATAGATAGATAGATAGATAGATAGATAGATAGATAGATAGATAGATAGATAGATAGATAGATAGATAGATAGATAGATAGATAGATAGATAGATAGATAGATAGATAGATAGATAGATAGATAGATAGATAGATAGATAGATAGATAGATAGATAGATAGATAGATAGATAGATAGATAGATAGATAGATAGACAGACAGATAGATAGACAGATAGATAGATAGATAGAGATAGATAGATAGATAGATAGATAGATAGATAGATAGATATAGATAGATAGATAGATAGATAGATAATAAAGATAATAAATTAATAAAGTAATAAATGAATTAATAGAAATAGATAGATAGATATAGATAAATAAATTAATAAAGTAATAAATGAATTAATAAATAAAAATATATTAATTAGAGACGCCAAGGATTATGGATTTTCCATAATTATTACGTATTTTCCCCCCAAATATTAAGGCATTACGGCCAAAGAGAATATTATTACGGAAAAAAAATAATATTGCACATTTCTTTCGAAAATGGGAGAAGAAATGTTCCAACAAATATCCAATTGAGACTGGGTATATGTACGTAAACGACCATAAGTATTACTAGAAAATGCATGCTGTCAAATTTCTAAAATTTTACAAGAAAATGAATTCACAAGTGGACAAAAATTACAAGGTACCAGAACAAGACTTATTAGAACTTAAATATCTGATAAAAGTATAAAAAAGGTTAATAATAATATTTTGCAAACCAGTTATGTAAAAGTATGAAAAAAAAACAAATAAATTCTGCAGTTACATCATTTGGTAACCATAACATTGTTATGGTCTCTCTGACATCTTCAATGTTTTTCCTGCATATAACAAACATTATTTCTGAAAAGTAGACTACTCTCAAACATGTAGAATCTTTATTTTAATACATTTAATTTTTTATTTGTTCTGTATAAAATATATTAAAATTTACATCATGTTTTGTGACCTAATTTTTCTATTTTCAAAGAAATAGGCATTATTGTAGTTTACCTTTTGCATAAATTCGTGTTAAATCAGTATACAAAATTTCGGAATTCCATCTCTATTGGCTGTGGAGTTATGAAATAATAAGTGTGAAAGTTTTCAAATTTTGGAAAATTTAACTTAAAGTAAAAATTGAATTCTAAAATATATTATTAGTAATTTTTTATAATTTTATCAGATATTTAAGTTCTAATAAGTCTTGTTGTGGTATCTTGTAATTTTTGTCCAATTGTGATTTCATTTCCTTATAAAATTTTAGAAATTTAGAGCCTGCATTTTCTGATAATTTTTGTGGTCGTTCACGTACATATATGCTTAACCATGCAGATCTTGTAGATGTTCCACATTAAAAGAAATGTTTCATATCGATGGTGTTGAACAGCTACCTCGTATGTAAAAAAAAAAAAATCCCTACGAAATTAGATTTCATTTTTACGCCTATAAAAAAGACATTCCGAAACTTCTGCACATACATCTTATATCTACGCATGGATACACACTTTGTAAGAAGATATTTAAATACCCCCTTATGTCAGATTTTTGTTCGTTATCAAGATATTAAAATATTTTTTCGTTATCCTGTAACATTGAATACTTACTTACTTACTTACTTACTTACTTACTTACTTACTAGCTTTTAAGGACCCGGAGGTTCATTACCGCCCTCACATAAGCCCGCCATTGGTCCCTATCCTGAGCAAGATTAATCCAGTCTCTACCATCATATCCCACCTCCCTCAAATCCATTTTAATGTTATCTTCCCATCTACGTCTCGGTATTCCCAAAGGTATTTTTCCCTCTGGCCTCCCAACTAACATTCTATATGCATTTCTGGATTCGCCCATACATGCTACATGCCCTGCCCATCTCAAACGTCTGGATTTAATGTTCCTAATTATGTTACGTGAAGAATACAATGCGTGCAGTTCTGCGTTGTGTAACTTTCTCCATTCTCCTGTAACTTCATCCCTCTTAGCCCCAAATATTTTCCTAAGAACCTTATTCTCATACACCCTTAATCTCTGTTCCTCTCTCAAAGTGAAAGTCAAAGTTTCACGGCCACACAGAACAACCGGTAATATAAATGTTTTATAAATTCTAACTTTCAGATTTTTTGACAGCAAACTAGACGACAAAAGCTTCTCAACCGAATAATAACAGGCATTTTCCATATTTATTCTGCGTTTAATTTCCTCCCGAGTGTCATTTATATTTGTTACTGTTGCTCCAAGATATTTGAATTTTTCCACTTCTTCGAAGGACAAATCTCCAAATTTTATAGTTCTACTTCGTACAATATTCTGGTCACGAGACATAATCTTATAGTTAGTCTTTTCGGGATTTTCTTCCAACCCTATAGTTTTACTTGCTTCCAGTAAAATTCCCGTGTTTTCCCTAATCGTTTGTCTATTTTCTCCTAACATATTCACATCATCCGCATAGACAAGAAGCTGATGTAACCCGTTCAATTCCAAACCTTTTGTGTTATCCTGAACTTTCCTAATGGCATATTCTAGAGCAAAGTTAAAAAGTAAAGGTGATAGTGCATCTCCCTGCTTTAGCCCGCAGTGAATTGTAAAAGCATCAGATAGAAACTGGACTGTTGAATATTTTGACATAAATTAGTATTAAAGCTAATAAATTAGTATTAAATCGTAACAAAACTATCCAATTTAAATTCTCTCCAAATTCAACCTTGCAATTTTCAAGCGCAATGTATAAGAATAGGTCCCTAATAGAAACAACAACAACAACAGATTTTTCCGGCTTACAAATCCTTAATGTGTTAAATTGGAAAAATTATATTAAAAGAAATTACTTCCAAACTAAATTCAGCATGTTTTGCTATTAAATTTATGCAAGAGATAATGAGTTTTGGAATAATATACTGAGGAAATTCTACATATAGTAACAGTATATTCCTAGTACAAAAAAAAAAAGTAATAAGAATAATAGTAGGTGAAAAATTTAGGGAATCGTGAAGGACCATTTTCAAAAAACTACAAATAATGCCCATGGTATTGTGAAGTTTGTTTGTCTGTTAGTGTATTAATTTTATTAGTATCATGTAACTATTGATAAAGATTGGTGGAAAGTTTTCGTAAGTATTATCAATTTAATTTTAATATAGGGGAGAGTTGGGTAGTATCGGACATCGGGTAATATCGGACAATGCGTTTCTTTCATCTACCACCAGATGATAGAACCTGGTTAACATGGTTACGTTTCTGTATGCGACATAACAGAAACGTAACCATGTCATTCAGGTACTGTCATCTGGTGGTAGATGAAAGAAACTCACTATTCGTTATTACCCGATGTCCGATACTACCCTACTCTCCCCTATATAATTTATTAATAAAATACTATTCATAAATTTGGCACTTTGCACTTTTCTACTGCTCAGTATCTAATTATTGATACAGACCATAACACAATGGTATGCACTTTATTTAATAAAAGAATATCCTTCGTATTTACTGATAAGGAAATAAAATTTGGAGCTTCCTTATTGTGTAAGTTTCGCTTACAACACACTGCGCATGTGCAGTAAACAAGAGTCCAATATATGTATATGCTACTTGTGGACAGTTGTGAGAAATGCCTACAGCCTACATGCAGATTAGGGAGGAGTGAAAATATAGGGAAAAATTTTTTTGTTGAATTTCAAATCGGTAGGGTGTGCAAAAGTTGTGTATTGATATAGCTATTATTCATTCAAAATCTCAAGTTTCTATCTCAGTTCTTTGATGCGCCCCAAGCGCTGTGAATTATAGAACAAATATCAGAACATCAAACGGTTAAACATTTTTTATAATAATCTACAAATTACTATTTAAAAGCATATTTCAAGCCATTTTAAACGTCTGATACGTACACTTCACTTACAAATACTAATTTAGGTAATTACTATTAAAATACCCACTTTTAAAAATAAAATTTATAAAGAATTCTTCAATTTTAATGAAATAATTATTTACTTATGACAGCCCTTGGACAAACGTGTATATTACAAATGAGTATGTGAATATATTATAGGCCTACTATATTTAGTTAGTGATATTTGTGTAATGTTTTTAACTCTTTTCAAAATTTCAAGGAGTATATTCAGACTTTGCATTGAATGATTTCATTAGCGACCTTGATTGTAATCCTGCAAGAACAAAACCATGTCGACTGTCTTCCCCACAGACACTTTTGGATATTTCTAAGGTGGACATATCTCTCAGTCGCTCGAGTGTGATATGGAAATTTGAGTATGTCAATGTTCATCTCCTGACGTAAATTAATTACTGCACATCTAATAATTCTTCTTCTACATTCTTTGTTACTCGTGGTTCGTCTCTGTGTTTCTTGCCAGTGAATGAGTTCAGTGTAATCCTTAGCTTAAAAATTCACTTCTGGAACACGGAACATTCTTACCCTTGAAAAAGAATTTGGAGAACGTCTTGCTGCTATAATCCTTCTGAGTGCTAGCTGCTGAATGTCTCTTCTCTCATCAGTTATCATTGATAAAATAATGTTTTCAGAATAAGCAAAATAGCTATTTCTCTGGATCAATAATGGCCTTTTTTCTTTAGGTAAATATCGAAACAGATTTATCAATTTCCAACTCGATACAAAGAAAACATTAAAGCAAAAACCAGAGGACACAATACATCTACATAAGCTATGCCGAACACATAACTAATGCTAACCACACATACAGTAACATAAATATAGGCATGGAAATCCTACACATACAACCCAAAAACCAAAAACTCAACACACTAGAACAATATGAAATATACAGACACACTAAAACACACCCTAATCAAATTCTCAACGCACAGATCAATTTCAGAAACACACACACTATTTGACACAAATCTTCATCACACGAACGCAGCACACAACAGGCAGCGAAGTTGAGATGGCGCCGAGATCTAGTAGGCTCTGAGGATGGTGTCAAGTAACACCGAAACAGCTGTAAGCCACACATGCTTACATAATTAACACGAGTGAGATCGCCATTTAATCAATTATTTATATTCAAGTGTTAAAAGTAGTGTACAAAAGATTCAACATGGAATATCGAATAATTGTAAATTAGTAGTCTTGCAGTAGTTTTCAATTTCAGTTTTGTAATTCGTATCACTTTCCCTACCTTTGAATGGTTTCAATCTGTTTCTGTATTTACTGTGTAATTAAATTATGTTTCAACTACATGTTTGTGAGAAATGTGAGGAATAGATGCTTTCTCCACATCTTCTCAATATCTACGGAAACTATTTCTGCAATATCTCTGATTTTTTGTTCTTTTGAATGAATATCAAGTTTCATGTTCCATCTCACAGTTGACAGTTCCTCAGTACATTAGCACTGGTGGGAAGAACATTTTCTGATATTTTTGCTGAAATGTTAGATATTGGGCAATCTGTTGTGCTCCTTGTACTTGGGGTACCCTTACCCCTTTCCAATATCTCGCTATGACTGTGATCCATATCCTCTCTCAAATTGAAAATGAGATAATATAATCAATTAGGCAATAAGAATAAAACAAAAGCTCATTTTCCTTATTTTTAACTATAAGGAAATTTTCGAAGCCTCTGGGGCGCATCAAGATATTAAAATAAATCCAAAAAATTTCGTACACGATCATTTGACATTAAATGACAACTTTTGAAAGCCCTGCCGAAATTAAATTCTGAAATCAATTTTTTCACTCCACCCTAATGCAGATGGACCCCCAGCAAGACATTCTCCAAATTTTAATTTCTTCTATCTATACAGCTGTTAAATTACCAAACGTCAGAAATTCTATATAAGATGCAACTCCATTTTTGTTAGTGATAAACTGTCAAGAAATTGATTAAAATATCATGATTTTATTCGAAGTAATAAGACGACATGTCACTTAGACATTTATCTCCAAAACACCTGGCTGTTTTAAGTAAATACATGCAGTTAAGACACCGGATTTCGTGAAGGCGTTAGGATCGTGTGTAGTACACGACTTGCTTGTGTAGAGAGGTCAGTTTGGGTCATTATTTATAGGAATTATGAATACGCCAGGAAAGGAAAGACGGGAAGAACATCTGACCTGTCTCTGCCCAATGTTTCATTCCTGCTTAAAATTACAGTCGACGAAACGTCAAGAAAAACTGCTTCTTTTATTTATTGTACATTAATTGTTACGAGAGTCTTCAGCAATGGTGAAGAATAATAAAATATTCTTCTCTCATAAAGCAAAGAAAAGCACAGCAAAATTGTTCCATTAGAGGCCTCGAAAGGTCTTTATGTTGGATGGAAGTTAAGACTTCCACCAAGATATTCGGCAATGAATAGCAGTGGGGACTCAGTCCTATGCACTAGAAACCATTGCCTGCAATTATTGTATTGGGAGGAATACTTATGTTTTTTTTTCCAAGCGAGCAGATGTTCCGTAAGTTGTCAATAAATTATCAAAAAAGGTTTGTGGAAACTGACGTGTGTCACTTTTCCCGAGCACTGCAGAATTGATACAGCAGTAGGAGAGTGAAAGCTCTCCAACCCAAAGATTAGGCAGTGTAACACAATCTTCGCCAGATTGGCGGTTCAAGAAGGGTGGGGGAGAGACGAAATTACGATCACTTGTATAGGTTGAGACAGAACTTAGCAATTTTAGTCATCGAATCAACTTGTGCCTCTCAGGTCGGTTTGGGCCCGTGAAGAAGAAAACTATGTAATTACACCGCCGGTATAATGTAGCAGGAATGATAGCTGTGCGCCGCTTATTAGGTATGCCGTGTGCGTGTTCGTGTGCGATATGAGGCACTGCTGCTGCAGTATAAGAAAAGGGTTGGATTTTTAATGATCCTCAATTATACCGCGAAGGCGTTCATGCAAAGTCCGCCGGTGTCCGACCCTTGCTGGCTCGCCCGAGAACCTGCGTCCTGCAGCCTGTCTAAGCTTCAGGGGTGATGCTATCACATCTACCCTTCAGAGGCGAACTTTTGGGTATTCAACCTAGTGCTGAAGGGGAGATTAACTATCCCAGCCTATACCGTCAATTTCAAATTTACTTATTTAATGACACATTATCTGAGGAACAACAGCGCTTACATTTCTTGAATGCTACAAAGATTCGTAACCTTCTGAGGAACAGAGAATTTGATATTTAGTGTCGTCATCCACAGAAAGGGAAAGGCGTAGTTTTATTTAAACAATATCCTAGTGCCAACAAATGGATTTGTAAACAAGAAGGACTCTCCAACAGCGAACGGCGCGATGGCATTAAAATGGTTGGAAATGTTGCTGCAGTACGTGCTGTGCCGGGAAGATCTCAGGACAACCGTTGTAGGCATTGCCACAACGAGGTTGAAACTCTTGCACACGTCCTGGGATCCTGTCCGAACGGCAAAGGTCTGCGAAATGCTAGACACCACCAAGTACGATCAATTATAGCCACTGCCCTTAAATATGCCAATTACAACACCTTTGAAGAACTACATGATCTCTCCGTCACTGGAAGTACACGGCGCATAGATATAATAGCTTTCAAGGAATCTACAAGATCTGGATTCATAATTTAATCCCACTGTGCGTTTCGAAACGAATGAGGAACAGCCAGCAGAAGTGGATAAGGAAAAAAAGAATATCTACAATCCTACCATTCCATATTACCTCCAAAAGTACCAGCTAGAAGAGCTTGAAGTAATCGGACTTCTGGTTGGAGCAAGAGGTACCGCTACTCTCTTCATGAAATATGTGTTTAAGAGGCTTGGAATACCTACATCTATTATTCCGATTGTAACTTTAGCTGCATTGAAAGTATCAATTGCTCTCCTGAAGCATCACCTATATTCGAAATGAAACCAAGTTCATTAGCATTCTTTACTTTTTGTAATACTTGCCTCTCTAAAACTAGGTATATTTCCACCAATCACAAAATGTATTTGCAGCTATGTACTTGTAGGAGTTTCATTGTCAAAACAAAATTAATAGTTCACTGAACTTGTAAACATTTATATGGTTATGTACTCCTAGTCCCTTGTGGTAGCTCACGAATAGTGAGAATGTTTCTAAATGTTTAAATTTCATAGTAATGAAACTTTTACAAAACAAAGAAACAAGGTTTCTGAGGCCCAGATGTATGAACCAGAGAGCTGCAAAATAGCGCTTACAACCAATTTAGATTCGACCGGGTAGAGAACATCCGTCAAGGTTGGGCAACCGAACAATTATTCGATTTTCAAAAGGTTGCCCCTTATTGTTGTTTATTGTTAGTAAAATGACATGCACAATAATACAGTCTTAATTCTTCCCTGAAGGAGTAAAAACTCGTGCTCAGGGAGTTATCTAAACACATATTTAACACAAACAAAGATAATTATTTGACACAAAGTGGGTCAAGAAAAACAAATTATAGGAATAAATTAACTTTAAAAAAACAATTTCAATTTTAACAATTTAAATCATACAAATACATACACATATTAAATCTATATATATTCTTTAAAAATTAAATTTCTAACGCTATTTTTTATATTTCTGATACTAAAATTTTCCAAATTTGGGTATTTTCAATTATTTTGTTATACAACCTTGGAGCAAAGTAGGTACCATGGGTAAGAGCTGTGCTTGTGAAACACTTTGGTTCCTCTAGTCGTATAAAATCGGATCTTTTAGTTCCATATTTATGATGATACAATTTGAATTTATTATGATTTTTATGTATGAAGTTTAATAAGGCAATATAATAAATTTGTTTAATTTTCAAAACATTAAAATCAGTGAACAAAAGTTCGGATGAGTAATCAATTGGTTTATTAAGGCATATTTTAATTATTCTTTTCTGAATAAATATTAGTGGAGTGAGATTAGAATTACAAGCATTTCCCCATTCTAAAATTCCATATTGGAGAATGGATTGAAATAAAGCTAAATAAATGAGACATTAAAATATTAACTGGTAAATGAGACCGAAGTATAACAAAGATATAAATTGTTTTACGTAATCTATTGCATAAATCTGATATGTTTATTCCATCGCAAGTGTTGGTCAATTGTAATGCCTAAATACTTAACTTCTGGGGATTCGGTTAATATGGGACATTCGCAATTTTGAGAAGAATAATCAGAATGATGAATTTTGAGCCTAAAAGATGATTGAGGAGATTTAAGACCACTGGACCTTAGTGAAAACGGAACAACAGTTGTTTTGGATGTGTTTAAGGAAAGAGCAGTAGACAACACCAGGTGCACTTCATCATACATGAAACAGACATTTTCTGAGTACACAAACGGAGTAACAAGGACATTTACTTTGTCTTATTAAAGAATATGTTTGCTTGATATAAGTCTACAAATTATTGATTGGACACTTTAATACACTTATCATCATAGCTAATACATGAATGAACAAATGCACTGGTAACAACAAAGGAAATAAGTAATGTAGAATATGAATTCTGGTGTAACGAAATGCAAGAATAAAATAAATTACAATTACTTGCAAGAGAGAAGAGCAAATAAGTTCATAGGCCTACATTCTAGTACAATATTTACATTTTAAACTCAAAATGCATACCTGTAAAATAGTAGTTGTTAATACATAATGCATTTCAATTACTCTAAAGAGCTGCATTATTGCTTTATTTATAAATCATTTTTAAGAAGATAGAATGTTATTAACAAAAAGAAAATACTCTGAAGCTCAAATGCTTGTACTTTCACAAAGCATGTTATTGCCCTTGAAGATACCCAACTATAATACCTGGACTGGATGAATGAATCAACTAATGAATCAATAAATTAATCAATCAGTGAATCAATAAGTGATGTATACATGAATCAATGGATCGATGGATGGATGGATGAATGAATCAATGAATCGATGGATGGATGGATGAATGAATGATAGATGATCAATGGATGATTGATTGATTTATTTATTTAATGAATGAATCTATGAGAAAGAACGAATTATCAATTAAATGGTAGGCCTACACGATGATAAACGCGTCCTTGCAAGGGCTCTTGTAACTCCTGCATGGCTCAATGTGGTCTGCCTTTGCCGTCCACCCACAAAGAATGAGAAACAACTCGAATATTCGATAAACCGAACCTGAGACACTCCGCGAGATGAAAGAGCTTTGAATACTCACTACAGCGCCAGGCGTTCTATTTTTCATAACCGATTGAGCAGGACTTTCGTATGAACACGGAATAAAATCCTATTAAAATTAACACCACAGTTACGCGATAAATGTGTTGTACGAACTCGTAATAGTGCACTATTCGGAGGATATCTTCTGAATAAGCTATTCCAAGCTTCTAGTCGCTATTATAATGTTATTCAAAGAATAAATTATAAAATGGTAGCAGCATTAGACACGAATCTCTAAAACGTATTTTTCAGAACGCGGAAACAATAGAAAATAAGACATAACAGACCTGATGTATGAAATGAGTATGACAATGAAGAATTTCTCGCAAGATTTAGACTAGAAATGGGCATTGTTTCAAGCGTTCTCGAATTAATCGAACGGAAATGTTGGAACTGTACTTAAGTTCTCCACTACAGCTTCTTCCAAGACCAACTTATGATCATTCGTTGCTGCTTCTCTGAGATCGTTTTAGACAGTTGACAGTTGAAATAACTGATTACATTTTAACTTTAGTTTTTTAAATATAAAATATTTTAGATATTTTATAGGTAAAGGAATACTGAAATTATTAAACCAGTGACATTTATTAGGACTATTTTGTGAATAAAATAAAAATGTAAATAATATAGCCCTAAAGTTCGATCACAAAATGTTAATAATTATATATTAACGAATACTTAACCTATTCAGACAATGCGAAGTTGAAATACTCGTAGATGAATATCGATTACTGCAATAAAGAAATTCGATGTTATTATTCAGTAATACCAATTGCGAAAAACAAAATACAGGTTTAACAATGTTAATTACATGTACTGCACTTTTCTCTTATTATTATAACATAAATATATTTTCATTATATTTCTGAAATCATAATTTAATTTAACAGTAACAGTGGGGACAGCTATATACCAATGCTTATATATTCACAGCGAGACATGTTGCTACACAGTGAAGCCATCTCTGCCTAATTAAAACACGAATTTTATTACGCCATACGGAAGGCAGTTTGATCAAAGACCTTATTATTACTATGCAAGGTCCTAAAGTTTGATATGCGATGATGTTACATAAATTTGAACATCTGACTTTCTATTAATTGTTTAATTTCATTCACAAAATACAACTTTTATAGGCTACAATTATAAGTTAAGTTACCTGTGGGAGCAGGACCAATGTCAGCTGTGCCTTATTTCGACCGTTACAATCAGTGCTACACGAAAATATTTTTTATAGCTCAACAAACGCATTCTCGCTGTAGTGTGTAACGGAACTAAAGCTGCATCTACACAGTTAAATATTCCAATCGCGTATGGGTGCAACCTGGGAAGAATCAAGTTTGAAAGGTACGGTCAATTAAGATGTAAGAAGATTTTGTGTCTACAAGGTGCGCCCTTTTGAACGTGGTCTTCACTGCGTAAATATATTAATTAATTTTAAATATTAATCTTGCATTCATTGGTTTAAAGTTGAAAGAAAAGTTTAACCGTGTAGTTGCATCTTAATGTATTCATGATCATCAATTTACGGGGAAAGAGTTGGCGACAACGACTAAACAAAAGAACGACCATGCGATAAATTGATAGCGATAAATCTAGCTGCAAAAATTATCTCAATGTCTGACTGTGATTGGTTGAAATTCAAAATTTCATTACACTTCATTGGTCGAAAATGGAATGACGTCATATAAACGAAATAGTCAATGATAAAACTTTAATTCCTTCTATAATATTTTTTTCTGTATTAAAATATATTACATCTGTACTCTGATGCTATTAAAATATTATTTGAATTTATAACAAGCACACAAGTGGCGAGCTTAGGGAACACAAGCAGCCTAACTTCGCCATTTGGATCTCTCTGTCTCTTTTGTTTTTGTACGAGAAGTATCTTATTCTTCACAGAAATTTTATTTCAATTGCTCTTTAGTATCAATATTGCAAACACAATTTTTTATACTTCCGAAAAATGACTCCATCATCAATTTAAAAATAAATTTGCTTAAGATGGCGAATTTAGGGACGCTTACCTTATATAAAAATAAGTTCCTGAATAACAAAAACCGATCTACAAGAAATAGATATTAAGACAAAATTTGAATGATATTTATTCATTATATTCCACACAGCCACAGTAAGACACAATGACAACAGCATATATTAAAATGCAAATTGCTATTTGTGCTGGAATTTCGTAAATTACCCTGCTAGTTTAGCTGCTTTAATTGAATGTTTATTTTTTTCTCTTCGGGATTCTTTCCCTTTGTTCTTAACCTGTGTGACCTCGGGCTAGAAAGAAAGGACGAAGTGAACATTCACTTAAAATAATTATTAAATTTAATTTTTGTTTCATTTCCATACTGAATTTCGTATACAGAACAGAAAATAAACGCCCTTTATTGACTGCAAACATGCAGTTCATGGAGTTAACTTGCTCTTAATTTCTTCATGAATATAATTGCTTCCTCTGCTCATATAAAACAGCATATGTAAAGCGTAATAATTGCGTGAAATTGGTATTTCTTTCGATGTACGAAGCGAGCCTGTTCGCTTTAGAGCCTATTGTATACGAGTTATCTTGTGTTGTGCATTAATATTTAACTCCAATTCATATTTTTTTATTATAATTAATATGAAACTAATTTAATATACTATTTATGGGTGTTCTTTCTAGTTTCTTATGAGTCCATGAGAATTAACCTTTTACATGGATCATTACCTCGCTTTCTAATGACAAGAGACAAGCAAAATATGAAGTTTCTTATTATAAACCATTCCTGCTATCCTGCTAGTTTTATGGAAGTAAGGATTTACACGATTCCCAATGTGTAGAAAGCAACTAACTCCAAAAATGTTCATATTTCGTAATATTTTTTTGTAAAATTTAAATATTTAATTAAGCTTTATATATCGTGATTATTTCTTTCTCTTAATATTTATATACCTGCCACTCAACAGGGCTTTTCAGATATTATAAAGATACAATAGAGATGTTTTTCCAAAGAACAATAATCCAAGCAACCCATTTAACAAACATTTCGGGATTCTCAAGGTCAAGCGAAATCGCCAAATTTCTCTTTAGAGTCATTCAGCTTCTTTCCAACTCTTTTTCCATCCTCTGACATTTGCAGATTTAAGTCTTCTGTCATCATCTTTCAACCACCTTAGTGGGGATAGTCCAACTCTTCTGGTCCAATAAAGGTGGTTTTAAAGGTTAGCCTATTACAAAGTCCATTTCCATCCTTTCTCATGACGTGTCACAGTTACATGACTGTCTTGCTTTTCTTCAATTTATTACTTTCACTTCAGTTAGTTTAATTCATTCATAGTTTTCTGCAAAAGGAGAGGTACTTCACAGCAAATCCAGCATTCTTCAATCTTCATAGGTACTGGTATTATCTGTGGAATAGAAAATTATTCTAACGAATGATTTTATCTTGACAAGATAATGTTATTATATTTATTTACATACTTACTTACTTGTTTATTTATTTACTTATTAATTTTTTACTTATTTACTAATTTATTTATCTAATTATATATTTATTTATTTATTTACTTATTTATTTATTTACTTGTTTATTCACTTATTTATTTATTTACCTATTTATTTACTTATTTATTTATTTACTTTCTTATTTATTTATTTACTTATTTATTTACTTACTTACTTATTTATTTATTTATTTATTAATCAATTTATTATTTATTTATTTATTTATTTATTTATTTATTTATTCATTTATTTTATTTATTTATTTACTTACTTATTTATTTATTTACTTATTTATTAACTTATTAATTAATTTATTAATTTATTTGTTTATTTATTTATTTATTCATTCATTAATGCATTCATTTATTCATGTATTTATTTACTTATTTATTTATTTATTCATTTATTTATTTATTTATTTATTTGTTTATTCATTTATTTATGTAATTAATTAATTAATTTATTTATTCATTTATTTATTTACTTATTTATTTATTTACTTATTAATTAATTTATTAATTTGTTTACTCATTTATTTATTTATTATTTATTTATTCATTCATTGATTCATTTATTTATTTATCTATTTATTTATTTATTTATTTATTTATTTATTTATTTACCTATTTATTTATCTATTTATTTGCAAAAATCCACTCTCACTTCGGCCTTTCGAATTTATCAGCGAAATGAAAATCTATTATAATATTACCTTTGTCGGTTTTACGGCCTACAACACTCTTTAACAATATGAACACAATATAGGCCTACATCTTCAAAATGTATACTGGACATTCTAGGTCCAAAATAGAGAACGTAGGCTAATTATAATTGATCGCCTATACTACACAATTCCGTAATTTATTGTTAGCAGTATCTTCAAGTTACTTATATATAAAATGTCTGTACTCGAATTACAAGAAGAGAAATTGCAACTTTTTAACATGAAAAGTTTTTCTTTAAATTCTGACGTCATTCGTGATACCTTGGAAACAGAAGACTGTCGTCACTTTCCTACATAATCCATGACCTACTATAGTGCAGTAAACTCATAAGTCACTCGAGGTCGCGTGGCTCATAGACGTCTCTAGTGCCGACAAGCTTAACTACTTAGTTCATCAGACTATCCAGAGTACAACACAGGAGATGGATATACATTTTTGGTTCGAGTCTTCAGCATCGTGATGAACTTGGGGAACTCGCTTTGGGGAGATTCGCGGTTCGAATCTCAGGACCGACCAACCTGACTGTGGTTTTCCCGTGGTTTTCCACATTTACTTAGAAAAATACCGCGTTAGAATTTTCATTGTCAGAGCCATTTTCTTTCCTCTTCTCTGTAGGAAAATAATTTATATTTCATATCATATCTTTCATCTTCATTATCTCATTCCATAGGTATATTCATATCGAGACTTATGTCTTCGTCCGCTTGCAGAAGGGGCGAGCTCTCCGAAATCGCCTCTGGGTTTTCCAAGCCTTTCGCAATATCTCTGCCAGGATTTATTCCTTAAGAGCACTTCAGAGGACGCTTTGACACCTTAGAACGGCTGTCGAAATGGTCACCTTGACGGTTTGAATTTAGGTCGTGGATGTAGAGGGTTCATTGAGTGAGTGGGTTAGGGGTTTCATGTGGCCGGTGCGCTGGTACACCTCATTCTTATTCATCCCATAATTTGGGGTGCGCAATAGGCCACTATCGAGCTGACGTGTTGAAAGGTCGTCTTCAACTCGCCCATAGTCACTCAATACTAGGACCACCACCACAACCACCACCACCACCACCACCACCACGATTTCGAAAATCAGCTGTAACGGCTGAGATGCGCCTCTTCTAACCACACGATACCTCCGCACTGGCTAGATAACCATTCACCTCTGCTGAGGTTTATAGAGATGAGGCCTGTAGTCGGCTGGTCAACCTTGGCCCTTCATGGGCCGTCATGCAACGGATTATTATTTCATACTTTCTCTTAATGTTGAACAGATTTACAGATGGTTAAAAATAATTTTCAATCAATTCTGCTGTAGCTAAGATAAATTAAATTTAGAATTATCTACTCTTCAGCCTTAAGCTATTACTTTTCAATTATCTTTTTATATCACCTGTGATGACTACGACGTTATAATATTTAGCGCGATACTCAATTTATAGACAATAAATTGCGCTTTCACTGGTCACCATTATGCCTTGGTTCGATTTCCGGGTAGAGTATTGGCATCTGCGCATGTCTTTACAATAAACTGCAACACTCCTACATAGTCCGTCTATCTAGGCTAAAGGTGACAATTATATTATTAAAGGGTTAATGCACTACATAACTGAAGTGTATTGAAACTGAGGATGTTATTAAAACATGAACGCTGTTCCACTCTGGAGATCTGCGACCTCTGCCACACATTATGCAAGATTTTTACTCTTCCTGTCTTGTACTGATCAGTGAGAGTCTTCCAAGGGGCAAGGCTTGCTGGTCATTGAAATCGTGGGTCGAGTGACAGCCCGCTGTTATTGGATTAGACCAGGATTTTTTCCCTAGTTTAACCACAAATTGTTTCTTAGGTAACATGGTTTCAGCGTATATTTAAATGTGCAGTTGTTCGCGAAAAATCTCTTCTAATGCAAGAACTTCATACCAGAAATATTTAAATGAAGTAGACTATTATATTGTATGTGTATTGTGGATTAGGCAGTATGAGCGAAACAGAATCGACCACGATTCGGTTTATAAATGCACACAGTTGCGTTCATAAATCTCAGTTTCCGAAGGTTTGAATGACTGACACAGTCCCAGAGTGATTAGCGTGAGGAACAAGTCTCGAGTCGGTTTATTGATGAATATTAAGTCAAACTTCGTGGAAAATCTTGCAGACGAAATTTTAGAAACTTGAGTCAGTCAGTGTATGGGAAAGTTTTAAAGAGCTCTGTGTTATGAAAGAATCATGAACTGAGTGTCACTGGTAATGGGTCGGAGAAAGAAGAGGCGATCGAATTAAATGAATAGTTATACTTTAATGCATTTTAATAAAGCAGAGTTTCTCCTTTTTCCTTATATGAGTCATTAAAAGGCCTTCTTGTATCCTTTCCTCACTCTTTGAAGCACCACGGTTATTCCAAGTCGTCAGAAATGGATATTAAATAGAGAAGAATAAAAAGGGAATATGGCAGAATGTAGAATAGTTCTACCACAAAAATAAGGAAAACTAAAAAGAAAAAAGTTTGTAATTTAAGTTACAATAGCGGCATTATACTTTTGTAACATGAAATTGTGAGAATGATAAATTACTCTTTAAAAGCACGTCGATTTCTGGGTGGATCTCATAGAATATTTTCCTTTAAAATGTTAGCTACTAACTGTACGAAATGCGGTCATGTTTACAGATGGTTCTGAAATTAAATAAATAACGCTTTCGGGTATGGTAGTTTAGATTTTCGGCCTGCACTAGGCAGCCAAGAAAAGAATATTAATTCTAAAATTGCTAACACTAACAAATTTCGATTCCCTAGGAATGGTGACTCCACTCTATGCAGTTCAGCCATCATTCTACAATTCATTCATTAATCTATTCATTCCACACGTCATTCACACATTCTTTTAGTTTGGAGCTCATTTTTCACCCATTTATTTCACAACTCATTCTTTCATCTATTATTTTTTTTTTTGCCCATTCGTCTATTCATTTTACATCTCATTCATTCGTCCATTAATTCTACAGGTCAGCCGTTAATTTATTAATTGGGATAATAATTAATTCGTCTATTCTTTATACAGTTCTTTCATTAATATATTCATTATACAATTAATTTACTGACCTATTCATTCTACATCTCATTCATTGATATGGTATTTGTATAATTGAGTTATTAACTATTCATTCTGTAGCTCATTCATTAATCCATCCATTATATAAGTCATTCGGTAACTTATTCATTCTACACCTCGTTTATTAATCTTTTCATTCTATAGCTCATTTATTAATAAATTTATTCGATAGCTTATTTATTATTGTAACCATTACACATAGCATTCATTAATTTGTTCACTGTATACTTAATTTATTAATCTATTCATTCTACGCCTCATTTATTAATCGATTCACTTTGTCATTAATCTATTTATTTTATAGCTCATTCATTTACATATTCATTCTACAGATAATTTATTAACATATCCATTCTACAAATAATTTATCAATCTATTCATTCTACAGAAAATCTATTAACACATCCATTCTACAAATAATTTATTAATCTAGTCATTTTGCAGATAATTTATTAATCTATTAATTCTACACCTCTTTCACTAATATACTCATTCTACAGCTCTTTCATTAATATATTCATTCTAGAGCTCATTTACTAATCCATTCATTTTATATCTCGTATATTAATCTATTCATTCTACACCTCATTCGCTAATATATTCATTCTAGAGCTCATTTACTAATGCATTCATTTTATATCTCATATATTAATCCATTCATTCTACACCTCATTCATTAATATATTCATTCTAGAGCTCATTTACTAATCCATTCATTTTATATCTCATATATTAATCTATTCATTCTACACTTCATTCATTATTATATTCATTCTACAGCTCATTTATTAATCAACTCATTCTACATCTCTTGTATTAATATATTAATTCTACTTTTCAGTCATTAATATATTTATTCTGCGTCTCATTCATTAATATATTTATTCTACAGCTCAATCATTAATATATTCATTCTACAGCTCATTCATTAATATATTCGTTCTACATCTCATTCATTAATATATTCATTCTACATTTCATTCACTAATATATTTATTCTATATCTCATTCATTAATATAATCATTCTACAGCGCATTCATTAATATATTCATTCTACATCTCATTTATTAATCTAATTATTTTATAGACTATTCGCTAATGAATTCTTTACAAAAATAGTTAATTAACATATTTCTTCTACAGCTCATTGATACCCTCTCAATTCCTTAGCTCATTTATTAACTTATTTATTCTGAAAGTCGGTCAGTAATCTATTCGTTCTACAGCTTAGTCTTTAATTTGTTCATTCTAAAAATCATTCATCAATCTGCTCATCCTTTAATATATTAATTATAAAGTTCAGTTCTTAATCTATTTATTACATACCTCAATCATTAATATATTCATTAAAATAAGTAATATATTCAGTCTAGAGCTCATTTATTAATCTATTCATCGTATAGCTCATTCATTATTCTATTAATCCTACAGATAATTCATAAATGTATTCATTAAAAATAATTAATTAAGCTATTCCTTTTATAACATTTAAAAATTCTACAGACAATTATAGATATCTGAAAGATCGTAATGATAGCTATACCAGCACTCCGGAAATTGAGCTACCAAGGCGGTCAACATAATTCTTAGCCATCATAATTCGCATATTATTAGTCATCTTCCACTACAGACTACCCATCTGTCCGGCTAGTAGTACATTAAATGAACGAAAACATTTCCCAAAGTTGGAGGACAAGATAAATAGGTTTGAGGGAAACGACAGAAAGCAGGAAAACATCTGAAGAAAGAAATTCCAGTACGTTTTCAAAATTCGGAGTTTAGAGAAGAAAAGTGAGATAGGCTAAGTACACTGCGAGGTTAGCTGAATATGTGGTAACTGAGGAGGAATTCATTCAACCTCAAGTAGTTGGTTTGTTTCTAACGATCTAGGAAAGACACTTACGTATGGGGGCAATTACATTAATGGCCTGAGAAGTTGTGTAAGCTTTATATGTTGAAAGTCATCTTCTCTCTGTTTGCGACTTCTCTTATTATCCTTAGTTTCTCAATAATTGTGTTCGCTCATACATTACCGACTACACTCAACGAGACAAAATGTGAGCTGATGGTATGGAGATATTAAAATTCATAAGGCGATCTGAAACTGTCCGCATACTGGTCACAGTAATAAGCAATTTGTGTCCGAGATCATCAATAAAACTTAACTACCTCTCTTAACTCCGATAAGATGGAATTCCTTTAAATGTAATTGCTGTTCTCTTCTTCTAAAACGAGTTAGTACTCATATTATAGTATTATCGTTATTATATTTGTCATTATGTTATTGAGCAAGACTGTACATCTGTTGCCTAGATTTGTATTACAGAAACGAACTCTGTAAAATTTAGAAGGCGTGACAAGTAAATTCATGCCTCTGTAACCGAACGTACGTATGCAGTTATGCGCGATTTCTAAATAACAATATTATGAAGAACTTTGGTTCCTGTTAGTGTGTCACGTTTTGCATTGACAATTTATTCCTTCCTACCTCTTTCTTCTTTCTTATTACATGTATGTTGCATGTATAGCAATGAGACTGATCCTTTTCTATATTACGCGTCTTCATTTATTGTAATTGTAACATATATAACAATAAATGTGCATTATTTAATCACACTATTTCTCTGACTTTTTATTTATCTTTTTATTTATTAATTTAGACAGTATTAGACAAGCAATATTGAAATTATATTAAAACAAAAGAATATACGCAAAAATTATTAAATACATTAAAAGCTATTAAATATATAAAACAATACTCAACATGTTATATATTAAAACAAAATGAATTTAAATGAATTAAACCAAGTAAGAGCAACGCTTGTGTTCGGGGTCCAAAATTGCATTGTAGATACGCAGAAAGAAGAAGAAAAAAAATAGTAAACTTATTTATTTATTTATTTACTTATTTATTTATTTATTTATTTATTTGTATTTATGTTTGTTTGTTTGTTTCTTTCTTTCTTTCCCTCCTTCTTTCTTTGTTCCTTTGTTTGTTTGTTTCTGTTTTTCTTCTTTCTTACTTTACTTCTTTATTTGTTTAATTCTTTTCTTCTTTCTTTTTATTTTTATTTATTTTTTCTTTACGTCTTTCTTTATTTACATCTTTCGTTCTTTATTTATTTATTTCTTTCTTTACTGTTTTCTTTCTTTGTTTCTTTCTTTCTTTAGTTTTTTTATTTTTACTTCTTTCTTTATTTATTTCTTTACCTTTTCTTTGTTTCTTTATTTCTTCACTTCTTTGTTTTCATCTTTCTTTCTTTATTTCTTTCTTTCTTTACTCTTTTCTTTCTTTGTTTCTTTCTTTCTTTACTTTTTCTTTCCTTCTTTACTTCTTTCTTTATCGTTCTTCCTTTATTTACTTCTTTCTTTACTTCTTTCTTTCTCTCTTTATTTCTTTCTTTATTTCTTTCTTTATTTACTTCTTTATTTATTTATTTACTTCTTTTTTCTTTCTTTCTTTCCCTTTTTCTTTCCTTCTTTCTTTTTATTTACTTCTTTCTTTCTTTCTTTATTTATTTCTTTCTTTTTTCTTTCTTCCTTTACTTCTATATTTATTTATTTATTTATTTATTTATTTATTCATTCACTTACTCACTAATTTATTTAATTATTCATTCATTCATTCCTTCATTCATTCCTTCATTCATTCTGGTAGAGTTAAGGCCATGAGGCCTTCTCTTCCACACTACCAGAAGTGAAATACATAATGAAAGAATGATAAAAATAGTAAAGTCATACGTAAATACAGAAATCATAATTTAAGTAATAAATAGAAAATATTGTAGCTTACAAACAATAAATGATAAAAAAGAATATAAATTTCAATTGAAAGAGTTTAGCTAATAGTCATAAGTAATGTTTAGCAATAACAATTTTCTACCCATGTGTTATTTTTTCTTAATGTCTTAAATATTTTAAGTTTAAGTTTCACTTGGCTTACAATTTATAAATTAGGGTATTGAGAAATTAAATATAGGCCTACTATACAGTGTTAAGCCATGGTTGAAGCCATGTTTCATACCAGCAGCCGTTAAACATTTCGAATAAGTGAAATGGAACAATAATATTCCTTCTCGTATTATGCCAATATGTGTTTAAATTTCTCTTATTCTTATGAAATAAAGTTAATAATGTATATTTTGTATCTGCTGTAGCTTGAAAACGTTAAATTCTGAATAAATAAATTTAGTAGGGTAATCAGAAAGATTTTTGATAAATTTTAATTATTCTCTTTTGTGGTAATTCTGTTGGCTTTTTTTTTTTTTTTTGTGGATTTAGGAACACTGCCCCAACCACAATGCCATATGGTAATACAGATTATACCAAGGATAAATATTTAAATCTTTAAAAAATAATGATGAGGTAAAGTTTGTTTTATTTACTGAACTTTATACAAATTTTAAGTCTCTCGTTGGAGGATATTTTAATTAAAGCACCATTTAGACCCAACTCGTCTTCTCGGAGGAAACTCAGACCATTAATTTCAACTCGCTCCATGTCTCTGCCTGGTGTTTCGTGAGGAATTAACACCGCCAGCTAAACCGTTATTTAATTTAGGAATTACAAGTACACCCGGAGCTGCTTGGGTGATGAATACGGAGAATTAACATCACGGATATTTTTAAATCTGCGCTGCGTAATTAATTTAACGTGCTGACGGTGACGCGAGTACAAGACCCGGGAACTTTAGCACTCAGAAACACAAGCAGCTAACAAGATACTTACTGCAAGACTACGAACGAAACCTTGAAAATAACTCGTAAACCATATATTAATTTGTTCCTACGTAGGTCTATATAGCCTATAGTTTGTCATGAGAGTTTTATTTTGTCGTTTCTAAGTAATATGAAAACAAACGAGTGGTTTCATGCTCCCAGACTATAACCTTTCGACATGTGGCTACTGATTTAGACAATAACTACTCTTAAAAAACAAATATACAAAACAGAATAAATCTGCGCTGTATGAGGGATACACCGGCACATAGAATACGTCATCCAGTTTGAGGAATTAAACTACAGTTTTATATTTATTGTTATGTAGAAAGACTGGATGAAGAAGAATAATGCTGAAACTGATCAATTTTCAAAGAACAATCCGAACGATAAACGTTGATTAAACGGGAATTCTACGATGACATCGGGAGTATCGGAAATGCGTTTCTTTCATCTACTACCATATGGTAGTACCTGATTTGAATGGTTACGTTTCTCATGCGACATCACAGAAACGTAACCATGTCAATCAGGTACTATCATCGTGTGGTAGATGAAAGAAACTCACTGTCCGATATTCCCGGTGTCGGACGAATCATCTCAGGTTGAAATTCTGCCATGTTCTGTTTCAAGGAACAGGTGTCCATACTCGAGTGGAAAACCATATATCTAGTCAAAAAACTTACTGGTTTGTTACTAAGGCCGGCAAAATACATCATTCTGTTTGAAAAATTGTCAAGTTAATATTTCTTCTGGGAAATTTGAAAATGTATCTTGAAGAAACATTAGAGTTGTCTATCTCTTATTTTCAAGTATAGTCTCTTATGGACTACTTTCATGGGGTAATAGTTCGTGACATACTAATAAAGTACTTATTCCGTTACAAAAAAAGCTATTAGAATTATAACTAATTCATCAATGAAGGGACTGCAGACCGTTATTTGTAAATGAAAACATTATGACTGTAACATCACTGTATATTTATCAAGCCTAAATTTGTCAAAGAAAATCTCACATATGTTGACACATAGGATGGTTCATATATACAACACCAGAAAGTGACCTTTTTCACATACCTAGAGTGTAGGCCGGGTTAAAACATGAATAATTATTTTATTATATCTTTAAAAATAGCTGTTTAAATTTTCAAGATATCTTTTTATCTGAAAGGAAATCTTTTAACAGACTTGTCTCTATTGGTTAATCAACAAACCATTTTATGAAATTAATGAGTTTTTTAATGTCAACGTTGTTGAGAGTTTTAAATTAATTTTATTGTTTTGTTGTTATACTTTTTATTACTGAATTTGTCAATTGTACTATGTTGTGTGCTCTGACTGTATAACACTGAATATACTGAATTGGACATTCTGTCTCGGACAGAACAGTTTTGTCTCGGACAGTTCAATGTGACGGTGATAACACTCATTGCTATGAGGCTGCAGCATACTGCGTCAGGCATTCGTAACAATGCGTGTAATCAACGTCACATCAAACGGTCCGAGAAAAAATTGTTCTGTCCGAGACAAAGTCCGATGCAGTATGCAGGCGGCCTAAGAAATATCTGTAATTGTAACTAAGAAGAGAATGAAAACAGTGAATATTAAATATAACGATAATACTAACAATAATAAGTTCAGTGATAATGAAAATAATAATAATAATAATTGCTGCTGTTTAGGAGTTATATAGATTAAAGTAATTTTTCTACAACTGATTAGCAATTCTGTTTCTCTTTAAGTTCCTATCCTCCATGTCGTCCTCGCTCTGTAAGGGATCTCTGTCAGGATATGGCAAACTGCTGCTTTTCAGTAAGACGTTGGCTCCCAAAGGCATAGTTTCGTTTCCTCCTTCATTTGTCTTTTAATATTCAGGTTTACATAGTTGATCTCGTTTCCTTTTTTTTTTTTTAATTAACATAAATTTTTTCTTCCTTCAATTGTCTTTTAAAATTTAGTTAGCCGCGAAAGCAGGTGGCCCGGGTTAGATTCCCGGTCGGGGCAAGTTACATGGTTGAGGTTTTTCCCGGGGTTTTCCCTCAACCCAATATTAGCAAATGCTGGGTAACTTTCGGCATGGGACACCGGACTCATTTCACCGGTATTATCACCTTAATTTCATTCAGACGCTAAATAACCTAAGCTTTGATAAAGCGTCGTAAACTAAGCTACAAAAAAATTAGTTTCTTCTTCTCCTTCCTTTTATCTCTTAAAATTTGCGTAGTTTCTTCTCCTTATCTCTGTATATTAACAATGATCTTAAAATACATAGGTTCTTCTTCTTCTTCGTGATTTTGATATCGTGATTTTTTTCTTAAAATTTACATGGGTTTTTCTCCTCCTCCTCTCTGTATCTTAAAATTTACATATCTTCTTCTCTTCGTTGACTTTTGTGTCTTAAAATTTACATAGGTTCTTCTCCTCGTTTCCGTATCTTAAAATTTACATAGGTTCTCCTCCTTTCTTTATCTAAAAATTTACATAGGTTCTTCTTCTCCTTTCTGTAATTTAAAATTTACATACTATCTTCTCTTCGTGACTTGTATACCTTAAAACTTACATAGGTTCTTCTCCTCCTTTTTTCTGTAGCTTAAAATTTACATAGGTTCTTCTCTTCTTTTCTATATCTTAAAATTCACATAAACTTGTTCACAAAAAAGGTTCTTCTCCTCTTCTTTCTGTATCTTAAAATTTGATCCTTTCTGTATCTTAAAATTTACATACTTTCTTCTCTTCGTGAATTTTATATCTTAAAACTTACATAGGTTCTTCTCCTTCTTCTTTCTGTATCTTAAAATTTACATAGTTTCTTCTCTTCGTGACCTTTTGTATCTTAAAATGTACATAGGTTCTTCTCCTCCTCCTTTTTGTATGTTAAAATGTACATAGTTTCTTCTCTTTGTGGATTTCGTATCTTAAAACTTATATTATAATTTTTTCGTCTCCTTTTTTCGTCTATTAAAATTTACGAAGTTTCTTCTTTAATGACTTTCGTAGCCTATCTTTCAATTTACAGTTTGTTCTCCTCCTTTCTCTATCTCATAGTTCCTTCTATTCAGTTTTTATCTTAAAATTTACATAGTTTCGTCTCTTCGTGACTTTTGTATAAAAATTTATATAGTTTCTTCTCCTCCTTATATTTTTCTCTTAAAATATATACGTAGATTCTTCTCCGCCTTCCATTCGTCTCTTAACATTTTCTGAGTTTCTTCTTATCCTTATTTTTGTCTCTTAAAATTTACATAGCTTCCTCTCTGCTTTCCTTTCGTCTCCTAAAATGTATGAAGTACAGTTTCTTCTCGTCCTCCCTGTTTGTCTCTTGAAATTTGTCTCCAGATCTTTAAATTTTGAAGTTGCATTGTTTCTTCTATTTCTTTCTTTTGTCTCTTAAAATTTACATAATTTAATCTTTCCTTTTCTTCTTTCTCTTGAAATCTACATAGTTTCTTTCTTTTCTTTCTCACTTAATTGTTACTTCTTTAAACTTTAATTTTTGAGACTCTTATTTATCTCTAGTTATCTTAATAATCCATGGTGCAGAACTTCCTTGGCACTAATAAACGCGTTTTAATGTGACTGGATACAGGTAACTGTGACAGATAATTTTATACGGCCATCATTCCACCGCCATGCGTTCATTAGCAATTACTTCCAGGCTCTATATGACACACAATTTACAAACGTCTACCTGTCCGTGGAGGTGAGGTTCATGCAGTAATAATGATGTGGGTGTAGACTGAAAGAAAAGGCGGTTAGAAATTCCTTCTGGTTATAAAATCTGCATTACGATATGCAAATGTTTACGGTTACTAAATTACTTTTGGTACAGTATCTGTTTCTCACTTTTACTTTTTCTTACCTCGTCTTTATATGGAAGTAGCTAATGAATTTAGGATACTCACAATTATTTTTCTTCCACCTAAAATATTGTCCATATTTCATAACTAACTGAAGACAATGTATTTGAGTAACAAAATAATCTATTTCCGTCCCATAAGTTGGATGTAATGTTGTCATTTCAGTCACAGAGAGAGAATAGTGGAAGTAATGTTATAATTGAGGGAGTCACAAACAAAGGGGTACAAGTGACATTTCTAAAAATAACTATTAAAGTGCATCCCAGAGTAAGCTGAATTAAAAAAAAATAGTGGCAAATGAATATATCTTGTAAGGGGATCCGAAATTTTCGTCACCCGGTAATTTCGTCACATATTACATTTTCTTACTAAAACATTATGTGACGGATTCAGTTTTGTTATCAACATATTTCTTTATCACCAAATTACTTTTGTCACGACCATATTTTGTCACCAATTTAATTTCCTCATCAGTATTCGCCACCAAAAATTTTCCCCTCTTCTTATCGCGTCCCTTGATGATGACTAGACTTCGTTGAATTGCCACACGCAGCATGCAATCAGGTTACCGATGTACGGTAGTATAGAGGAGGTGAGCAACTGCCCGGTCTCCTAGTATAAGCAGTTCATGTTAAGAGTTGAGACGGGTCCAAATAGATAGAGCAGCTACAGCTAATGTATACCTATGTAAGCACTTGTTTTTGCATTACTGTGGTTGGAATAGTCAAAGCTTAACATTTGTTCAGTGCAGACAAAAATTCAATCAAACATACTACAATGAGTGTGTTGCTGTTCCAAATAATTTCCCCTGGAATACCCTTACCCCCGCAGCCAGTCTTGACCCATTGGGGAACGTGGTTGGATGCTGTTAATTATTATGCAGAACATTACGGCAAAATAAAGGAGGTAATTGATGAATTGGATAGCTGAGACAGTTCCGCTATTGCAGCTGTAAAATCATTACCTTCTGAACTGCTATTGGAAGATATTCTGTTCATTGATTCTAATTTTAAAATCGTGTCCAAAAGCATCATCTTGTTAGAATCGTCTAAACTACAATTCTCAGAAGCCCGTAATACGGTGGATAAAGTAACACAAACCGTGATCCAAAATAAGAATTCACTAATTTCAGAAAAAGTGAAATGTAAGTTGAGAAACGTTATTGCTGAATTTCTGCCTATTCACAACTTCGTATTATAAATGATGTGTATTCAGGTCACGACAAGATATCTGAAGTTGGTGTACTAAAACGTAGTGACTTCCCGTTTTTCAAATATGCACATATTACATCGTGTGATGTTGAACATACATTTTCCCAAAATAAAAACTGTTTAAGTGACCATCGGAGGCGGTTACTTTGCAGTCGCTCAAAATGTACGTAACTCTTCACTGCAATGCACATATTCAAGGATGATGTAAGTATCTTACATTAAATTTTAAGAGTTAATATATGTCACTATGAAGTAATTGTGTATTTACATGTTTAGATAGTTCCTACTTCAATGATAATTCATTATATTTCTTGAATGCAGGATACAGGTTTTATTGTAACCGCAGTATACTGCTCAGTGTTTACATCAGGGGCATACTCGATCCGTTGCACGCTCCCTTCTCATACAGTCTATACCGCGTGCGCAGTAAACCTTGCGATTCTCGTGGCAATTCCACGAAGTCTAATGATGAGTATATACGGTAAAATGATTCATAATATAAAACCTCATACTTCATTGTTCATTTCGTTGCCAAGGATACATTCATTTTTTGGTTTCGAAATCTTCAAGTTACAGAATTCATTGTGTTCATATTGTTCATTTCGTTGCCAAAGATAGTCATTTTTTGGTTTCGAAATCTGGAAGTTACAGGATTCATTGTGTTCATATTGTTCATTTCGTTGCCAAGGATAGTCATTTTTATGTTTCGAAATCTTCAAGTTACAGAATTCATTGTGTTCATATTGTTCATTTCGTTTCTAAGGATACATTCATTTTTTGGTTTCGAAATCTTCAAGTTACAGGATTCATTGTGTCCATATTGTTCATTTCGTTTCCAAGGATACATTCATTTTTTGGTTTCGAAATCTTCAAGTTACAGAATTCATTGTGTCCATATTGTTCATTTCGTTTCCAAGGATCATTCATCTTTTGGTTTCGAAATCTTCAAGTTACAGGATTCATTGTGTCCATATTGTTCATTTCGTTTCCAAGGATACATTCATTTTTTGGTTTCGAAATCTTCAAGTTACAGAATTCATTGTGTCCATATTGTTCATTTCATTTCCAAGGATACATTCATTTTTTGGTTTCGAAATCTTCAAGTTACAGAATTCATTGTGTCCATATTGTTCATTTCGTTTCCAAGGATACATTCATTTTTTGGTTTCGAAATCTTCAAGTTACAGAATTCATTGTGTTGATATTGTTCACTTCGTTTCTAAGGATACATTCATTTTTTGGTTTCGAAATCAACTTACAAAATTCATTGTGTTCATATTGTTCATTTCGTTTCCAAGGATACATTCATTTTTTGGTTTCTAAATCTTAAAGTTACAGGATTCATCGTGCTCATATTGTTCATTTCGTTTGGATACATTGATGTTTTCGATTCGAAATCAAGTTACAGGATTCATTGTGTTCATATTGTTCCTTTCGTTTGGATACATTGATTTTTTGGATTCGAAATCAAGTTACAGGATTCATTGTGTTCATATTGTTCATTTCGTTTGCATACATTGATTTTTTGGATTCGAAATCAAGTTACAGGATTCATTGGTTCAAAATCTTCAAGTTAAGGTAGGGTGGAATTATTTCGATTCGTAAAAAGTAATAGATCAAGAGATAAGTTAATCGATATATAATGGACATATGTATAAAAAGCACAAAGTTACAAAGACCGGGATTGTATGGAGATGTGATCAGCGCTACATTTGTAATTCACTGATCACTATTTCCTCAGACAAGAAAACTATTATAAAAGAAGCTACAGATCACAATTCAGTGAGAATTCGGTTGAAACTCCATAAAAACAGGAAGAATGTATGCATTTCAAAAGCCATGTTCATACAGAGCATTAAAATAATTACACAGTAATAGTTTTGGACTTATAATAAAAACAGCCTAAATGTAATTTTCTGTATTTTTTGGTGACGAAAGCCCTTAGTATAAATAAAATGATGACAAAATGTATATGATGACGAAATAAGTTCGGTGACAAAATCTCCTCAGTGACAAAAAAACATGACAAAATGTATTTTATGACGAAAAAACTAATGACGAAAAATAGGTGACAAATTATAACGGTGACGAAATTTCCGGTTGCGAAATACCTTGGATCCCTTTCAAAGACATCACATTTTAAGGGGTTAGGTACAGCTTACAGCAGTAAAATGTTTGAAAATATTCAACATTTGTTTCCTCCATTACTGTATTTTTGTACAATAATGAAAATTGGTATGTGTAAAACACTGTCCTTCTGCTATATGAAAAAAAATTTTACGATTAAATATATATATATATATTCAAAATTCAAAACGGTGACAGTTCACTGTACAGTGATGAAGCTTTTCCCTCATAACTCATAACCTTGTTAACTTTTTCATGTTCTCTTTCTTTTATTTTACTGCTGAAACTCATGTTTACAATATCATGCTCTTTCAACTACATTCCATAATAAATAATATCTTTTTTATTTTGTGTTATAAGAATATACTGATATTTGGTCATTTTGTAAAATGAATTTATCTTTTATTAGGCAATCTATCAAAAGTAGAGAAGTGATCTTGGAACATATTGTAGATAAGACATGCTGTAGACGAGAAAGTAGACTTATTCAATACGTTAATACTTCAACTTTATGACAAACACGCACCATTAAAGACCAAACGTACCAGAAGAAACCCAGCCCCTTGGATGACGACTGAAATACGTAGCCTGATGTCCGAACGCGACTTAGCTTATAGAAAATACACCCGCAACAAAAACGACGAATATTTTAACTCCTATAAACACCTAAGAAATAGAACGACTCAACTAATAAGAAACGCTAAACTGAAATACTCCTGCAAACTTATAGAACCCAACACAACCCCTTCTGAATTATGGAAAAATCTGAAGGTTATTGGACTTGGAAGGGCTAGTGAACAAGCAGACATTCCCATCCCACTTGACCGCTTGAACGAACACTTTGTAAAGGACCCGAGCTTGAACGACACAACGAAACAAGACACAGTTTTGCCTGACTCAGTTCCCCCAACTCGAGACAAATTCTATTTTACCGACGTCACTCCCATTGACGTAATGAAAGCCATCCGACGCATCAAGACAAAAGCCCAAGGGCCGGACAACATTAGCATAATACTTATACAGAAAATACAAGAGATAGTAATACCTACGATTGCACATATATTCAATAGTTCCTTAATCACTTCAACTTTCCCTAAAATATGGAAGCAAGCTTTCGTTCTTCCTCTTCCAAAAGTCAAATTTCCCACCGACCCGAACGACTATAGACCAATCAGTATCCTGCCAGCCATTTCAAAAGCACTGGAAAGAATCGTACACAGACAAATTACTAACTACATGAACGAACACAAACTATTCGACGAGTATCAGTCAGGTTTCAGAGCTGGACACAACACAAGCACTGCTCTACTTAAAGTGACAGAAGACATTCGTGAAGCAATCGACTCTAATAAAGTAACAATACTAACACTTCTTGACCTTAGCAAAGCTTTCAACTCTGTACATTTTGACCTGCTCACCCATAAATTGAGAAATATGCTGTGAGTTGGTTCGAATCCTACTTACGGGAAAGACAACAATGTGTTGTATCCGGGAATCGAAGCTCCTCCTGGCTTGACATAACATCAGGTATACCACAGCGGTCGGTACTCAGACCATTGTTGTTCATAATATATGTCAATGATATTACATCTCTTGTAAGGCATTGTAATTATCACTTGTATGCTGACGACCTTCAATGCTACATCTCTTCCCGCTTAGACCGAATAAATGACGCTATAGATAAATTGAACGAAGACATTGACTCGATTGTGACATGGACAAAGAAACTCCGTCTTAAAATCAATCCTGGAAAGACACAAGCAATTATATTAGGACACAAACGGCAAACCGAGGCTGTAAAACACCTCGACATTTCCCCTGTTAAAGTAAGTACAGTGCATATCCCTTTCAGTTCTTCAGTAAAAAATCTTGGCATTCACATGGATAATAATCTCAACTGGGACATGCAAATCACAGAAACCTGCAGAAAAGTATATTATATTATCCATGTGCTAAAAAGGATAAATGTTCATCTCCTCTCTTGCTTAAAAAAGTCCCTTGTGCAGACACTTGCATTTCCCTATTTCGACTATGCGGACATTTTACTGACTGACCTCTCCAGCGACAACAAAATGAAACTTCAACGTGCTCATAACTTGTGTGTACGTTTTGTAAGCAATGTTCGTAAATATGATCATATTACCCCATCCCTGGAGACAATAGGTTGGCTTAAACTAGATAAGAAAAGAAATTTACATTCACTTCTCCTTCTCTTCGAAATCTTGAACTCTTCTATTCCTTCGTACTTGTCGTCTCGCTTCACTTACCTTTCTTCCCACCACAATCTGAACACACGCTCTCGCCATGAAACAATACTAACAATACCATCCCATAGCACCTCCTCATACTCATCCTCTTTCACAATAGCCCTGCCAAGACTCTGGAATTCGCTACCTGCTAGCATCAGGGACTGTCGAAATAAAATTGAATTCAAACGAAAACTTACTAGGCACTTGGTCAGTAATTGATTACTTGTAAATAGTTTCTTTAATCTATCACAAAATATTTTAATATTCAGTAATTTCATCACTATACAATTTTGTTATTCTAGATTTAATTTGTAATTCAGTAAATATAAAATATTCTTTCTTTCTCTATGATAAATTATCTAAATAAATTATCTAAATTAATTATTCAGGTAATCTTTTCGTACTTTGATTTTATTGTAATTGTAAATTTAATACTAATTGTAATATTATTTGTAATTGTAATTGTAAATTTAATACCAATTGTAATTTTATTGTTGATATTGTAGTTGGAATCTCCTGGTAGAGGGGCAGAGAAGGCCTGACGGCCTTATCTCTATCAGGTTAAATAAATAAATACTAAAATAAATACACACAAATAAATTCATCATCAGAGGATGTTGGATACTTTTTAGTTATGAGGAAGCGGTTCATCATTACACAGTGAATTTTGAATTTTGGAAAAAAATATAAATAATTAAAAAAATATCGTAAAAATATTTTTATCGTATAGCAGAAAAACAGTTTTTACGCATACCAATTTTCATTAGTGTACAAGATACAGTAATAGAGAACAAACATGTTGAATATTTCCAAAATTTTACTCCTTTAAGCTGTACCTAATTTCTTAAAATTTAAGATCAAAACTACACGGAATTTACTAAAGCTTAAACATTTTCTATTAAGTTACATTTCCTCAAAAGTAACTAAAGTGCACTTATACCCCTTTTGCTTCTAACCTCCTCAATAGAGATTTACCCTTGAAATTTAAAAAAATATATATAGTAATAGTATGTTTTGTCGCTATGACTGAAATAATAATGATGGCGCTAATATTTCCCATTATCTTTGTTGCCATTTATCGCTATTGATTCCAGTTACACAAGGCTTTGGTATATGAGAAATGTGTTCGGAGTGGTGGAGTCGAAGTCAGTGTTCCAACTGGTTTCAGCTGGCACTTTATACCCAGGAGGGTCTCAGATTTGATTATTCTCTATAGATTTAAATTATGATAGTGGGCTTGTGAATTAGTTTCCTTGACTGGTAGGACACACAGTACTGTCCTTTAGGCATAGTGAAAGCCAGACGAAGTGTAGGATCCGTCTTAAAACTGACATCTGTAATTAATATGCATATGAGAACGGCCGTTTCAGTGTCGAGAGCTACTTCAACAGCTCGATTCCAAGAAAGTTTCGAATTACCTGGAAGAATAATTCAGAATTGAGAGGGTTAGATGCAAAGGGGTACAAGTGACATTTCTAAGAACATGAGTTAAGTGCATCCAGGGCAAACTAAAACATTTAAAATTTAATGGTAAATTAATATATCTTTTAATTACATCACAACTTAAATTGAATAAAAAATTTCACGGAATTTACGAAAGCTTAAATATTTTCAACCTCATTTCCTGAAAAATAACTTAAGTGCTTCTGACCCCCTTAATTATAATGCGTGTATAATTTTAAAGGGAACGACAATATTTCTAAGGTCCATAAAACTTATGCATATTTCTGCTTGTAAAATCAGAATATTCCCATCAGAAACATTCAGTTTTGGAATTTCTCAAGTTTGATTTTTGAGAACGGATCCAGTACATAGGTGTCCCTTTCTTTTGTTGGAATTAACCTGGGAGTTTAATTTTTATGATGGAAATTCTGTCCTCATACAAATTCCTTAGTTTGCCGCTTTGTGCCGGAATGAACTAGCTGTGTTCCGATAGGAGTTATGGGAAGAAATTGGTTATAAGTGTTGCCAACCTGACAGTTTTACACAGATATTGTAAATAGCCATTATTTACAGGGTTTATCAGTTTATTATTATTATTATTATTATTATTATTATTATTATTATTATTATTATTATTATTATTACGGAACTATAAAATGAACAAAGTAATAAATATAATCGTTCATCGCATTCGAAATGCCAAAGTCCACTGCTGTGGAGTAACGGTTAGTATATCTGACTGTGAAACAAGCCAGCCTGGTTCAAATCCTACTTGGGACTGGTTACCGGGCTGGGATTTTTCCGAGATTTTCTCTAAAAAATTTGAAGCGAAATTGATTGCTAACTTTCGGCGTAGGACCTAGAAATCGCTTCATCATCATTTATTCCCATGTAACTGTCATCATTACCATACCCCGGGTCAAGTTCACGGTACAGCTTCCTGTATTCGTAAAAGAGCGCGACCGTTCGGTGACATGTCATTTACAAGCATTCCCCGAAAGCTGGCTGATGACGCACGGAGGCTAAGGACGAGTGGGGTTGCCTGCTGGAAACCTGAGTACGCAGCGAAACTTAATGTAGTCAACCGGTGTTATTTGGGAATGCGTCCAGTTCGAGAGTTAGCGCAATAGATCTTCTAGGTCGCAGTGCCGGGTCATCATAGTGTCCCTCCTGAAATTGAATTCAATAGCGTTCTAAAAGTTGACGGTTTTGCTAGTCGTCGTCTTGAAGATATCTTTCTGCAGTGTCTTCTCTGATGTCACCATGTACTGTAGTGTTGTTCTTGGCCTTCCTCTTTTATATCTCTGTGATCAAATCCATCCTTGCAACATCTGAGACCAGCGTCTTTCTTCTCTATGTCGGGCATGACCATATCACATTAATCTTTTAGACAGATATCTAAAAAGTATGAGTTTATGTGTAATGTAATGACTAGGGAACGGAATTTGGAGCAGTAAAAGCTAGTATTGGCATCTACAAAGCCATTTGTTTACAACCCTTTATACCAAGTCCTCCCCTCCATGACATACTCGCAGATCTCTGCACGTCAACAACAGGTGAACGGGACAGTTGTCGCATAAGAACGTCAACATGCAGGTTTACAGTTCAGAGTAGTGAAGTGCAGGTACAATGCCGAAAGTGAAACCAACTAACAATACAAAATTGAAGGACTATATTTGTAAAAGCTCCAGATCGAGTATCAAAATTCAGGAAACAATTCCCTAAATTGTCGCTTCCCCCATGTCCAGTTCTTAAGAGATGGGGGTCATGGTTAGAAGCTTGCAATTATTACGCACATCACCTCCAATCTGTGAAGAAAGTGGTCCAGTCTTTCGATCCCTATGATGCGGCTGCGATTCAAATACGCCAGGAACTGCTAAATTATAGAACAATCGAGAAAGATGTCATGGATATTAAGTCAAATTTTTTATGTTTACAGGATGCCATTATTCGATTAGAAAAGTCAGGAGTAGAACTACTTGAGGAAATAAATATTATGAGGACTATTGCAAATAAACTGAGTGCAGTAGAAGATAAAGTAGGAAAACGTGTTGGTGAAAAAATGAACAGAGTTTTGATTAAAATGATAGGTACAGTATTCTTAGTCGATTTCAGATATACTAACAAAGACGTGTTCCAATGACGTCATTCAACATGTGAATTTAATTGATGTATCTTGTTTAGAGTACTCTCCAGTTGTCTCTGCAGATGTAGAGCGAAGTTTTTCCTTGTTAAAAAATCTCCTTCCTTGCAACAGAGCAAAGTTGTATTTTGAAAATTTGAAAATGATATTTACAATTTACTATGACAAGGCACAGTATGAATAATAAACATTTTGTTCAACATTTAATGATACTGCATTAGGCTATATTGTCCTATTATACTGTATTGCATATATTGTAAATACTGTAGTATACGTTGTATACATATTATCATATTTTATAATAATGTAAATAAAGATTTTAATTTAACACGCTCCTGACAGAAAAACATACATATTCAGAGGCGAGTTCCATACAGAAGACAACTGTCTATCAGCCATCAATATTTCCACTAACACGCGAGGACGCAGAGATTGATAATTAATTAGGCATCTATATATATTTGTAATGTTTACTGGTATCTGTGCGTTACCAAGAAAAACACATGTAGTTCAAAATGAAATGCAGATTATGAATGTAGGCCACTATATGTCATTAAACTATTCCATATGTTTATTCAGAAATACGTTTACAGTACGTTGCGTGTAAGTTTGTATGAAGTGGACTGTACTCGTCCATGCTCTGTGACGCAGCCCGCGTGACAGTCACTGAGCTACAAATATCTATACTACGTTTCACCATTCGTTATAATACTCCAAATCCCTTTCCCTGGTAATGACTTTTGAAGCTGCCTATTGAAGTGTTAAAAGTATATTACTTGAAATATGTGTCACTGTTTCCCCGTAAGATTCAGATATGTCTCAATAGAAGTGGAGGCTGCTTATGTTTTAGATTAAAAAACTTTCGAAGCAATTACTGGAGGACGAATGAATAAACAAATGGAGTTTTAATTCCGATGTAGTAAACTAGAGGTCACTGAAACTGACAGATGAGTAACCGAAAAAGAAACAATAGATTAATAAACACAGAGACAAAATAATTTGAAAATTTTAAGTTCATATTTTCTGCTAAAGGACAGATCTTTCACTGCTAACCCAACAATCTCCAATCCTTCATTTTTTTCACCTTCCTCCTCTTAGTCTCTTTGCATGATTCATAAATCTTAATGTTGTCTTTCATATGATATCTTCTTCGACCCAGAAATTTTCTCCCGTTCACTATTCCTTCTAGTGTATTCTTCAGTAGACGGTTTCTTCTTAGCCTGGTGAAGAGATGTGATTAAAATACCTGTGACTTTGTCGCTGTGATATGTTTGTCACTGGTTCCGACTGTGACTTTAGTTCCAAAACCACAGCTCCAAGAACTCGCCATCTCAGGCTTAGACATGATTCATAGATATGCCCCAGCTCTGGAGTCCAGACAACTGTTAACTTGTAAGACAACATATTTTGGATCTAATTACGTGTAATTATCGTCCCACTCAGAGGTTAACAAGAGCAAGTCTTTGATATTGAAGCTATATGAGCTTGCTATCGACTATATTCTTCCACAAATTATTCACTTTCGTAACATTCTTGGGACGTATCTCAGATAACATAAATCAGAGTGTGTTTTGTTTTTAGTATACTCGCCGAGCTAATGACTATTGTTTATACAGGACATGGCACCGGTGTATAAATTCTATTTGCAGCAGAGCGATAAACATAAACAACTGTCGGCTCGTGATGAGAAACATTGAAATGTTTTTTTGTCAAATATATTGCTAATTTATATAGACCATATTGTTAAAGATGATTAATTTAGAAGAATTTAACAATTTAACACTCATTGTTGATTTATATAATATCTAAAAAAAAATCGAATGTTATGAACTACTATATGTGAAAGAGAAAACTGAACACGTCGCTGGTCATCAGTTAGAAGTAATGATTTGGGTCTCAAAACGAAGATTTGTGTTCGGTACATTACGGGCTGTACTATGCCTTTTGATTGTATTGTTCGTATTCATTCTAGTTATGTTCAGATATACATCCACGTTGCAAAGGACAGTTGTATTCCTTAATTTTGTAAAATGACCACGAATTGAATACTTGAAGAACCCAGACAAGTTGGGACTTGCAACAACAGCAGCTTCTATATTGCTACTGATGAGGTTACCCTTGGAATGTGGCATGTATTGCCTGCGATCATCTTTAATGAATGACTCTGTGAATGACAGGGTGTTACAACATTTGCAAGTCAAAAATTATCCGAACACAAAAGTCACACTCACTGTGACAAAATCGCTATTATCTATCACAGCGATTTTTCAGGAGCTGTCATAGTTCGGAGCTGTGACGGCAAAACACCGGTAGTGACCCAGCCGAACTCTTTGAAATATGTTCTTATATTCTCTTACTTACTTACTGGCTTTTAAGGAACCCGGAGCTTTATTGCCGCCCTCACATAAGCCCGCCTGAGCAAGATTAATCCATTCTCTATCATCATATCCAACATCCCTCAAATCCATTTTAATATTATCTTCCCATCTACAGCTCGGCCTCCCTAAAGGCCTTTTTCCCTCCGGCCTCCCAACTAACACTCTATAGGCTATGCATTTCTGGATTCGCCCATTCGTGCTACATGTCCTGCCCATCTCAAAAGTCTGGATTTAATGTTCCTAATTATGTCAGGTGAAGAATAAAATGCGTGCAGTTCTGTGTTGTGTAACTTTCTCCATTCTCCTGTAACTTCATCCCTCATAGCCCTAAATATTTTTCTAAGCACCTTATTCTCAAAACCCTTAACCTATGTTCCTCTCTCAAAGTGAGAGTCCAAGTTTCACAATCATAAAGATCAATCGGTAATATAACTGTTTTATAAATTCTAACTTTCAGACTTTTTGACAGCAGACTGGATGATAAAAGCTTCTCAACCGAATCATAACAGGCATTTCCTATATTTATTCTGTGTTTAATTTCCTCCCGAGTATCATTTATATTTGTTATTGTTGCTCCAAGATATTTAAACTTCTCCACCTCTTCAAAAGATAAATTTCCAATTTTTTTACTTCCATTTCATACAATATTCTCGTCACGAGACATAATCATATACTTTGTCGTTTCGGGATTTACTCCCAAACCTATCTCTTTAGTTGCTTCAAGTAAAATTCCCGTGTTTTCCCTAATCGTTTGTGGATTTTCTCCTAACATATTCACGTCATCCGCATAGACAAGCAGCTGATGTAACCCGTTCAATCCCAAACCCTCCCGGTTATCCTGGACTTTCCCTTATATTCTCTAACACAACAAATATTCTTTAAACCCAAAATATGCATCTATAAAATGTTATATTCCGATTCGGAAAGTATTTGTGCTGAAATGCCGTCACACTGAAAGTCAGCAACGTATGTACTTTGATACAATAGGCCTACATGTTTATACATACAATTCTTATCCTTACTAATGACCTTTGAAGCAATCTATTAACGTCAATTACGTAAAACAAAAATATGTCGCTGTTCCTTCTACGATTCAGATTGCTCTAAATAGATGTGGTTTCTGATTATGTTTTAGATTAATAAACTTTCCAAGCAATTACTGGAGGGCGAATGAATAAACAAATGGAGTTTTAATTCCGATCTAGTAAACTAGAGGTCACTGAGAGCGTCGTGTATGAAACTGACAGCAGCGGTTACCATGACTCACACGCCACTGCCACGATTTCACACACCGAGCAAATACGTGCACCCATCTGCATAATTATGCCGCGAACGTCCACCCACAAGAAAAGAAGATGAAGGGGGAGGAGAAATAAGAAATAGTGAAGAAGACAGCAAGAACAGACAACAAAGTCTCCCAGACCCTACTGAAAGCGAGGGAGATAGAAAGAATTCTTAGAGTGGGAGCAGCAGAAGACTTAGCTACTGAAAGAGAATCAGGCAGAGGACAAAAGAAATACAATCCAGTTATAAGACGGACGTAGGAGCACCCACGTGGCATTCTTATGCAAAGCACTTGATGCTGCAGTCCAAGAACGGCCTAAGTACCGCACTCATTGATTCTACGTTTATTTAACGCTCCTGTATAAACATTAAAGGTTATATAGCGCCTAACGAGACGGGAGTGATGAGTACGTATCAGTTCAAGGGAGAAAGGGAGTGATTAAAATTAACTCTCAGGGATTGTGTCAGATCTGGGAAAGTATATCCTTGGTACTGTAAGTATATCGTTAAGGGGTTAGGTACAGCTTACAGCAGTAAAATTTTGGAAATATTCAACATTTATTTCCTCCATTACTGTATCTTGTACAATAATGAAAATTGGTATGTATAAAACACTGTTCTTTTGCTCTAGTTTTACGATTTGAAAAATTATTTACATTTTTTTTAAATTCAGTTCACTGTGCAGTGATAAAGCTTTTCCCATATAACTCAAAAACTATCCAGCATTCTGTGAAGACATTTTTTGTGTGTATTTATGCATGTCATATCTACAATATGATGCAAGATCACTTCTTTACATTTCATAGATTGTCTGATAAAAAGTAAATTCCTTTAAAAATCTAGTCATATATCAGTATTTTCTTCTAACACAAAAAAAATATTTATGAAGGAATGTAGTTGAAAGAATATGATATTGTATACATGAATTTCAGCAATAAAATAAAAGAGGAAGAACATGAAAAATTTAACAAGTTTATGAGTTATGAGGAAAATGCTTCATCACTGCACAGTGAATTGCCACCATTTTGAATTTTGAAAAGAATACATATATAAATAATTTCTTTTAATCGTAAAAATAATTTTTTATATTGCAGAAGGACAGTGTTTTACACATACCAATTTTCTTTATTGTACAATATACAGAAATGGAGTAAAAAAAATGTTGAATATTTCCAAAAAATTTACTGCTTTAGCTGTACTTAACCCCTTAATAATTTTGGGTAACTACTAAATGTATATAGGTCAAATAGAAATGAACGGGATGAAATTCAGATACAAACTGCTGAGTCATTTATACCCGAACCCACACTTTTTGAAGTCGAAATTGCGATAGAAAATCTGAAAAAGTACAAGTCTCCAGGTATCGATGAAATTCCAGCAGAATAAATACAAGAGGGTGGAAGACATTATCTAACGAAATTTGTAAGATTGTACTTGATATTTGGGAAAAGGAAATTGTACCAGATTAATGGAGGGAGTCCATAATTGTACCTATCTTTAAGAAGAGGGACAAGACTAACTGTAGCAACTTTCGAGGAATATCACTTTTGTTGACGTTGTGCAAAATTTTGTTAAATATTCTTTTGAGAAGATTAACTCCATATGTAGATGAAACTTATTGGGGCTCGTCAGTGTGGTTTTAGGCGTAATAGATCGACTATTGATCAGATTTTTTGTATTCGACAGATAATGGAGAAAAAATGGGAATATAAGGGTACAGGACATCAGTTATTCACAGATTTCAAACAGGAATATGATTCGGTTAAGAAAGAAGTTTTATATGATATTCTTATTGATTTTGTACTCCCAAGAAACTAGTTAGATTAATTAAAATGTGTCTCCGTGAAACGTACAGCAGAGTCCGTGTAGGTCAGTTTCTGTCTGATGCGTTTCCAATTCACTGAGGGCTAAAGCAAGGAGATGCACTATCACCTTTACTTTTTAACTTTGTTCTAGTCTATAGAGTATGCCATTAGAAAAACCCAGGATAACAGAGAGGGTTTGAAGTTCAAGGATTACATCAGCTGCTTGTCTACGCGGATGACGTGAATATTTTAGGAGAAAATCCACATACTCTTAGGAAAATACAGATTTTTTTAATTGAAGCAAGTAAAGAGATTGATTTGGAAGTAAATCCCGAAAAGACAATGTATAACTGACCAGAATACTGTACGAAATGGAAATATAAAATTGGAAATTTGTTCTTCGAAGAGGTAGAAAAATTCAAATATCTTGGATCAACAGTAACAAATATAAATGACACTCGGGAGGAAATTGAACGCAGAATAAATATGGGAAATGCCTGTTATTATTCGTTTGAGAAGCTTTTGTCATCCAGTATGGTCTCAAAAAATCTGAAAGTTAGAATTTATGATACAGTTATATTACAGTTTGTTCTGTATGGTTGTGAAACTTGAACTCTCACTGTAAGAGAGGAACAGAGATTAAGGGTGTTTGAGAATAAGGTGCTTAGGAAGATATTTGGGGCTAAGAGGGATGAAGTTACAGAAGAATGGAGAAAGTTACGCAACGCAGAACTACACGCATTGTATTCTTCATCTGACATAATTAGGAACATTAAATCCAGACGTTTGAGATGGGCAGGGCATATAGCACGTATGGGAAAAACCAGAAATGCATATACTGTAGAATGTTGGATGGGAGACTGAAGGGAAAAAGACCTTTGGGGAGGCCGAGACATAGGTGGGAGGATAACATTAAACTAGATTTGAGGAAGGTGGAATATGATTGTAGAGACTGGATTCATCTTGCTGATTATAGGGACCAATGGCGGTCTTATGTGAGGGCGGCAATGAACCTCCGGATTCCTTAAAAGCCATAAATGAGTAAGTAAGTAAGTACGTACTGTGGTTCAAAATCGAGTACTTAGCCTCAAAAGGGCAAGCCAATGAGTGAAAAGCAACTGTGTACCTAAGTGCCTTTGAGAAAATTTAAAAGGAAGCTGTAAAAACTTTTATCCACTTTTATTATGTGAGGTGGACTTTACATCACTAATAAAAATGTTGTAAACACATTCATTACGTAACTAGGTAGGTAATTATACTTCTATTACGTAAGAAATTAAGTAATAATACTTCTATTACGTAACTATTTAGATAATGATACACACTAAAGTATGCAAACATAATCTTCTGGACACAGTTTCTACATTTTTCTTGGAAAATCAATTTTAAATTTTTTTATATTCTACTTTATACCTTACGCGGGATTTTCATGGTACTAAACATTCAATTGCAAAATTTTCAGCATTTTCAATATCTCAATCCTCGTTTGAACTCAATTTAAGAATGTATGTTTATTTCTCCTAGTAGGGTCTGCTGTTCTTCTATTATAAACAAAAACATACATAAATGAATCACCTCTGGCAGAAAGAAACTAATAGGCTAATAATATAATCGCCTGTCCACAAACACATGTCCAAATCTAATAAAAAAAACCATTACTTTTATTACAAATTAATTTCCTGACAAAGTGGATAATCCGTTGCATGATATAGGTCTACTTATCGTAACTTCATATTAAAATATTCGACTGGTTATCAAACTCGGCCTGCGGTCTCGTTTGAAAACTTTCCAATCTCGTATTGCAATGTGAAATGTTACCATACTCGTATTGTGAATAACTATTCCAGTTCTGTTATTAATGTTTATTTTTCAAACTATTTACGGTCAACCCTGATTATATGGGTAGTGAACGTCTGCGGACCAGCATATTTCGTTCACTATTTATATCTGAGGTTCACTAAAAGCGAAATATCTGTTTTTATATTACCGACGTTGTTTGACGTACAGTATTAATGAATATTTCTTCCCTCAAAATTATTCAAATAAACATTACAGGAGTTATACCTGAAAGCTTGATTTTGCATAATACACGTCACTGTTCGTTAACAGAAAACCACAATTGTCACACGGAGTTAGTGTGCACTCAATGTTGGTTGCTTGACGGTTGTCAGCCCACTTTCAGGTCTGTGGATATAGAGGGAATAGTTGGATCGGTGTCGGGTAGAGTTCACGGGTAGCTCAGTTGATAGATCGTTGGTATGTTTAATCAAAGGTCCCGGGTTCGATACCCGGCCCTGGAACAATTTTTCCTCAAAATTATTCAAATCAACTTTACAGGGAGTTATACCTGAAAGCTTGATTTGGACACGTCACTGTTCGTTAACAGAAAACCACAATTTAAGTCACACGGAGTTAGTGTGCACTCAATGTTGGTTGCTTTTTGGATCGGTGTCGGGTAGAGTTCCCTCAAATCGTTGGTATGTTTAATATTCAAAATCAAAAACTTTACAGGGAGTTATACCCGAAAGCTTGATTTGCATACAGTATTAATATTTCTGGCATTATTAAAAATTAATAAATAAATAAACCTTAAATTGAGAGGAATGAAAATAGAAAAAAATAATACTGTGCTGTTATGCATGCTGAAAAAGTTAATAAATAGAGTAAATTTTACAGTACTCTCTCTTCTCTTTGATCCTGACGTGTTAGCGCATATCCACAACGTTACTCGGTTTTTAGTTATTTTACCACCAACACATTTCTCTGCTATATACTTCAATGTTTCTTCTGGCGCTAATTGATAAAATAGTCCAGTCTCATCACCACTGAAAATGTCGTCAGACCAATAACTGTTTGCAAAGTCTTGGCCACTCCGAAATCAACCATTCTGACGTCATTTCTCAATCCACAGAATTTGCTTCCCCGCTTAATTTCCAACTGTAATGTCATGCCTTTCCTTCCACATGTCCAGCCACCCTTCCGAGCACTCAAGGTCGCTTTCTAAAACACGGACGAAATCGTGGTTCCAAGCCTCGGCTTTTATACCGCGATCGAGGTCTGAATCCTTGTGCGATTTCTAAAACGAAGTCGAGACGCTGCTTGAGAAGAAACGAGGTTCGTGGGTTTTATATATGACAACGCAGCTAAGAATCGATTTTTATTCCTAATAAACAGTCGATATTAGAAAGAAATGAACATCGGAATTAATATCTATATGTGACCCGTTGCGCAAAAACGGACCTAAAGTCGTGAAAGGAAATTTTACAGGAGAACAAATAACGAATTTGCGGTGTAAAAACTGCATTTCTATGTTTTGACATTCTGCGCTACCTGTAGGCTTTTTTTTAACATACTACACTAGGACGTAGTTTTACACAGTGCTTCTTAAAGACATAAATGTTTCTTATGGTTACTAAGAAAACAAATGAAAACTTTAATTTGAATTTTTCTCGAAAAGTACATAATGTAATATTAGTATTCAATAAGTAATATATTAAAAACTATAGCACCTAAAACCATTAATTTTTTTAATGCTCAGTATTTCATTCTTTTTTTGAAACCACAAAAAAAGAGAAATCCTACTTTAGGTCCCATTTCCTGCAACTAGTCACATATATATTTTTTGAACTGGTAATGGAAATTACAGGAAAACGGCTGAACGGATTTTAATGAATGACTCGTTTTTATTGAATTGCAGTAAGTTACATTCTTTTGTTCTTAGCTAAGTTATTGTTATATTTACTAATTTACAGAATATAATCACAATCTAGTATATATGAGCCGTTCAGAGCAAAAGTGATGTAAGTCAAAATTGAGTAATGAGGTTTAAAGTAAAAATCTGTAAAATACAGCGTAAAGTTGCAATTAATATGGTCTTCTTGCTATCCACTGACTAATAATAGTTTAAATAAATTGAATATTAATTGCTACTTTGCGCTGTATTTTACAGAATGTTTACTTTAACCCTCATTACCCATTTTTGACTTACATCACTTCTGCTCTGAACGGCTAGTCACGAAGTTTGGGGTGATTTTTTGCAGAGGCCAGAGTTATCTTTCCGAAAGATCCACCAAGGTGAGTTTATAAAACATACTATGTACGAGTACTTTATGAAAATAATAAATAAACCATATGTATTTAATATTTCAATAATGGAAGGAAGGTGTTAATATTTTCAAAAGAACACGATAACGAAAGTACAATACATTTTGTCGTCTGCTATGGAAGGGGTATCTGATGAGGCGTTAGTAGCGATCCTAGTGGTTAGCAACTATCTATGGATGCATATTCCCAACGTCGTGACTGTATATACTAGACTTTGATAAAATTGTGTGTGTTTAAAATACTAGCATTACTTGGTATTTAATAGGGAACGGATTTTTATGTACCAGAATGGTATTGATCAAACAATTAGCAGAAGTTGAGTGTTTATGTTGTAGTTTATGCTTTGTTTATAACTACTACCAACATTAACTACCTGAAAACCAGTTTCTAAGGAATTAATAACCTAAATATTAACTGGATTAAAATTTCAGTTGAAACTAAAATTTAGCATGGTTCTATTTTCACATAGCCTATAATAGGCCTAATACGTGGAAAGTAGCAGTAGCATAAAACTTAAAATAAGAAGACAAAATCACGTTTTCTTCATATTCTTATAGGTCCACGTCATTTTCAAGTATTACATAAAATATAAAACATTACTGTAAATACTAAGAACTAAATTATATCGTCTTACAGACATAAAGGTGTAATTAATATAAAATATTATATCTTACTTCCCGCAAAGCAACAAAGTGTAAAAATTATTATATCTATTTCACATTAATTTTTCTCTTTACTGTTTATTATTCTTGCATTTAGGGTCATCACCTTTAGCATTAAAACTTAAATAAATTATACATATATTGCACATATATCAGGCCAATTTGGATGTGCGGATGTGGTGAATTATTATATACATTAGAATAGAATTACTGTATTTCATATGCATTCATTTGTTTGAAAGTCGTTGGTATGGATCCATAATAATAAGAGAAATAATATAAGTTACATGAACGTATATTTCAATTTATCCTTGCTAGACTACGATAGGTAAACGTGTTAATGCTCCATAGGCCAATGTTTGTCTAAAATGAAAAGGCTGGGGTGACAGAGCCTAAAGCTGTGCACAGAAAGGGTAACTAAGAATAAAGAAGAGGAAAAAAAAGAGAATTATACAGGATAAAAATCACGTGTGGTTGGAGATCTCCTCTGTTGATTGAGGGATGCTTTTTAGTAGTCGGCGCATGAACAGTCTCCCCGTCCACGTATTATTTTATACTGCTTTCATACGTCTTCCCCAGATAATAAGCCAGTATAATAAGAGAATCCTTTTGAGGAAAACAGTGATGCAAAGCTTGTGTTACTGCGGCCGTATCCGGGATAGCACCACACAGTTTATTCTATGGGAATATCAATTCGAATGGACATGAAGCGCTTGTGTTCTTAAGTAAACAAGAAGAATTGAAAAGTCATAATGACTGACTCGTTATGTATTTGACTGATCGATTGGCTGGGTACGTTATTGACTGACTGACTGACATCGCCTTACTTACTGACACTGATTGACTAAATCAAAGATTAGTTGAGTAACCAGCCGATTGACTGAATGAATGACTGACATTAACTTACCGACTGGAATTGGTTAACTGAAGGACGGTTGATTAACCACCCGATTGACTGACTGACTGAATGACAGATTCTCTGATTGACAAACTTACTGATTGCTTGAATTTTTGGCTGACTAGTTTTGTTAGCTACATTATTAGCTAGATATTTATTGACTGTTTGTTTGGTGGAGGCTAGGAATATGGAAATTGAAAAACAGGAGGGTTACTGTACAGCAGGCATGTCAATTGATGCCCACAGTCAATTAGAGCCCAGGAGTAGCTGCGCGCTTTAGAGCGGAAAGGAAAGAAACAGACGAAAGAGGTGGTATATGCCGCTTGGTCGGGCTATATTCAGGGATGGCCAGCACTTATTCAATATATAAAGGGAAGAGAACTTATTAAAACTGTATCCATGTTAATTTTTAGATTTACCTGAGAAGTATAAGTGCATTATAAGAATGTAAGTTTTAATTTTAATGCTCATTTTTCACAAGTGAATTTTTTTATTCAAAAGAAATATTTTCTCAACTTCTCGTATAGAAAAGTGAAATTTTCAGGTATAGGCCTATTTATTTAGTAGCCTTACAGAATGTTTTCGTAAATCTAATATACCGTATATACGTATTACTGAAGATAGCGTATTGAAAATTTTGAAAATATTCGCATGGAAATTGTTTGTAAGGAAATGAATTAACAAAGCAACTACTGTTACATCATAAGCAAAAGGTACGTGCCCATGTGTTGTAAAAATGTCTGCTCTATAGCTTCAGCAGATTTCGAGAAAATAATTTAATATTCTGATGATAGGAAATTGCTTACAAATATCACCTTAAAAGCATAATGTGGTAAGTCTTTTGTTATGTAATATTAGTTACACTTAAAACAGATACAGTACCTAGGTAACTTTGCTTTGTACTGTAATATTGTTTTGATGAGTTTATTGATTACTTTTGTAAGGCTAAAGATACCATCAATATAAATTCCAATTTATCATGTCATACTCAATCTCTTTCTTTGGAATATCACTTTCTTTATGAATGATGTGTTTCATCCACTTAATACAGTATAATATTATACTACTATGGAATTTAAGTGAATATTCCTTCTTAACTCTCTATTATGATATTAAGATTTAAAACACAAGTGCAATATTAAGAAATCAGTGTTAGTACTTTTGTTTTACAGACAATATAGATGATATTAAACAGAGAGAAGCTATATAAAAATGACATAAAATTTCACGTTCCGTTTGAAGTTTGTGCACCACTGTTTTTTTAATCCAACAGGTTGTTTATTCATATACACAACCCTTCCTCTTTCCATACTTAGCGCTTGCTGCCCGCGCACGACATCAAGGTCAGAAAAATGCGCTTGCTTTGACATCACTGCTGTAAAGTAAGATATCTGCCCACTTTGCGGCATGGGAGAAGACGTGTCGTATTAGAATGTCAAGAAAGAGACAATACAAGGAAACAGTGATGAGATAAAAAAATTGAGTATGATTAGATATGTAGCATATAAGAAAATATCCACACCTGTGGAGTAACGGTCAGCGCGTCTGGCCCCGAAACCAGGTGGCCCGAGTTAGAATCCCAGTCGGGGCAAGTTACCTGGTTGAGGTTTTTTCCGGGGTTTTCCCTCAACCCAATACGAGCAAATATTGGGTAACTTTCGATGCTGGACCCCGGATTCATTTCACCGGCATTATCACCTTCATTTCATTCAGACGCTAAATAACCTAGATGTTGATAACCCTGTAGTACAACTAGGCTAATCTATACTAATAATAAATCTGTAGCCAAAATTTTTCTGGTAACTTTGGATTTTCCAATAATAATTGGCGTTAACATGTATAATTAACCATCCTGAAAACGAAAATCGCTTTTTTTAGATTTTTGTTTGCATGTCTGTCTGTCTGAATGTTTGTTATCTTTTCACGCGATAATGACTGAACCGATTTATATGAAAATTGGAATATAAATTAATTTCGTTGTAACTTAGATTTTAGGGTATATGTCATTCAAAATACTTTATTTAAAAGGGGGGTTATAAGGGGGCCTGAATTAAATAAATCGAAATATCTCGCTTATTATTGATTTTTATGAAACATATTGCACAACAAAAGTTTCTTTAAAAATAATTTCGATAAGTTTTATTCTATACAACCTGAGATAAATGAGTTTTTTTCCTTCAGGGAAGAACTAAGATTGTATTTCTGTCAATGTAATTTTATTAACAATTAACCAATAAATAATAACAACGCCATCTAAGGCGCTGTACTGAAATAAAAACAAATGGCTTCGTCTATAAGGGACCTTGTACAGCAACAATCGAAAGCTATTAAACATAGCCTAAGAGAATGTTTCTGTGTTTGTAAGAAGTAATATCGGAAGCTAATTAATTCTTTAATTATTATTTCACCCTGGAAAGTGTAGTTTCTCTAGATGGACATATACACCTTCTGAAACATATTTATACACATTAAAACTAAATGATATGTAAATCTTCATTAAACTATAACCAATTAAGAAACATGTTAAAGTAATTGTCATTGCACCAAATGATTGTTGACCAAAATAAAATAAAATTAAAACATATTAAACGAAGCCTTCTATCAAACACGAATATTCTCTCGATCAAAAATTATAACAGGTGCAGCAACTAGGGTACGGCTAGTACTATATACGAGAATTAAAAAAAAATTAAGGATAGTGAAGCTGGTGAGTGAGTGAGTGAGTGAGTGAGTGAGTGAGTGGTGAGTGAGTGAGTGAGTGAGTGAGTGAGTGAGTGAGTGAGTGTGTTTTTCCCTGCTTAGAGAATAGGGGTGTGGTATATAGATATGTTTAGGAGAGGGGTTGTTTTTAGATCGAACTAATTTCTTGGGAATACCAAATTCAATAAGAATATTTCATATGCCTTTTTTTATGAATAACTGATGTACTGCTTATAATTTTTCTCCATTATCTGTCGAATACAAAAATCTGATCAATGTTATACGCCGAAAAGCACTGATGATCCCCAATAATTTCATCTACGTACGGAGTTAATCTTCTCAAAAGAATATTGATAAAATTTTGTACGACGTCAAAAAAGTGATATTCCTCGAAAGTTACACAGTTGGTTTTGTCCCCTTTTTAAAGTCCGTATAGGTCAGTTTCTATCTGATACTTTTCCAATTCACTGCGGGCTAAAGCAGGGAGATGCACTATCACCTTTACTATTTGACTTCGCTTTAGAATATGCCATTAGGAAAGTTCAGGATAACAGGCAGGGTTTGGAATTGAACGGGTTACATCAGCTTCTTGTCTATGCGGATGACGTGAATATGTTAGGAGAAAGTACACAAACGATTAGGAAAATACGGAAATTTTACTTGAAGCAAGTAAAGCGATCGGTTTGGAAGTAAATCCCGAAAAGACAAAGTATATTGACCAGAATATTGTACGAAATGGAAATATAAAAATTGGAGATTTATCCTTTGAAGAGGTGGAAAAATTCAAATATGTTGGAGCAACAGTAACAAATATAAATGACACTCGGGAGGAAATTAAACGCAGAACAAATATGGGAAATTAATTATTAGGTTAGAAGCTCTTATCATCCAGTCTGCTGTCCAAAATCTGAAAGTTAGAATTTATAAAACAGTTATATTACCGGTTCTTCTGTATGGTTGTGAAACTTGGACTCTCATTCTGAGAGTGGAACATAGTTTAAGGGTGTTTGAGAATAAGGTGCTTAGGAAAATATTTGGGGCTAAGCGGGATGAAGTTACAGGAGAATGGAGAAAGTTACACAACGCAGAACTGCACGCATTGTATTCTTCACCTGACATACTTAGGAACATTAAATCCAGACGTTTGAAATGGGCAGGGCATGTAGCACGTATGGGCGATTCCAGAAATGCATATAGAGTGTTAGTTGGGAGACCGGAGGGAAAAAGACCTTGAGGGAGGCCGAGACGTAGATGGAAGGATAATATTAAAATGGATTTGAGGGAGGTGGGATATGATGATAGAGACTGGATTAATCTTGCACAGGATAGGGACCGATGGCGGGCTTATGTGAGGGCGGCAATGAACCTTCGGGTTCCTTAAAAGCCATTTGTAAGTAAGTAAGTAAGTTGTTTTTAGATAGTAGCTAATTGAATGTGTTATAGTACGTTAAAAAAATTATATTGGACTAGTTTTTAGGGCAATGTAAGACTTGGCATAGGTGAATAGAATTGTAAAGTAAGTCAGATCTGGGGTAATATAGAATTGAAAGAGGTCTGTCTTACAGATATAATTATGATAGGTGAATAAATACAAATATCATATCATATCATATTGACTGATTGAATAACGGACGGTCTCAATAGCTGACTGCGTGATCGACTGGCGTGACTGACATGATTGAAGCCACCAGCGAGGCTCTATCGGCTAAGGAACTTTCCTGCCGATCCAGAGTTCCGTTCGGGCGCGAGTTCGATTCCCGCTTGGGCTTATTGCCTAGTTGGTTTTTTTCCCGAGGTTTTTCCCTACCGTAAGGCAAATGTCAGGTAATCTATGGTGAATCCTTGGTCTCATCTCTCCAAATACCATCTCGCTATCACCAATCCCATCGACGCTAAATAACCTCGAAGTTGATACAGCGTCGTTAAATAACCAAGGAAGAAGAAGACTTGATTAATTGACACGACTGATCGAATGACAGATTTTCTAATTGACTGGCTAACTTATTGTCTGTTAGAATTTTTGACTGACCAGTTTTTTTAGTTAGGTATCTTAAATCTACTTATTAAAAGATAGAATGAAAATCGAAGATCTATGAAATTAATGGAGAGCTAAACAAATAACACACAGGCCTAACATTCAAAATAAGTAATTGAAATGAAATCAACAAGAATTCCAGAGCAACGGTTATCTTTAAAAGCATTATATTAACAACCACAAAGAAGGAGGGATTTAGGAAAACTCTACCATAGATGGAGGACCAATTTGTGTAATAGCAGAACGGGCAAATCATACAAAACTGCAATAGGGAATAAGAAGAAGATAATATTTTCCTCACTTAGAGATTTAGAAATATTAAACTATAAACAAGATCATATACAGAGAAAGAAATTAGACATGCTTCCGAATAATATACAAAATTAATGAAAATGATAGAAAGAAATTTAAAATAAATAAATTCAAATAGATAAGTGAATGATATTAAATGGAAAGGTGAAGAAGGAGAAAATTAGAGGAAAACAGAATGAAAAGACAGAAAGTAATAAAGAACCAGGACAGAAAAAGAGGAAATGGAAGACAGATAACTAAAGGCATGAGGAAAAGAAAAAAAAGTGATAAAGAAAAGGAAATAAGAAAGATGAAGAGAAAACGAAAAACGGAAATAAAAAATAAAACAGTAGAATGAATGCAAAAACACAAAGGAGGGAAGAATAAGGTCAAGGTAAAGGGAGAAACAAAGAAATGAATAAGAGAGAAAGGTTGTTAAAGAGAAAAAATAAGAATGAAAAGAAAGGCAAAAGAAAAAAAAAATAAATATATGAATATCAAAAGATATATCCGATAGAAATTTTAGATCAAATTCTTAGTTCTTAATTTTAATAAACGAAAATCTTACTAAAAGAACAACAAAAATTGAAGAAATAGCGTATTATTGAACACATTTCCCAGGTCCAAGAAATTTAATGAAATGAAAAATTCTTTATTGTTTTCCAGTACAAGAATACCGTACATAATGTGGTTTTAATTGCTGAGAAATTTTCATTTATTATGTGTCCACATATATATGGAAATTTCTCATGAACATGAACTTTAAGCCCTTCTTAGCCTAAGAATTCCACTCAACTACTGAATATAAATTGGCGGATTTCTTTAAGAGATTGGGTCAAGACCCAGTCTTGTTTCGTCAGTATAATATGGAGATTCCGTTCTTATAACACAAGAAATTTAAACGAATCATAAAAATGTACACGAAACTTAAGCAAAGTTAAGACAAAGTGAAGTAATCTCGACAATGAAATCTGCGTCATTATTCTGACGGAATATGAACCGCGTTCAAAACGGTCACGTCTAGCTAAACGCTTCTGGGAGGATAAGAACTGCTTGTAATCCCCCTTTACTTCTGTCTCTTTGTTATAAAAGAAATTTTAATTGGGCGGTCAACGTTTGCTGAAAAAGGTGAGCCTAACCCCGCGACCGCACTTTTGGACTATGAATATAAGAATAAAATAAATGTCTTGTTTGATTGTACTCATACATGGTCTCTGGGATCAGGTTTTTCCACAGTCACGTGTTGGAAGTGAACCATTACAATGTTGTCTCCGTATTTCGTTGTCTCTAGCAGAAATTCATGGTATACAAACGCTAAAATGGGTTTATATATTGTGTGGGTGTCTCTAATTAGGTGGAATTCCATGATAGCTGATCTGTCCAGTTCCTGATTTTCATAATCAGATTACATCGAATTATTTTATAAGGGTAAACGAGGTCATACCCAAAATTGAAGGGTTAAGAACCATAGCGGGCCAAGCGCCATTTATTAAAAACGGAGATAGCAAGGTTTAAAGTTAAGTAAATACCATAGTTTAATTAGATTGACTTATCATTAGTTTTAATTTACATACTTTAATTCACTTGCTATATGCTTCGTTAAATTATGGTAATCACCAGACTTCGCGGAATTGCCACGAGAATCGCAAGGATTACTACGCACGCGGTATAGACTGTATGAGAAGGGGGCGTGCAGCGGATGGAGTATGCCTCTAATGTAAACACTGAGCAGTAGACTACGGTTACAATAAAACCTGTATCTTGCATTCAAGAAATATAATGAATGGTCATTGAAGTAGGAAATGTCTAAACATGTAAATACACAATTATTTTGTAGTCAGATATATTAACTCTTAAAATTTAATGTAATATACTCACATCATCCTTGAATAATGTATGTGCATTGCAGTGAAGACTTACGTACATTTTGAGCGACTGCAACGTGAACCTCCTCCGATGGTCACTCAAACAGTTTTTATATTGGGAAAATGTGCGTACATCACACTATGTAATAGGTGCATATTTGAAGAACGAGAAACCACTACTTGTTAGTACACCAACTTCAGACGTCTTGTCGTGTCCTGATAGTACATCATTTGTAATACGAAGTTGTGAATAGGCAGAATTTTTAGCAATAATGTTTCTCAACTTACATTTCACGTTTTCTGAAATTAGTGAATTGTTATTTTCGATACCGATTTGTGATAATTTATCCACTATATTAAGGGCTTCTGAGATTTGTAGTTTAGACGATTCTAACAGGGTGATGCTTTTGGACACGATTTTAAAATTAGAATCAACGAACAGAATATCTTCCAATAGCTGTTCAAAAGGCAATGATCTTACAGCTGCAACAGCGGAACTGTCTGTGCTATCTAATGCATCAATTACCTCCATTATTTTGCCGTAATATTCTGCATAATAATTAACAGCATCCAACCATGTTTTCCAACGGGTCAAGACTGGCTGCGGGGGTAAGAGTATTCCAGGGGCAATTGTTTCGAACAGCAACACTCTCGTTGTAGTATGTTTGATTGAATTCTTGTCTGCACTGAACATATATGTTAAACTTTGACTATTCCAACCACAGTAATGCAAAAACAAGTGCTTACTTAGGTATACATTAGCTGTAGCTGCTCTATCTATTTGGACCGGTCACAACTCTTAACATGAACTGCTTATACTATGAGACCGGGCGGTCGCTCACCTCCTCTATACTACCGTACATCGGCAACCTGATTGCATGCTGTGTGTGGCAATTCAACGAAGTCTAGTAATCACTTAATTTTAACCCTTGTTTTTAATAAATGGCGCTTGGCCCACTATGGCGCTGCACCCTTCAATTGACGTTGTTCAGGGGACTAGGATGTTAAATTTACCTGTTGTGGTTTGCAAACTTGTACCATGTAAAGCAATAATCATTTGTCAAATGGAGAAAACGATATAATTTTGAAATAATAAATCTTGGCAATACATATTATTTTCATTTGATCAAATTCCTTAGGTTTGCGTGTAAATTTTTAACTGTCTTCTCTTAAATTACACACCATAGCAATATAGAGACGTTGGCCGTCCTAAGAAGGAGATAGATGTACTGTATTCCATTGGAACCGAAACAAAATCTTAAGGCCTATTGTGAAGGTCATGACGACGATGATAATTATTATTATTATTATTGTTGTTGTTATTATTATTATTATTATTATTATTATTATTATTATTATTATTATTATTAGGGTCTATTAATATTTAAACACAGACGTGTCTTTTACTTCATCGAGCAATAGACCTATTAGTCTGTTTTCTGCTTATCGCCTATCTTAGGATATCACATTCCTTTTCATGCATAAAGTATCCAGACCACACATGGAAGAGTTGACTCGTAATTTAATTTACTCCCCTGAAATTTGACTACTTTTTATTCGGTCCCCGACGGCCGCTTCCAACATGACTCTGTGTCCGACATGCGGCATGTAATATTAAAATAAGTACTAACTACACGTCCACACACAGTCAGATGTCTCCGCGTATTTCCCCTTTGTCCTTAATGACTTGGCTGTTATAGACAAAACATGACAGCACCTTGTTTTAATGCACACATGTGACCTCCAATGAATGTACATTGGAAAATAAATTTGATACTTTATACAATGTGTGCAACAGGACGAGAATTTCAAGCAGGCAGTCATAATCAATAGGGAACGTACTTACGTGCCTCGTACGTGCTGATGAACGGTGGCTTTAAGCACTCTTATTAAGTTTAAAGGTTTAACTGCAGACAAAGCGAGCACATGTTCATGCCTCTTGTTAATGTTCTTTTCAGGGTAATATTATTACTACTGAAATACAAATAAGTACAAAATACAAATAAAATATAATCTATACTAATAATCAGGGAACGGATTTATATGGACTAAAAATATATGAAATATGTAAATATATATGTAGTTATTTTTACCAAAATATGGAATTAAATATGGATTTTTACCAAAATATGGAATTAAATATGGACTTAAAATTATAAAAAAATGACTATGTACGTTAAATATTGGTACATTTTAATCAAACTAAACAAAAATATAATGGACGTACCTTATCTTCCAATGTAGTTTCAACAAAACACAATTTTTATTGTCTGTTACCATAACAATAGGTTACAAACATTTCTTTCAAGTGCTGAAAAGTGAATCTTCTTCTATTGTCTCTGAGGATAGATTTATACTGACTAAAAGAGCGTTCGACGTCACAAGAAGTAACTGGTACATAATTCAATTTCACAATGTCTGCTGGGGATAAGTTTAATCTTCACTGTTGATTCACCACTCATCACAGCAACAACCTTTGTAGTTCTTCATATCCAGGGTTTTTTTGAAAGTACAGTGTCCACCTTAGCTCTTACTGCATCTGCAACTTTACCTCTAACGATTCAGTTGTTCCACAGTACTATTTATAATTTCAAAACTTTCAGATAGTGAAAGGTGCCTATTTTGGAGACTTTTGAGCGTTTTTATGATGCATGAAAATGTATGCTGAATGTGAGCTAAGTCATTCTTCACACTTATGTCACAGGTAACTGTTTTCGCAGTATCAATTGAGACTGCATCTTCAGAGTCCAATGCAAGGAGAACATTGTTAATAGAGTCTATATGTTCGGCATAATATTCAACTGCTTCTAGCTATGTACCCCATCTAGTTAAAATTGGCTTTGGTGGCAATGGAATTTCAGGGTACATTTCTTTCAACACGTTAACTCTACTGGGAGCTTTGAGAAATACTTTTTCACTGATGAAATCAACAAATCTACTTTAGGGAAATTGTCTCTGACCACTTCTGCCACACGATGAAATGCATGCGCCACACAAGTAAAATGAGTCAATTTAGGATATACAACAGATAATGCTTGTCCAGCTTTGACCATATAAGGGGCAGCATCGCTAATAAAGAATAACACATTATCGTACATAATACCCTTTGGCCACAGGATACCCATAGCTTCGTTGAACAGTTTAACTATAGTTTTGTTATTGCACTTTTCTAGAACATCACAATGTAAAAGAATTCGTTCAGAATATTGTTCACTTAACAAACCGATAACTACATTACCAACAAGTCTACCTTCTTTGTCGGGAGTCTCATCAATGGAAACCCAAATTGAACTATCTTTAATTTCATCTCTTATCTTCTGTATTGTCTCATCGTAGATGGATGGAGCATACGTCTTCCTAAGTGTTGACTCATCCGGGATTGTATGTTGAGTATATTTTTCAAGGAATTCCTGAAGACCTTATTCTTTAGTTTGTAGAGAGGAATATCAGCAGAGATGAGAGAACGGCACAGGTCGATGTTAAACTCAGATCTTACATTCGATGTTGTTGGTTGTGTTAAAAACAATTGTCTCTGCTTGGAATTTAGTTGTTTGTTGGCCTGATGTTTACTAGTTGTAATGTGTTGTTGCACCAGGAACTTTTGTGTAGATGATACTGCACACTGACACAAATTACAAAATAATATTTTATTGTCAGTTGATAAACCATCTTCTTGTTAGTTTTGATTTTAAATTGACTGAATTACTTTTGGCATATTTACCGTCTTTATAGTATGATTTACAAAACTGAACCTATGTGTACTCTGACTGGCATTTAACTGTTGAGCTGCACAACTGAAGTCTGTTAAAAATTTTAAATTAAATTAATACAGTTTTGTAACTTACTTTCCCATTGTTGATAGGACTGCTAATTTTCAAATAACTCTGATGTTAAAGGGATTACTGAACATGTGTTTAAATCTCTATTGTTGAAATGTATTTTTAAAAGTTAATGGAATTTTGTTTTGTTTTATTGTTAAACCTAATATAATATGGACTGTTTTATATGAAATATGGAAAATATATGGAAATTAACGAAAATATGTACTAAACTCTAAAATATGGAAAAATATGGAAAATAAAAGTAGGATTTTTCAACCCTACACATTGTGAAACATAAAGATAATGCAAAATATAAATTATATTAGCTTTATAATAAATATGTATTTACATATAAATCCTTTCCTGCTAATAATAAATATGTAGCCGAAATTTTTCTGGTAATTTTCGATTTTCCAAAAATAATTGGTCCTAACATATATAATCAACCACCCTGAAGCCGAAAATCGCATTTTTTTAATTTTTGTTTGTATGTCTGTCTGTATGTTTGTTACCTTTTCACGCGATAATGGCTGAACCGATTTATATGAAAATTGGAATATAAATTAAGTTCGTTGTAACTTAGATTTTAGGCTATATGGCATTCAAAATACTTTATTTAAAAGGGGAGTTATAAGAGGGCCTGAATTAAATAAATCGAAATATCTCGCTTATTATTGATTTTTGTGAAAAATGTTACATAACAAAAGTTTCTTTAAAAATGATTTCCGATAAGTTTTATTCTTTACAAAAGTTTGATAGGACTGATATTTAATGAGATAAATGAGATTTAAAATTAAAATAATGCCATCTAAGATGGTGCAATGAATTAAGAACAAATGACTTCGTCTATAAGGGGCCTTGAACAACAACAATCGAAACAGGGGCCTTGGACATCAACAATCGAAACCTATTAAACATAGCCTACAGAGAATGTTTCTGCATTGTATGAAGTAATATCAGAAGCTAAAATCACCGATTTGTATAATTAATTATTATTATTTCACCATTGGAAAGTGTAGTTTCTCTAGATGGACATAATACTATAATGTTATTACAGTAACGTCTGAGTAAATCGAGGACAGGTAAGATTAAAATAGCTTCTTATGCACAGAAAATTTGATAGGTTATTTTGTACATTCGTTTTCTGCATTTCTTAGAATAATATTTATGTACACTCATTTTAATCTCAGAGAATTAACGAACAACGAGAGTGTTAGTATGCAGTAATAGTACTTAGCTTAGCAATCCATTATTTTATAATTTAAATTTTAACTATGCTCAATTGAATCGTGTTAAAATACATAAAATATATATGCAATAAATGCAATGCAAAAAAAAAAGTTGGGTAATGAGCGAAGCAGATTATCTTGCGCTGTTGTAAAAGTTGTTCCCTGGATCAAACGTCCTATTTTAATTATGTAATTACTTTATATTTATTTCTAACAGGTGCAGCGGAGCGCACGGGTACGGCTAGTAATACATATAGGCCTAGATGCGTTTCCAATTCACTGCGGGCTAAAGCAAGAAAATGCACTATCACTTTTACTTTTTTAACTTTGCTCTTCTAGAATATACAATTAGGAAAGTCCGAGATAATGGAGAGCGTTTGGAATTGAACGGATTACATCAGATGCTTGTCTATGCGGATGACGTGAATATATTAGGAGAAAATCCACAAACTATTAGGGAAAACACGGGAATTTTAATTGAAGCAAATAAAGAGAGAGATTAGGAAGTAAATCACGAAAAGACAAAGTAGGCCTATGTGACTAGGTTTCTTGGCCAGAACATAGTACGAAATGGAAATATAAAAATTGGAAATCTATCCTTTTGAAGAGATGGAAAAATTCAAATGTCTTGGAGCAATAGTAAGAAATGTAAATGACACTCGGGAGGAAATTAAACGCAGAATAAACATGGGAAACGCTTATTATTCGGTTGAGAAGTTTTGTCATCCAGTTTGCTCTCAAATAAGTAAAAGCTATGATTTATAAAACATTTATATTACCGGTTGTTTCGTATGGCTATGAAACTTGGACTCTCACTTTGAGATAGGAATATAAGTTAAGGATATTTGAGAATAAGGTGCTTAGAAAAATATTTAGGGCTAAAAGGGATGACGTTACGGGAAATAGAGAAAGTTATGCAACGCAGAACTGCACGCATTGTATTCTTCACCTGACATAATTAGGAACATTAAATGCAGACGTTTGAGATGGACAGGACATGTAGCACGTATGGGCGAATCCAGAAATGCATATAGAGTATGCTATTAGTTGGAAGGCCACCGGAGGTGAAAAGACCTTTAGGGAGGTCGAGACGTAGATGGGATGATAATGGTAATATGGATTTGAGGGAGGTGGGATATAATGCTAGGGACTGGATTAATCTTGCTCGGATAGGGACCGATGGAGTGCTTATGTGAGAGCGGAATTGAATCTCCGGGTTCCTTAAAAGCCATAACTAAGTGTACAGATCTAAGAATAAAACAGAGAATATAATAATTAATTCCCGATTCTTAGATTCGAACCTATTCTGTTGCTATCTCATTAATCTAGAAACGTAGCTTTTATTTCATGTTTCATGTACAAACGAATAACATACTATTAAATTTTATAGAATTTTATAGGATCTAAAAATTCCTAATTCGTTTTTGACTGTTTAACATTATATATATAATATATATAAGTCTGTATTTTATTTATTTTAAGGTGACTGTGGAACTCGCTGAAATATTACATAGTAGGCCTATTGCAGTTCATTGCAGCATAAATACCTTAATGTCGGCAGCGTTCTTTGAAAAGAAAGATCTATGCGAAAACAATGTATGCAGTGGACGACAATCTGTAGAAATATTGAGCAAATTTTAAAATAAAAGGACACATGTCAGAGTCAAACGTAGCACAAGCACGTGATCATGACATTGGGAAATAATAGCCTGTGTTCTATCCACGTAAGGCGTGAGAAGTTTGATTCGTTATCGTTCAGTAGTGAACTAGTGATACAGATTTCAGTATTGTTGCTCGTAGAATATAATTCAGTTTGCTCAATTAAAGGGATTTTTATTATGCAAACTGAATTTTATTTTATGAATAGCAATTCACTCTGGCAGTAGACTACTTCTTGGGGATTTATATGAGGAGGTTTCACTTCTGAAAATCTATCATACTTAATATAGCTTATTGTTCAGGTCATGTTCAGGAGCGTTGATGATATAGTTATTTGCGGATGTAAAAATTTAAACTTAATAGGCATAGATTATTAATATGCATTAATATTAGTAAATTTCCATGAAACTCTTGATGGCCACAACGTTAATCAAACAACATTATGATGTTATAATAACATATCATATCATATCATATCATATCATATCATATCATATCATATCATATCATATCATATCATATTTTATTTCATTATCATATTTTATCGACGCTGTATCAACTTTATTATTTTTATTTAGCGTCTTTATAATTGTTTACTTTTTATTACTTTGTTTACATTTTGCGAATGTACAAAATAAACTTTAATTCAATTTTGAAATTAAATTGAACAATTGAGTAAGGGACAAACTATAAATTAGCAACAAAACTAAAGTATGCGAAAAACTGTCCACACCTCTATACGAAATAAAATATTTCTTCCAATGATTTAGATTCTGGAAAAGTCCCCAATATCATATATATAATATCACATCATATCATATACACATTACTCAATTGTTTAATTTAAATTTAAAAATTGAATTAAATTTTATTTTGTATAAGACAATTTAATATGTGTTTTTAGATAGTATTGTTCTAAATTAATGCATTAATTAAATTTGTTAAGTAGGATAAAACCACTCTGTGAATTATTATTGTTACAATATTGTGTTCTTAGTGGTAATTACATTACCTCTAATGTGTCATGTAATATAACATTAACCTAGACAAGAATTTACATAATTTTGTACATCAATCATTAAGTAATAAAAATTTATGATTACCAATTAAAAAAAAAGTATAATAATAAATAATAATATATACCTATATCATATCATATCACATATCATATCATTATCATATATCATATCATATCATATCATATCATATCATATCATATCATATCAATCATATCATATCATATCATATCATATCATATCATATCATATCATATCATATCATATCATATCATATCATATCATATCATATCATATCATATCATATCATATCATATCATATCATTATCGGTTGTCACTTAAAAGATAAAGATGTATAGTTTTTTTGTTTGTTTTTTTTTTCATTTCAACTGCAATTGTTATCAATATCAATCAGTACTATTATTACAAAAATCGTCACCTACACCACTATCATTATCAATATCACCATGATTACTAGTAGAGTCACTTGTCACTACTAAGGTACCATCACCACCACCATTTTTACAACTGATATAATTTCTATCGCGACATAAGGACCATAATGGTAATAACCTTCTTCACCTCTCGCAGCAGCATGGTTACTCTGACCATCACCACTAGTACTGTAATAGTCATAAACATCATGATGCCATCTGTGTGAAGAGTCTCGCCACTTGAATGATTTATTAAAATTGACTAAAATTCCGGGAGAACGGAAGTTAGTTTGCTTGAATACAAAGCCAGAACTGTCGCATTAGATGCAAGACTGTACATCTGGGTTAAGCAAGAGCATCCAAATAATTGGATAATCGCTGCCTCTCTGTAACTTTATACGCCGCTACCGAGTTTTGCATGGGAATGACACACTGGTTTAAATCTGGAAGTTTTTATCTTTGCCTTGACTAGTTTCCAAATAAAAACAAAGAGACGGTAGTACGGCAGGAATAAGAAGCAGCGGTAGTAAAAGAAGCGGTCATTTTGGTGATGAAATTCCTCGATAGCAACAATAAGACAAGTTTCTTCACGTCCTCCTCTCATCTCCATCGCGCGCATATACAATCATGTTGACAAGTTTACAGCCCCCGCTGAATGAATACTTCAAACATTTTAATTATTATTAGTATTCTAACCGGGGGAATAAAGAAAAAAGACCCGTCTGTCTTTCTCTCTCTACTCCCATCTCTTTCGTTTCTCAGAAGAAAAGGAACAAAATATACATGATGCCGCTCCTGTATGACGTACTGGTGTCTATGTTAGTCATGAGAAATTGCTACTGAGGTTTACAACCGCTGAATAATGAGAATCTTATGTTTCAGAATAAAATGTCGGGGTTACAAGAAAGGTTTCTGCACCTTCGTTAGATAATATTTAGTCTTGCTACCTGTGGATATTTCCATGCCGCTCTCGAAGGACGATTGTGGGTGGGTAATGTGTAAGAAAAAAAATGTGTGGTTAAAGAAGATCTCTCTCCAGATAACTGAAAGGAAAATGCGTGACTGTGTTGATGCATATTTCTGTCTGATTTTAGTCTTAAAACAGGTTGCAGTATATACAGAAAAAAACAGAGTCCATAAAAAAATGTATACACTTTTTCTCAGACTGTATTGGGATATTGTTATTGTCAATTGATTTGAATTATGAGTATGTTGTAGTATGGTCTTTCGCTCAACAGATGTCGGTACTTTCATCACGATAGTGAGGAAACAAATGGCTGGAGCACGCTTGACGTTCGAGCAGCGAAACATGGTGTTGGATAAAAAAATTCTGAAAATGCTTTCTGAAGGGTTTATGAAGTTTGACGATGCCGTTGAAGTGCAGTGTCAGTGGGGGAGGGAGTACAAAACAGAATTCGCCTAACAATTAAACGCATTATTGATAAGTTTGAGGCGCATGGAAGAATTTGTGATATTCACAAAGGAAGATCGGTAAGACCGCGTACAGTTAAAAGTCCTGCTTCGTCTGCGAACAGCGAACATTTTGAACATCTAAAGTGACCATGTGCTTAACTAAAGACAGTACTAACATGTGTGATCGGTATTTAAATGTAAAACAAACACATAGGCTAATAAATAGTTTACGTTCCTTAAAGAGTGTATATATTTTTTTATGGACTCTGTATAAACAGTATGTATTTTTTTTTGTGGTGGGGAGGGTATAACTGATAATATTTAAGGTTTTTTGGACGATCATGCCCTTTTTCCTTACTTACATCCTTCGTAAGTTGACAATGCTGCAAGTTCTGGTTGCTACACAAATACATGAAATCACAGTGGTGTTATAACTACTTACCGCACTAGTGTGGTAAGGGTAGAAACAAGAATGGAGCTTTCATTTAGAAAATTGAATGTGATATTACAATTCGTACATTTTGCAGGCGATCCTCCATTTTCCTTCAATCTCTTCATCCATTAGTTGTGGTTGTTTAGTCAACTGTTTGAAGACGATCTGAATCTCACAAATGATACCAAGAAAGCACCATTTATGAGGCAACTAGGCCAGGAGATAATAGGGGTACGGTGGCCAGCTCCTTTCCCCCTCCATTGCATACATCGCCGACTAGCTACATATTACACTAATTATACTTCAGATGCATACAAACAATTGCTTTTCATTATGAATGAAGTATCTGCTTAAACATAAGACCACCTTAAAATATTATTTTATGTATATCTCTCATAATGAACGTTCAATAAACATTTTTCTTTCTATTAGGCCTACAATACTTTTTTTTTTGAGTTTATAATTGCAAAATTACATAGAAAATAATTATTGATTAGATTGAATTATAATGAAAATTAAATTGTAATATGGCTCTTAATAAATTATTCAAGACATGAGTAAAATGTACTTACACCTAAGCGTGAATACAATATTCATTCTTGTAAACGTGCAGAGTGTCTTGATAGCTGTTGATTCAATAACAGTTTAATACACAATTGTTCACATGAATGGTGAAAGAGAAAAATTATTGGTGTAGAAATTATAAATTATACGGTATAAGTCCAGAAGTGAAAATTTATACATCACTAATATCATAATGGAAAAATTGTAAGAAAGTATACATTTATTTATTAATTTGTTTATTTATTTATGTTCCTAATAATTATAACACAAAATATAATATAAACAGAAAAACTTTAGCTCGCCCTTGAAAGAGTAGAACTCGTGGTCAGGGACGGATTCCTGAATTCAAATTAAGAATATATAATACAAATTGTCTTATGTCTACTATACAACGAGAATATATAAATTTAAATTTACAATTTCTTAATTTTTATAAAATCAGTACATAACTTTTAAATTTAATACTAGAAGTATTAGAATTAACAAGATTAGGATATTTAAATATAAATTTGTTATATATTCTTGGGCCTAAATTACTACTATGATTAAATACTGTAACAGTGTTGCATTTTGGATCAAACAATCTTAAAGAATTCATACCTTTTGTTTCATAACTATGAGAATACAATTCAAAATTATTAAAATTTATATGTATGAATTTTATTAATACAATATAATAAATTTGTCTTATTTTAAGAACATTAAAAGTCTAAAAACAATTTCTAAGATGGAAAATTAATAGGTTTATGAAGATATATTTTAATTATTGTATTCTGTAATAATTAAAGTGGATTAAAATTGGGTTTAAATAAGCTACCCCATCCTATAATTCCATACATAATTACCGATTTAAATAAAGTTAAGTATATTGTGCGTAATAAATTTATTGACAAGTAATTCCTCAATGAAACAAAATAATATACTATTTTAAGTAATTTATTACAAAGGTAATTAATGTATTGGTTCTATTTTAAATGATTCTTGAAAATTATGCTTAAATATTTAACTTCAGAGGACTCCTTAATAATTGGACATCTACACAGTATAAGGCAACAATTAGAATTAGGCCTATGTAATTTAATACTTAATATAGATTCAGGGAGTTTGTTACATTTTTCAGGTAATGACAACAGAATAATTATAGTTTATTTTCGTTGATAGAAAGATAATTTGTCAGACCATCTTTTTATTACTTTAAGTCCATTATTTCAATTATTATATGCATCATACCAGGTTTTTTCATCTGCATAAGAAAAGAATAAACTGTAAGTCAATTTTTAATAACGATGCATAATGGAGAAAAATAATGGAAATATCATTGTATTGGTACATTAAAATAATTATATATATAATTTTTAATAAGTCGTTAATATATATTAGAAATAAAATATGGCCTAGAACTGTGCCTTGTGGAACACCTATATTAATAACTGAAGGTTCACTTGGTTTCACTGTATGAAATGCTTTTCTTATGCCCAGGAAAATACCAATACTCCCGTCATCCCGCCTCGTATCTAAAATTTCCGTTTTGCTGAGTTTTCCCACTGTCTTACAAGACTGGTTAAACATTGCAACGGTCTCTTATTTGCATTCTGAAAACAAGAAACCCCGGCTACTAACTCACAAAGTCATAACGTCTCACTGTAATGTAGAAAAATGTAACCGTGACTAAGTAGACCTATATAATATAATGTTTGTTACGTTTTGAAATATCTTTGTCGAATCATAATTTTTTTCTCTAGTGAACGTTTGAAGGATGTGAGAAGCTGCGTTTCTTGCGCATGCAACACATTGCTCAGGTAATCTCAACCTAAACAGTTCCGCTGTACCAGCAACGTGTCTTGCACACACTTCGTACTCATCCGCCGTGTGGGAAAAAAAGTTTTATCGAACTTCTAGAAATTAGTCTCCGTGGTCGATCGCTGTGCTAAACACCTCGCCAGCACCATCTATCGGAGATCTCACCAACTGCCACTGACCACTGGCCAGTTGACAGTTTGTGTGGCGGCTTTGTATTACCGCAGACAATAACATTGACCCGCCCAAAGAGGCGGGTTCACTCAGCACCTGGTTCCTGCGCCTCAAACAGCCACATTTGATATAGATGAAATGAAGACACTCCAGTTACATTGGTTTGTGTCCCTCCAGTGGCCGGATGGAATCCGTCTGTAACGCAGATGGTCTGGGTTCAAGTCCTGGTGACGCCTGCGATTTTTTATTGAATAAACCATTGAAACTTGTGATGGAAAAATTTGCAAATGTGGTTTTTGACGAATAACTACGTCGTATTCTTCACAGGTATGGAGAGAGTGACTTTGTTGATCGTCACATAAAAATGAAACCCCTCTTCTTGTCTTCCTCTTGTTCTCCTTGTCATCCACTTATCATTACCTTCCTCTTGTTCTCCTTGTCTCCGCTTGTTCTCCTTGTCAACCACTTATACTTGCCTTCCTTTTGTTCTCCTTGTTTCCACTTGTTCTCCTTTCCTTACTCTTGTTCTCCTTGTCATCCACTTATCCTTGCCTTCCTCTTGTTCTCCTTTCCTTACTCTTGTTCTCCTTGTCATCCACTTATCTTTGCCTTCCTCTTGTTCTCCTTTCCTTACTCTTGTTCTCCTTGTCATCCACTTATCCTTCCCTTCCTCTTGTTCTCCTTTCCTTACTCTTGTTCTCCTTGTCATCCACTTATCCTTGCCTTCCTCTTGTTCTCCTTGTTTCCTCTTGTTCTCCTTTCCTTACTCTTGTTCTCCTTGTCATCCACTTATCCTTGCCTTCCTCTTGTTCTCCTTGTTTCCTCTTGTTCTCCTTTCCTTACTCTTGTTCTCCTTGTCATCCACTTATCCTTGCCTTCCTCTTGTTCTCCCTGTCTTCCTCTTATTTTCCTTGTTTCCACTTGTTCTCCTTTCCTTACTCTTGTTCTCCTTGTCATCCACTTATCCTTGCCTTCCTCTTGTTCTCCTTGTTTCCTCTTGTTCTCCTTTCCTTACTCTTGTTCTCCTTGTCATCCACTTATCCTTGCCTTCCTCTTGTTCTCCTTGTCATCCACTTATCCTTGCCTTCCTCTTGTTCTCCTTGTCTTCCTCTTATTCTCCTTATCTCCGCTTGTTCTCCTTTCCTTACTCTTGTTCTCCTTGTCATCAACTTATCCTTGCCTTCCTCTTGTTCTCCTTGTTTCCTCTTGTTCTCCTTTCCTTACTCTTGTTCTTGTCATCCACTTATCCTTGCCTTCCTCTTGTTCTCCTTGTCTTCCTTTTATTCTCCTTATCTCCGCTTGTTCTCCTTTCCTTACTCTTGTTCTCCTTGTCATCCACTTATCCTTGCCTTCCTCTTGTCCTCCTTGTTTCCTCTTGTTCTCCTTTCCTTACTCTTGTTCTCCTTATCATCCACTTATCCTTGCCTTCCTCTTGTTCTCCTTGTTTCCGCTTGTTCTCCTTTCCTTACTCTTGTTCTCCTTATCATCCACTTATCCTTGCCTTCCTCTTGTTCTCCTTGTCTTCCTCTTATTCTTCTTATCTCCGCTTGTTCTCCTTTCCTTACTATTGTTCCCCATGTCATTCACTTATCCTTGCCTTCTTCTTGTTATCCTTGCCTTTCTCTGGCCATACTTGTTTTCCTCTTGTTATTCTTTTATTATCCATGTCTTCCTCTTCTTCTCCTTGCCTTCCTCTTGTTATCCTTGCCTTATTCTTGTTCTCATTGCTTTACTCTTGTTATTCTTGCCTTCCTCTAGTCATACTTGTTTTCCTCTTGTTACTCTTTTATTATCTATGTCTTCTTCTTCTTCTTCTCCTTGCCTTATTCTTGTTCTCATTGCTTTACTCTTGTTATTCTTGCCTTCCTCTAGTCATACTTATTTTCCTCTTGTTATCCTTTTATTATCCATGTCTTCCTCTTCTTCTTCTTGCCTTATTCTTGTTATCCTTGCCTTCCTCTGATCATACTTGTTTTCCTCTTGTTATGCTTTTATTATCCATGTCTTCCTCTTCTTCTCCTTGCCTTCCTCTTGTTATCCTTGCCTTATTCTTGTTCTCACTGCTTTACTCTTGTTATCCTTGCCTTCCTCTGGTCATACTTGTTTTCCTCTTGTTATTCTTTTATTATCTATGTCTTCCTCTTCTTCTCTTTGCCTTCTCTTGTTATTCTTGCCTTCCTCTAGTCATACCTATTTTCCTCTTGTTACCCTTTTATTATCTATGTCTTCCTCTTCTTCTCCTTGCCTTCCTCTTGTTCTCCTTGTCTTCCTCTTATTCTCCTTATCTCAGCTTGTTCTCCTTTCCTTACTATTGTTCCCCATGTCATTCACTTATCCTTGCCTTCTTCTTGTTATCCTTGCCTTCCTCTGGCCATACTTGTTTTCCTCTTGTTATTCTTTTATTATCCATGTCTTCCTCTTCTTCTCCTTGCCTTCCTCTTGTTATCCTTGCCTTATTCTTGTTCTCATTGCTTTACTCTTGTTATTCTTGCCTTCCTCTAGTCATACTTATTTTCCTCTTGTTATCCTTTTATTATCCATGTCTTCCTCTTCTTCTCCTTGCCTTCTTCTTGTTAACCTTGCCTTCCTCTGGTCATACTTGTTTTCCTCTTGTTATGCTTTTATTATCCATGTCTTCCTCTTCTTCTCCTTGCCTTCCTCTTGTTATCCTTGCCTCATTCTTGTTCTCATTGCTTTACTCTTGTTATCCTTGCCTTCCTCTGGTCATACTTGTTTTCCTCTTGTTATTCTTTTATTATCTATGTCTTCCTCTTCTTCTCTTTGCCTTCCTCTAGTTATTCTTACCTTCCTCTAGTTATACTTATTTTCCTCTTCTTACCCTTTTATTATCTATGTCTTCCTCTTCTTCTCCTTGCCTTCCTCTTGTTATCCTTGCCTTCCTCTAGTCATACTTATTTTCCTCTTGTTATCCTTTTATTATCCATGTCTTCCTCTTCTTCTCCTTGCCTTCCTCTTGTTATCCTTGCCTTCTTCTACCATACGTATTTTCCTCTTGCTATCCTCGCCATCCTCTTATTATCAATGTCTTACTCTTCTTTTCCTTGTCTTCCTCTAGTTCTCCTAGCCGTCTCATTCTTTTCCTATTGTTCTGCCTGTCTTCCTCTTGATTTCCTTGTGTTCCTCTTGTTTATTGTTTTCGTCTTGTTCTCCTTTTCTTTCTTTTTTCGCCTTATCTTTCCTTGTTCCTCTTACCTTTCTCCTGTTCTCCTTTCCTTCCCTTTTTATTCATTTCTTCGCCTTGTTCTCCTAGTCCTTCGCTTGTTCTCAGTGTCTTCCCTTTCTTCATCGTGTAATCTCTTTTTCCTCTTTCTTCCCCTATTCCCCTTGTCCTTCCCTTGTTCTCTTTTTACTCTAATTGTTATGCTTTTACGCCTCTTCTCCTAGTACTCCCCTTGTCCTCCTTGTACTCCCCTTTTCCTCCTATTACTCTCCTTGTCCTCCGAGTACTTACCCTTTTCCCTTTCTACTTCCCTTGTTCCCTTTGTATTCCATTTGTTCTGCGTGTACTCCCCTTATTTTCCTTGTACTTCCCTTATTCTCCTTGTACTCCCCTTATTCTCCTTGTACTCCTCTTATTCTCCTCGTACTCGCCTTGTTCTCATCTTTCCCTTGTTTTCCTTATCTTCCCATTTTTCTTCTTACCGTCTCATTATTCTGCTCTTATCTCGCGTTGTTGCTCTTTATTCCCCTTATTTTCCTTGTATCGCCTTATTCTCCGTGTATTTCACTTATATTCCTTGTATTCCTCTTATTCTTATTATATTCCTCTTGTTTTCCTTACCTCCATCTTTTTCTCCTCGTCGATGGACTGAGGGAAAAGTTCGAATGATTCACATATCGAATAACTTAGAATCAAACAAGTTAGACTGTATTATGAATATTTTGTTTCGTGCAGTAGTAGGATCCTCAACTCGCCGTTATTCGCCCTGAATCCACGAGCGTGGCTAGTAGATGTCGCTAGTGCCGAGAAACTTAGACCACTTAGTTCGTCAGAGACTATCCAGAGTGCACCAGGGGGGGGGTCTATATTAGATTCGTAAAGGATGATGATGATGATGATGATGATGATGATAAACTGTTAGGATGCCATAGTTGAACTGCAGTACCCGAAGAAAACCCTTCTGTTGTCTTGACCACGGTCTTACACAACGCAAGTTATAAATTCAGTGTGGATCGACCAGGATTTGAACTCAGCCCTCCTGTTTTGCAAGCCCACCGCTCTAACACTGAGCCACCGTGGTGGTTAAATTATATAAAAAGGGCTAGAAAAGTAAAATGTTTTATTTATCAAAAACTAAATAGTAAGTAACCTTTATTTAATTAACTAGTGAAGACAATTTTTTATAGATATATATTTAGCGTATTTAAAATAGCTTCCCCAGTTGATAATAATTTCATAATAAGCCTGCAGTTTATGGAGAAAATTATTTATTAATTTTCAGAATTTAGATTTACGCGTTAAATATTGAATTTGATGCGGCAGCTCAGGATGATTTGTGATGCAGCAGTAAACAAGAAGCCTGCACACACCAGCTTCCAAGCAGACCGGTTTCTTCTGTGTAAATGAAAGATTTTCCATTCTTTCTGCTACACCTTCGCAATTAATAGCTTTAACATTTAAAATATATAGTTTCCAGTTATCTTACACAAACTGTATTCATTGAAGTGTTGTTTACTGTTGATATAATAAATAATGAGCGAAATATTCTGACACTAATTTCTTTGAATTTTTTTAGGACAATTGTATTATCAAAACTGACTTACGAACAAAAGTGTGATTTAAAAAACAAATGACGACTCCTTGCAATCAATGAAGGACACAACCAAAGACAGACGCATATACGTAATGATACTAAATGTGATTTCTGTAAGTATGACTGGGGAGTGAGCTAATGTTATACGTATAAGTGTCTATTTGTTAAGAGATATGTGTAAACCGTGACATCATATTTTATTACGTATCATTTGAGGTCATGCCTTATTGGTGTTACTTACGATGTTCCAACCAATATTCGACTGCTGACTTGAAATTGACTACTATTTATTTTAAGACTGTATTTTTGTAATACATTTTCTCATATTGCATGAAAAACAACTTGAGTTAGCTTCCCCTGCTCAAAATTTCATGCTACGCCACTGATGTATATATATTTATATATACCTAATTACTAAACATATAACAGATTTTAAAAATTAGTTTAATGTATTCTATTTCACCCTTCAGTCTACACAGTTATATTACTTCCGCCCTGTATAAATATAAATTAAAAATTGTGGAAAAGTGATTAATCCCTGATTCATTCCTTTATTTGCGTAGGCCTACCCCTTTCGATATTACGATATTGTATATCTTTGTAAATATTCTTGTACTGATGTGTAACTTTTTAATAGTATTTAATAAATTTTGTATAATTCTTATTAAACGTAACACCATCACTAGAATTGTTGTCTTGGAATCCACTTAAGGAAAGAAGATTCTTCAACTCTCTCTTATTACTATTTACAATCATCCACACCTCCACACCCTTGCCTAGCATCTCATTTTGTTTACCTTTCACTGTCTCCAACCCGGAACATGTACCTTCTCTCTATTCCTCTGCACAGAACATCATCTTTCAGCTATCGATTCCACGCCTCTGGAATTCTCTCTCTGACCATGTCAGAGACTGTCGAACAATATCAAAATTAATACATCTTGATTACACAACTTTTAACACTGTATCACTTCAGAATATGTATGATAAGAACTTTCTTGTGTTAAATTTTAACGTACCTTTTTAACATGTTTCGACCTAACAGGATTACAACGAAGAACTAAACACAATCAAATACATAGCATAAGAAAACGGATACAACCCCAACATAAAACACAATATAATACGTAAGACAAAACAAAGCCACAAAAAAACAGAAGAATACAACACAAACACAAGAACACAAAAAATACATCACACTAACATACGAAAACACAAACACACATAAAATTGCAACCTCATTCAAGAAATTAAACTACAACATCGCATACAGAACAAATAACACTCTACAAAAACATCTCAACACACAAACAACACAAACAAATACAACCACACAGGCGTATACAAACTCAAATGTAACACCTGCAACAACTTCTACATAGGACAGACAAGCAGATCATTTCAAACACGTTACATAGAACACATCACAGCCATAACAAAATTACAAAACACCTCCACATATGCAGAACACATCACAAATGCCAACCACGCCTACAGAGACATCAACACAGACATGGAAATACTGCACATCCAACCAGAAAGCCAGAAACTAAACACATTAGAACAATATGAAATATACAGACACACGAAAACACACCCCAACGATATTCTCAACACACAACTCAATTTCAAAACACATACTCTTTGACTTACGAACGCACCCACCAGGAAACAAGAGGCGCCAAGACCAACAACGACCATTTCCGAAGATGACCGAAAATAGGTCGAAACATGTTAACAAGATACGTTAAAATTTAACACAAGAAAGTTCTTATCATACATATTCCGAAATCAAAATTCAAATTTAAATTAAAAAATCATATTCTAGTTCATGGAATTGCTTGTTGAACACCTGTCTGGTTGCGCAACTTCGGTTTAACCCATGACATATAGTAAATATTGTAACTATGCTGTTGTAAATTGACAATTAATAAGTAAAGTATTTTTATTATTATTATTATTATTATTATTATTATTATTATTATTATTATTATTATTATTATTATTATTATTATTAGTTATCAGTTATCAGTTATCACTATCATCATTCCTATATCTGTTTTTTTTCTTTTTTTTTTTCCTTGTATTAGCTCGATGAGAGCTCTATAGTGTACTTTTGACCCTGTTGACTTTCTATAGGGCTTTAATTTAATTTGTACTATTTTCATCACCGTCTGTATTTCTTTTTTGTATTTATATGTGCTATCTGGTAGGATGGAAGGGAAGGCCTTATGGCCTTAATCCTTACTTACTTACTTACTTACTGGCTTTTAAGGAACCCGGAGGTTCATTGCCGCCCTCACATAAGCCCGCCATCGGTCCCTATTCTGAGCAAGATTAATCCATTCTCTATCATCATATCCCACCTCTCTCAAATCCATTTTATATTATCTTCCCATCTACGTCTCGGCCTCTCTAGAGCTCTTTTTCCCTCCGGCCTCCCAACTAACACTCTATATACATTTCTGGATTCGCCCATACGTGCTACATGCCCTGTCCATCTCAAACGTCTGGATTTAGTGCTCCTAATTATGTCAGGAGAAGATTACAATGCGTGCAGTTCTGTGTTGTGTAACTTTCTCCATTCTCCTGTAACTTCATCCCTCTTAGCCACAAATATTTTCCTGAGAACCTTATTCTCAAACATCCTTCACCTATGTTCCTCTCTCAACGTGAGAGTCCAAGTTTCACAACCATAAAGAACAACCGGAAATATAATTGTTTTATAAATTCTAACTTTCAGATTTTTTGACAGCAGACTGGATGATAAAATCTTCTCAACCGAATAATAACAGGCATTTCCCATATTTATTCTATGTTTAATTTCCTCCCGAGTATCATTTATATTTGTTACTGTTGCTCCAAGATATTTGAACTTTTCCCCTCTTCAAAAGATAATTTTTTACAATTTTTATATTACCATTTCGCACAATATTTCCGTCACGAGACATAATCATATACTTTGTCTTTTCAGGATTTACTTCCAAACCTATTTCTTTACTTGCTTCATTAAAATCCTGTCAGATTAAATAAATAAATAACTAAAATAAATTAAATTAAAATACTCAAAATAGCCTCATCTTTCATCAGAAAATAACGTTAGAGGACGCGCTAGGAATCGAATTCAAGTCTCTTTCGCTGAGAATCCACCAGCAGTCTGGCTAGAACCGAGTCGAAGTAATAGAGTAGGAACTTATTTAACAGGTAGTCAGTTGGCTCCCTGTTTGGAAGTCCATTAAGTTAAGTGCCCTTCCACATCACGACTTTAATGCGGCATTAATTCTTTTAAAAGTCTATGACGTCACAGCTTCGTACGTTTGGAAGTGTATCCGGTACATCTGTCATATTTCTCTAGGCCCGTAAATGACTCTATATACCCATTAATATTGGTTTATTCGTGAGGTGTCTACATTGAAGACAAATGCCATCTTTCTTGAACAGGATGCCTTTGTAAACCGTGGTGAAAAAAAGAAAGAGGGAAGAAATCAGATATGTCACTGAAGTATGGGCATTATATAATTTACAGTGCATTTCGATTATAATGCATGGTGATTATGTGTACAGTTTAACATGATACGAAGAGGAGGGCCGGAATTTCAGGATCGCTAGCAGTCGGGTTTCTCATTGTACAGCAGCACACGTCTAGAGCCCGGGAGAGATCAAGACAAACCGCTAACGAAATATCCCAGCAATGTTTATGAATATGTAAAGAAGCTGCCATCTAAGGAACAAGCTTTATGTTGTAGAAACTACCACTGCGGGCAATTCTCTATTCCACCCCCGAGTAAAATTTATGTAAACATTCTAGGATGCGATACTTATAAGGGTATATTGATGGAAGTTTAGGCAGTCGAGGAAAAATTTCCTTGAAAGTTGAGTCCTCATATCATAATTATCATTATCCGTCTCACGGATTAAGGCTGGTCCACAATAAACCGGGAACGGAAACGAGAACGAGAACGGAAACATTGTTAAAACAAATGAGGCGCTGACATGGGAAAGGTAGTAACTGCCAAAAACAAAATTTTTCAGGGGAAGGAAAAAACAAATTTATGAACACTTTCTCACTTACATTACAGTATTACAGAAACTGCTTTAAATGAAAGGCATACACTCATGTTTGTGTTACAGATGAAATTTGAAAAGTCTGGCACAGATTTATCTGTGAAATCCTATTTTATGAAAACACAACATTGAAATAACTCCTTAGCCAAACTGAGAATTAACGTTATTTATACATTATGCACAAATTTTTAGATAAAATGCATGATACTTTTCATCGAGGAAGTCTAACATAGATAACAAGGCTCTGTTTTTGGCATCAGGGACGACTGGTCTTCTTTCAAAGCGTTGCAAGCACTACAAGTTAGTGATTGACGTTAATGACTGTCCTTTCTTAAAAATCCTGTGCGCTATCCACATTTCAAGATCATTAAATGACTTGTTTTTATTAGAGGAAAATCAGCTCTTGAGAGTCTAATTCAGTTGAGGGTGCTGATTTTGATAGGAATTGTATTCAAAAACTTGTCACATTCTGCAGAAAAGTCGAATAAATCCTCATTCTTCATCATTATTACATTATTAGGCATTGCCTCTTCTGGAACCATGGTCTTACATCCTTTTTTTCTTTTCTCTATGATGCCAAATTCCCTATCACATGGCATGTAGGAATGTTCTGAAACCAGGAATTTCAAGTCCACTGAATCAAAATGTTTCTTGGCAATAATGTAAATCAGGACCATTAGAATCATCGGATTCTTATTCTGCCCTGCGCAGTTATCAGCCCATATTTGTCTAGACACACTCTGATGTTGTAAAAGGAGTTACTACCTTCTCCGCGCCAACAGTTGTGCACATACAATTTACAACATCTAGTGACTACGTTTCCAACTTCGTTTCATTACATACGGACATACTACCTTCTCTGTGCCATTGGCATGGCCATTTACTACCTTCTCAATGAAAAACCTAAAAATTGGAATTTTTGGCAGTTACGACCTTTCCCATGTCAATGCCTCAAATGTGTTTGATCAAAAGTGTGGAAAGTGAAGTGCACTGTGTAAACTGAAGCAAAAGCAGTGCAAGCGCAAAAAACTTAAACCGAACACAAACTGCCCCAAAAGTCTAAGAGCAAACTATTGTAGTAATCAAGCTCACGTGGAGTAGCTCACCATAGGAGCTAAAACAATGAGCTTCCCCCTCTAGCAGGAGGCCCTAGCCCTTAATGGGATCCATCTGGCTTATTTTATTTATTTATTCACAATTAACTTTCACGTTCCCGTTCCCGGGCTCCGGCAAACTTCTCGTTAATTGTGAATGCTTAAATTTAAATATATTTATTTTAACAATATTTCCGTTCTCGTTCTCGATGTCGTTTCCGTTCCCGGTTTATTGTGAACCAGCCTTTAGACCTGATGTGCCGTAGTTGCTCGATATATTCTGCTGTATATAGTATAATTAAAATGTTGTTGTGCCTCTGAAAGGATAAAGTCCAGACTTCAAAGAAAGATTACAATCCAAGAAATGTTTATCATCGTTTTTGTTATTACAGTAATACAGATGTTAGATGGAAGTTTTTCTCGGGGTACTCCCATTTCCTTCTGTAATTCCTTCAATACGTTTGCCTCATTTCATCTACCATCTGCAATAGTTAAAAATAGGCTCGGATTGAGTCTTGGGAATTTTACAGATTTCACGATAGGCCTACTGATACAGGAAGGGATTGGGACTCTACTTCTTCGGATTTTACTCGTCTGAGGAGGGAACCTGGCTCTGTCAGAGCTGGGCCAGGATGATGCACCTGTCAACGTCAGATTCACCTATGCCACTCAGGTCACCTGTAAAATAATTTATTTTATTTACTTATTTTATTTATTTATTTATTTATTTATTTGCAACAGTACAAAGCCCTAATTACAATAGAGAGTTCAAAATTATTTTCACTTATCTCATGAATATGGAAAAATATCAAAACACATGAAAATGAGACAGATGTAGATAGAAGTACAGCGCGTCTTACTGAAAGTCATGAGCAACACATTGCTATAATATCAATTTCAACAATGTAACAAAAACGATTAGGCCTATATGATCATAATCTACAGACTTTACACTATGTATTGACTTATTGTGACGACATTAACTTCTGTAATGTGACCACAGGCAATGTTTGTAAAATAGTCGACAACGATGGTTCGTTTCGACAGCGTGCTGTCATTAAATTCCTTGTTAAAGAAGAAAAATCTGCTGCTGAAATTCACCTCAGACTTCAGCGTGCATACGGAGATGTGTGCATGAGCGCCAGCAGTATTAGGAGATGGGTGAAACATTTCGAAGTTGGGAACACGAGCATCCAAGATGAGCCTCGTAGCGGTCGCCCTCGAACTGCCTCCACGGAACGTAACAATGAAAGAGTTGATGTGTTCTGGTATGCATTTTGGTTGAATTTCTTGAACCTGGACGGACCATAATTGCTGTCCGCTATATTCAGACAGTTTTGAAGCTCCGTCGTGCATTGCGCGAGAAACGCCCTGGAAAGAAGACCATCCTGCAACACGATAAAGCGTGGCGTCACACTAATCGTGTGATCGTGGAAAAAATCACAACATTTGGGTGGGAAACTCTTCCGCAATCTCCCTACAGTCCCGACTTGGCACCCTCTAACTACCATCTTTTCGGTTCTGTAAAGGAGCAGCTGTGAGACCAACGCTATGGGACGCTGGAGGACATCCGGAAAGCAGTGCGTCAGTGTCTTCGGGAAAGTGAAACTGATTTCCACAGCAAGGGAATTTTCAGACTTACAAAACGGCGGGGAAAATGTGTGCAAAGAAATGTGGACTATGTTGAAAAGTGACAGGTCCAAGTGTACAAGTGAATCCACTTCTATAGAACTATAGACTATATTTTTGAAATCGTATTAAGTTCACTTTTTGACGTAATTTAATTTTATATCATTTCCGCATATTCTGAACACGCTTTATCCAATGGTGTAGTCAATTTGGATCCAACTGTATTAGGTCCCAAGCAAACGAGGATTGAAATATAGCGTTCACTTCAAGTCGTATTTTGTCCACCTCTTCGTCCATTTCAAACCATATTAAGTCCTCATCGATATAAAAAGGGCAATTTCTTTGCGTAAAGTTTTTTCCACTGAATGATTTGGCGCTAATTCTTAACTGTCTATTGCCGCCCAATATCAGTTGATTATTGGTTACCAGTGTGTGAAGATTTGTTTCTACTATATACTGTTAACTAAAGAAAATGGAAGCAAAAATGGACAGACTAATGTATTAATGGATATGGAACTCACATACCACATGGATGACTCGTCAAAGAAGTATAGCTCTCTTTTGAAAAAGGGTAGAAAACTGGATGAAGTACCCGATCCATCGGTGATCCCTCTAAAAACAGGATCTCAAAAGATGATGTAGAAAATTTATTGAAGAAAAAGATGGAGAGGACTGGAGAACTATACCTGATAAGGTTTATCTTGTCTCAGCAGCAATAAAACCAAGTCCCTTCAAATGAGGGTGGATATTATAGAAGGGTTGTACATTTTCAGGATTCCTTTCAAAACCTGGGTTATTGTACAGGCTACCGGAACTCAGTTTCTTGAAAGACAAGCTCAGTGACGGAACTACACAGTACGAAGAGAGATATTTTGTAATTTTATTTTGCGCTACAGAATGTATCAACTAGTTCCTTCCGCCACTGGATAGATGGACGGCATCGCTCCACTCCCCAATCGCCATAACAACACAGACGAAGTAAGACATATCTCCTTTCTCTCTCTTTTCACAGTGAGACAAGATACATCACACAGTCTTTAATGATGACCTGAATTCTACATCAACAATTTTGGATGATCCATCATACACTCTTGAGACCGGCGAAGATATAACAAGTTGTGATAGTTTGGAAGGTGAAGGAGGACTGTTACAACTTTGAAATAATAATTAAATTCAGTACCGGAATTTTTTAACATGTTAAACCGTCCTGTATACTAAATTGTATGATAACATCTTCCTTAGCAGCCTTTTTTTCAGAATAAGACAATCAAACGACTAAAAAAACCTGTATAAGTTATTATGTTTTGTTTATGTAAACGAATTTGATAAATTTGAAGCATATTCGAAATTCAGAATTCATTTATGTTGTTTTCCACATCAAATCATATTATGTCCATACTCTTTCTGTGATGATCAATAACCCCATTTTGAAAATGATTTCACTGAAAATAGATCTTGAATCTCGAAATCTATAGTTTTGGACACTTGAAATTTAAATTTATCTTCAAGATTTTAGGAGTTAACGGTTTTTCTTCACTCATGAAAATTTTGCTTTAATGGACATAATACGATTTGAAAAGTACCTCCTCATATGTGCAAACTATAAAATATGTTACGTTAAGAAAATGTTATAAATAACATTTCAGTTACTTCAATAAATATTTTATTAACAGTAAGCTCGGTTAACTTTCTAATATGTGTGACAGTCTGTGTTACGAACAATATCTAAAACATATGAATTTAATTTATACAAATTATAAAGACTTTCACATAATTAAAGGGATAATCCCGTACCACTTTTTCTTCATTTAAACTTTTCTGCAATTTGGTATTCTGCATATGGTAATGCGCAGATAGGCTACCAGGACCATGTATTAACCAGACCAGAAACTAGCGAGCTTGAGGGGTGAGACAACTAGAAAAAGAGGAGAAGTTAAGACATTTATTTGAATGGTTGTAGGAGTGGAATAAAGAGTCGGTCCTCGGAACAACCAGGTGCGATAAAAATATCAACACTGTGTCAGCAGGATGTAAAATATGGCTACTTTAATATGACTGATGCGCATGCGCTTATCTCCAGCATCACAAGGCTAATCTAATTATTTTTTCTCTTAACTGTCTCCGACTCTGTTTTTTATGTAACATGTCCTTCTGGACTACTACTTTTGAAATATCGAGTTCACCGCTTTTCTTGTGACGTTGGAAAGTGATGACAATCAATTATGGGCACGGAGTGATACATAGGCTTAAATGTAAACTCGTTCTGGAATATGAGGTGGGGTTATTGTATTGTTGTCTGTGACCTCGTTTGTTAGAATAGGGAAGGAGTAAAATGTGCCCAAAATGGATACCGCAGAAGTGGGTAAAGTCAATCAGTGGATGTATAATCGATCATTTGCGATTTTTATTGAAAATTATATATTTTCTCAGTTACGTGTTAAAATTTTGTTATGCTGACTTCATTGCCTGACTTTGCAAATATAAGCGAGAGGGACAACAAAAAGCTTGCGAATGCCTACATTGGGAATACAGTGTAATTACCGTTGAAGTGAATATTGTTATTTTCAACTTTTTCTCTTAAATGAAAAAAATTCTTACAAACTCTAAATTATCGTCAGCAGTGAAAGGAGGCAGGAAGTATACGTAAGTACCTTTCGTTGAGATTGTATCCTGAAATAATAGTTTTGCTGTTCGTAAATGTTAGTATTGAAACTTATTATTTTAAGAAAATTTGTACATTTGTAGGGTTAAGTCGATCATGCCATCGACCTAATCTAAGAAGAAAGGACCAGCAGGAAGAATAAATTGTTCACCGAAATACCTCCAACTAACACTTATAAACAGAAAAGTGTCATAGTTTATCTTATATTGATGGGATAGTGGGGAAAGAGGAAGACGAAATTATGGTTAATTTCTTGCATAAGAGAAGCACTGCCAAAGGAACATATTTCGTACACCCCTCTGTACCTGCCTAAGGGAACAACGTAATTTCTAAAGTGACATGAGGAGGGGAAGATTTCAAATAACATCTGATATAAACCGAAGCAATGTTGAATTGCATTTGTGATATTTCAATGTAAATTTTGAATTCTTAAATCTTTGTTTGTTGGTATGTGAAGTATTAAAATGTGTTTTTATGTTTTATAAGTTGGCAATCATAGTCACGATTTTACAGTGGAGACCTATAGACCTAATTTTATCGAATAGTATGATCACAGTAACAAGAGATACACTATATAAATCTATAGGCATATATCGTAGATTGTTATTGTTTTTACACACCTTATAACAAATAAAATATATGTAATACATTTAATTTGTTTTTTAAAAACATAAACAGTGATCGACTTTACTCCTCAATATTTTAAAATCGATCTTAAACTAAAAATTCAATGATGATCAACTTTACCCTATTTAAGCATGTAAATTCGATCACAAGTCAAAAAAAACAGTTTTTTATAGATTGTAATTCAATTCTTGTAACGTGCCTTCATAAGTGAAGGATATGAAGACAAAATGCTATTTTCTGAGCAACTTCGCTCCATTGCATAACCTCAATATCATAAAAAAATTGCAAAATTTTGATCGACTTTACCCTCTTCTACGGTACCTAGCCAATGAGATTATTTTATCAATAGGGATGGAAATTCGGACACCGAATCTATGACGTTAACTATGTCGCGCGTTATAGAGATCGTGTTGTTTATTTCGCCTCAGGGTAGTAGAGGGACTTATTAATGGAAAAAAAAATCGTTCTGGCACGGGAATCGAATCCAGGACCCTCAGCTCGGCGCGCTATCTGCGCTATGCTGGGATCCGATACACAGCGCCGGTCAACTTTGTATCGTCAATGGCCTACTACCTGCATTTTAGACATACCTATACAGGGTGTCTCTAAATTAGACCGACAAAATTAGGGAGCAGATAGATAACCTTCGTGGAAGCATATTTTGTAAAGGAACCCATGGGCTGCGACGCTTCATTTCATTGCAAGAAGGCGGGAACGGATAATCACTTTTTCAGTCCAAGGTGGGTGTGTCATTACTGCTATCACTCGGTTTGTTTACGTCCGGAGCCCAGTATCATTTGGTATCGATTACAACACGTTTGTTTACTTCCACTGGTACGACCTCTTGTTATCCGTGTTATTCGTCTACGTCAGTGATGTCAAAGCAAGCGCATTTTTCTGACCTTGACGTCGTGCGCGGGCAGCAAGCGCTAAGTATGGAAAGAGGAAGGGTTGTGTATATGAATAAGCAACCTGTTGGATTAAAAAATCAGTGGTGCACAAACTTCAAACGGAACGTGAAATTTTATGTCGTTATTTTTATATGGCTTCTTTCTGTTTAATATTATCTCTATTGTCTGTAAAACAAAAGTACTAAACAATTTATTAATATTGCACTTGTGTTTTAAATGTTGATAACATAATAGAGAGTTAAGAAGAATATTCACTTAAATTCCATAGTAGTATAATATTACACTGTATTAAATGGATGAAACACATCATTCATAAAGAAAGTGATATTCCAAAGAAAGAGATTGAGTATGACATGATAAGCTGGAATTTATATTGATGGTATCTTTAGCCTTACAAAAGTAATCAATAAACTAATCAAAACAATATTACAGTACAAAGCAAAGCTATCTAGGTGCTATATCTGTTTTAAGTGTAACTAATATTACATAACAAAACTCTTATCGCATTGTGCTTTTAAGATGATATTTGTGAGCAACTTCCTATCATCAGAATATTAAATTATTTTCTCAAAAACTGATGAAGCTATAGAGCTGACATTTTTACAACACATGGGCACGTATCTTTTGCTTATGATGTAACAGTATTTGCTTTGTTAATTCATTTCCTTGCAAACAACTTCAATGCGAATATTTTCAAAAATTTCAATATACTATCTTCAGTAATACGTATATACGGTATATTAGATTTACGAAAACATTCTGTAAGGCTACTAAATAAATAGGTTCATACCTGAAAAATTAACTTTTCTATACGAAAAGTTGAGACAATATTTCTTTTGGATAAAAAAAAATATAACTTGTGAAAAATGAGCATTAAAATTAAAACTTACATTCTTATAATGCACTTATACTTCTCAGGCAAATCTAAAAATTAACATGAATACAGTTTTAATAAGTTATCTTCCCTTTATCTACTGAATCAGTGCTGGCCATCCCTGAATATAGCTCGACCAAGGGCATATACCACCTCTTTCGTTTGTCTTTTTCCTTTCCTCTGTAAAGCGCTAAGGCTCTCCTGGGCTCTAAAGCGCGCGCTTGCTCCTGTGGGCATCAATTGACATGCCTGGTCTACGTAGTTTAATACCTGTACTGCACCCATTCTGTTGTAATGTTCAGTACAGTTTAATGCGTCGTTGGTTTCGTTTTTCTGTAGGTATTTTTTCTTTGTTTGGATTAACACACAGAATCATGTGACACACAATCGCTTGTTATTTGCACATACCTACTTACTTTATTCCGACCTGTAATTCCTTCTTGCACTGAAACGAAGCGTCCCAGCCCATGGTTTCCTTAACAAAATATGCTACCACGAAGGTTATCTATCTGCTCTCTAATTTTGTCGGTCTAATTTAGGGACACCCTGTATGTTATATGTTCAGGCGCTCATATTTTAATGGCTATTTCAACGACAGTTTTAGATCACTATTAACAATGAATATTTTTGTTTAGTCAACTATCAGAAGAGAGATCTGAACATCAAAAGTGATACCAAGAAAGCACCAATTATGAGACAACTAGGCCAGGAGATAATGGGGTAGGGTGGCCAGTTCCTTTCCCCCTCCATTGCAAACACTGCATTGACATTATGTGTATCGTTAAGGTTTAATTATTTAGATTTTTAGATGCCTATAGGATGATGTGTTCCCGAGTAAATCTAACTACGATAGTTACTAGCCTACATTAAAATCACGCACGCATGTAACAACGTTTTCATTCCCCGGAGATGAAAAGAGAAGACAAGCTTGGATTCGTGCAGTATCTCGGAAAGACTGAACGTCCACCGTCTACCCGTTTGTCAGCTATGTGCATCAACCACTTTAACGAAAAAGATGTGATTCTTTATAGGTGCATCTACACGGTTCAACCTTTCTTTCAACTTTACACATTCAAGCAATTCATGCAAGATTGATATTTAATATTAATTTAATTCCCATATATATGTAGTGAAGATGACTTTAAAAACATGAAACAAAATCTTCATGCATCTTAACTGAACGAGCGTTTTAAACTTGATTCCTTATATTCTTCCCAGATTGTATGCGTACGCGCAAGGAAAATTGAACCGTGTAGATGCAGCTTTAAACAACTTCAGACAATAAATTTATTCTTAAGTATCCTAAAATTTCAAACGATTCAGTGCCCCCGTAAATTCTAAAATGAAAAACATAGGCCTAATCCAAATTTTAGACGAGACGCCACAGGGAAACTAAATAAGAAAAAAGAAGGAAAACATATTGAAAATAGTTGTAATAAGTGATTTTAATAGATTTGTGTAATAGTTCCTTTGCAAATATAAGTCTGTGAAAATGGCTCTTTAAACGAAATGATTATTCTCTATGGCTATACAAATTAAACTATAATGTTAGTGAAGTTGAAGTTGATAGTTGTATAAGTATAATAAACAGCATTGTGATTTATAACAACCTAATTTAAAAAGTAGATTTAAAAATAGTGAGATTTCTTTAAAAGATATGGAGGATGTGTTTCTTATTCAATTGGCAGAGCTTAGTTTGAAATCTAATAGTGTGTTGGTAGAAGAACAGTGTGTATATGGTCAGCAATTTAATGTAATAATTCACAAAATTTTTCTGTGTTTGCCAACATAATTTTGAACAGTTACACTAAAGTGTAAATGGTACAGTAGAACAATCGAAAACATTAGGTTTACAATAGGTTTTTATCTAGTACCTACTTTTTAAATATACGAATCAATTGAGTCGATTAAATTTAAGCTTCGGATAGTGTAAATTTCAAATTATTGTGTAATACAATATTTTTAAAGTTATTATTATTATTATTATTATTATTATTATTATTATTATTATTATTATTATTATTATTATTATTACTATTACTATTATTATAGTCCAGATAATTTGATAAGCATAATGATTGTTTTCTGGCACAGAACTACTGATTTTTAAAATGTCAATTTTTGTGATATATTAGCTCATATTTTAATGCTAACAAAGAAAAGAAAATGAACCAACATTTTTGTTTAATGTATTCATTTTATCGTGTAGTATATTATAGAATAGTCCATTATGCAACGAGCCTGTAATGGTAGTAATTAAGACGCGAGTATGTTTATGAAACGAGCACAAGCGAGTTTCATAATTTTCGAGCGTCTTAATTACCATTATAGGCAAGTTTCATACGACTTTTTATGTCGACCATATTTCTAACTTGAAATTATTTAAGTATTCATGTTATTCTTATCTGACAGAGGAAACTGACCTTGTCCAATACCTCGTAAAGTGAGATGTGCGCAGACGCGAAAGTATTGATTTTTTCCGAGAAACAAATGTCGACATTGACCTTGATATAATCTAGAGCAGCCCTGCGCAAGGTTTGCGCTCTCCGAGCCGGCTCAGAGCTCATGAGCGGAATGCGGATATTAGCTGCACTCTGTATAGGGGTGGACTGGAAGAAGGGGTGACTTCGTACAAAATAAACACAAAAGGAAGTACTATTACGAGTGCTTATGAAATGAATTCCCGTTCGGTGTTTGCAAAACTATCTTGGACTTATTAATTAATAAAGAAATATTTATTTTACAGAAGTAAATAAATTCTATAGCTAATTACATGTACAATATCATTTTGTTATATTTTTATTTATCAGAACATCAAAACGAAGTTTTATGCTGTTGGCAGCTGAAAGGAACAGTAGTCTACTGATCGTAATGAAACATCAGTTACAGATGTTCGATTTCTGCCTTTATTAAAGTTGATTATAGAATACAGTTGCTCACAAATATAAATGTTAGGCCAAACATAGCAATCATTTTCACAGCCAGCCTGTGTAGTCGTGGTTATTATTGTTAATGTTTAGTCTCGTAAAACTCAACCAGGCTAATAGTATTATTCAAAAGATCTTTAGCCCTTAGGTCACGTTGAAGTTCAGTAAGTTCGAACTGTAAATTGTTAAACGTTAAATGTTATGTTCCGTCTTTTAGATTCCTCCATACTGTACAGTAACAGTAGGTAAGCAATGTGAAACAGTTACTGAGAATAGGCCTACACACTGCACTCCACTAGATAACTGAGTGGTCGTTTTTCCTCTACCTACAGCTCTATTTCATTCTGACGTAACTCGTTTCGGCGAGGTAAACACCGCTCTCCCGCTCTGAAGGAGCGCGCGCGCTCAATGAGCGCTGTTTGTGCAGGCCTGATCTAGAGGGTAAAATAAACATTAATCTTGATATAACCCTAAAATTGAATTAGACTTTGAAAAACGAGATGACAAATTGAATTTATTTGAATATTATTTACAATTAACGCTAATTATTATAGTAACAGAACTAGTTGTCTTTCGATTGTATATCCGAGAATAATCGATACTTGCGTTTTCATATTGCTACAATGGTATTTTCTGATTGGTGGAACACCTGAACTTTAATGAATAGCTGTACTTTAATGAGGTCCATTAAAGGGCTGCTACCAGATGGATAATTATTACATTTCGGCGTGGTCGAGCATAAATATAATTATTAAATTAGATCTGTAGCTTGATTACTAATAACCAACACACATACCATAAAATATAAAAACAAAATGATTAACATACGGTATTTAAATGAGTCGTCCGCTGTCCTTTCTGTAATCGGAACTCTATAATATGCTGGTGTAGCAACTTTTCCAAGTGTAAGAACATGACTTGTTAATAATTAAAGATGACTATGGTTCAGAAAGAAATAGTGGTTACATGTATATTTATGACTTAGACACAATAATCCCTTTTGTGCGAGATCGTGCGTATTTGCTTGGTTTCCGCACAAAACCAATCCGCGGAAAGTCTAAAATTCCACATTCAGTATTCCCAACCTAACACACATAACAATCTCCCTCTTCTTACCGCTTAAGTGACATATTGATTTTACTGCTTTAGGCTTTCAACATATTATATTTAGAGACGTTCAATATAGTAATAATTATAAATTGGAAACTTACCACTGCAATTTCACCTAAATTGCACTGTTAATTATTGTTTTTAAATATTTTCAAATATTAAGTAAACTCTACAACTCCACTAAAGTTACTGCATTCGTGATGCAAGTAACATTAAGGAAGCCGTGAAAAAATCAACAAGATTCCAGACTCATCATAGACTGGGGAAAAAAAAGGACACGTATATCACGGCCTGCTGGAGTATAGTAAACACAGAATAGTAATATGCGTTACAAGAGCGGTATGTTGAAGTTTTCATGTTCGAGGAAAAGTTTGAAAAAGCGAAACGTAGTTAAGCTTTTTAATTTCCGAGAATTGAAAGAAAACATAGCGCTCGTGTATCGTACATTATTTTGTTGAAGATCGTTTATTACAGATTTGAAAGAGGAATTTCTAATTAGTTGCAATGAAATCTCCATCTTGGTTTCTGTTCAATGACGGCAAATTTGCAAAACAAAAATATCTATCTTCAACATTGTTGCTTTAAAATGTTTTCTGTATTTACTATACTCCAGCAGGCCCTGATATACGTCTGTCTTTTTTTTCCCCCCAGTCTATAAATGCGAACTTAAAACAAACGGTAAGGTTATGTAATGATTTATTTTTCATTTTAATATTTTAACAATATTATTTATATAACATATTGCAGTAATAACATCGGCATCTGTAATCTTGTTGATTTTTTCACGGCTTCCTTAATGTTACTTGCATCACGAATGCAGTAATTTTAGTGGAGTTGTAGAGTTTACTTAATTTTTGCAAATATTTAAAAGCAATAATTAACAGTGCAATTTAGGTGAAATTGCAGTGGTAAGTTTCCAATTTATAATTATTACTATATTGAACGTCTCTAAAAATAATATGTTAAAAGCCTAAAGCAGTAAAATGAATATGGCGCTTAAGCGGTAAGAAGAGGGAAATTGTTATGTGTGTTACGTTGGGAATACTGAATGTGGTATTTCACACTTATCGCGTATTGGTTTTGTGCGGAAACCAAGCAAATACGCACGATCTCGCACAAAATATTTTAAAGCAACAATGTTGAAGATAGATATTTTTGTTTTGCAAATTTGCGTCATTGAACAGAAACCAAGATGGAGATTTCATTGCAACTAATTAGAAATTCCTCTTTCAGGTATGTAATAAACGATCTTCGCACAAAATAATGTACGATACACGAGCGGTGTGTTTTCTTTAAATTCTCGGAAATTAAAAAAGCTTAACTACGTTTCGGTATTTCAAACTTTTCCTCGAACATGAAAACTTCAACATACCGCTCTTGTAACGCATATTACTATTATTTCTATTTGATGGTCACTAGATCTCTACTCTCCGAACAACCTCGTGTTACATTTTATTCACGATATATTTTCATAGAATCTGTGAAAGACAAAACTCGGGAATGTTTGGTAAGAATAAGTCAGCCAGTTGGTATAAGAACCTTTAAAAAATTCTTATTTTTGTTTGAGGATGGGTGTATTTGCTAAACAGCAAAGTTGCGTAGCTGGTCGGCGAGCAGATCGGCCCGTTGGCCGGGTTAACCAAATCTGATTATGAACTCCTAGCAAGCAGCTAGCGGGAGGAAGGTAAAAATATTGATGTAACCCAGAGGTCGAGCGCGTGCCACTGTAAAGAATGTTCAGGAGTTTCTTTGTCACGTGTGAGATAGCTACTTTACACCTAAACCGGATTTCAAACAACTCGCATAAGTTACGGCGCGGGGGCAGCATTCTCCGGCCGACAACTTGACTCCGCGTTTTGCAGGACAGCGAAATACCGACTCTTCATTTAGCCGAAACTTGCCATGTTGAGCCACTAAGCAAAGGTACTGGGCGTGTGTATCAGTTCGGTTTGTGTCAGCTTTTTTTCTTTTATTAACTTTAATTTCCCATACTTGCCTCACTCGTGCGCTTCGCTGCACTTATTATAAATAAAAATAATTTAATATGTACAATAATATGTAAATATAAAGATAATACAGGAACATCATTTTATTTTTACTCCAATTTTTATTGTACCTGAGTTTTTGAATGTACTTCACTCCCACCCCTTCTACCAGTAAACTTCCAACACAACCAAGGCCGCGTACATGCAGTCAAGCAGTACTGAGTATTGTACGTTCCAGAAATATGTTCGCGTTTTCTAGTGACGAAACAGCTTTCAATATTGAATCATATTTTCGCACAGGTGCTGTCGTCCGTTTGCCTACGTCGCATCTCGATTTTCCCCACCTGCTTCTGCTCACGCGGCTGAAAAGGCTAGTGGCTGGGCTGTCTTAGTCTTTTCTGAAAACATTAATTTCTGTTAGGAATTGGACGTCTACGTAATATTATGCAAGAGCGTCGTTAAATAATTAATTGTCAAGTGATTTCCCCCCTTTCTACGATCCTCCGACATAACTACTTGGACGGACAGTAGATAGCATGTCTGAGTAATTTTATTTTTCGGATCAGAAGAAGTGAAGTTTGAATTTACAGTACGTAAGGTACGTTTTTACAGAGTAGGTACAGAATTATTTCAACATGAGTTATTAGTACGAAGGACGATACTGGTAATTGGAATTAGGTACAATAGTCTATAGTGCGATAATATGCACAAAAGGACTGAACCCTGTATCGAAATGAACGGTCACCATTTTCAAAAATGTGTTTAAATATCCATATTATGATTATTTTACAATTTAACTTCATTCTCTATATTGTACGCTAATGTACTGTAGACAGTATAATATACACTGCAGAATGAATACGTTCGCATGGATAACTCAGTTCGTGAGTAAAAACACTTATTGTTAATACTGTACTGTATTTTGATTACACAAAAACTTAATGAAAATTATCAAACTCGAAATTGCGATATTTCCTAGTTTACGTAAATGGATTAACTACTTTTCTTCCCTCCTATACCTAGTATAGTGATTTGTTTTTATTTTACGCAGTATCATCGAACTCCAGTCGTGGGAAGGGGTAGCAAAAGGTATAGCCAGGTTAATATTAAAAATGTTAGTAAAAATAAAATGATGTCCCTGTATATTTACAAATACAGCTCTTTTCTTACGGTCTTACTAATAAAGAGTGTATAGTTTTTATACGAGACTTATGCAGAATTGGGATAGAAAACGTTACTAATAAACCTTGCAAGAGCAATGGATGTATAAACAGTCTGTAACTATACAATGGGAATTGCTTTGCAGTAGTTATATACACGAAACCCCTTGTTTAAGCGTTGTATATAGAGAAAAAATGGCCGCCCCTCTAACAGCTGTTCGTATCGACTGTCATTTTATTCCTTGTAACCACAGAAGAACAAACCAAAGAGCATAGAATAATTAGAGTAATATTGCTGTAACTTGTATTCTTTGACCAAAATATAGTGTGGTAATCGATCAGAGCCAGTTGTACTATCGATACTTAACAAGGCACACTAGAGCGCTCTACCGGATGCAATAGAGAATCTCACATATTCTGCTACCTTTCGTAATGAAGTAATGACGAAAATATGACGTAGCTATGTAACAGTTATACTGTTATACACGAAATATTAGTGATTTTATTAGGGAGGAATTTACACACGACTTATAAGACAGTTAAACATCTGTATATAGAGTTTTTATTAATAAGACCGTTAGTGAATAAATAGTAGACCTCGGATTTTTAGGGCACTAAAAATGTAGCCTATGTTTAGGCACCTAAAACATGTTTATAAACTCATAAAATAGGCGCTTAAATGTAATAATATGCTCAAAAAATATTATTTATTTCTAGGGAACAAAAGTTATGGCATAAAAACAGATTCTCCGAATTTCAATTTGTTTGTGTAATTATGACTCATATGATTAAAAAACATTTAAAATTAATAACGACGACAATTTTCATGACTATAGCTTTATAAAACTGAATATATAGGTAGCTATATAGACAGAGTGTGTCAGAATTCAACTGAATAAATGTATCTGGTTATAGAGTGGTTGTAGATGAGCAATATGATATCAGAAATCCAGGGTATCCGACGAAAAATATCTGAGTTATCAATTGTTGAAGTTATTTACATTTGATACTACTACTACTACTACTACTACTACTACTACTACTACTAATAATAATAATAATAATAATAATAATAATAATAATAATAATAATAATAATTTATTTTAACTGGCAGAGTTAAGGCCATTCGGTCTTCTCTTCCACTCAACCAGTATGATAGAAAATTACTTCATTGCTATGAAATATAGTTAATACAAAACAATACAAAGCAATACAAATACAATACAATACAATATAATACATAATTAATATAATATAATAACAATTCTTTTTATCTTCTTAACAATAAAAAATAACAATAAAATAATAATAATAATAATAATAATAATAATAATAATAATTGACCACCTCTGTGGTGTAGGGGTAATATGCTGGTCTCTTATGCAAGTTCGATTCGGTCGGGTTGAATTTCCTGGTTGAGGTTTTTCAGGGTTTTTCCTCAACCGTAAGGCAAATTCCAGGAAATTCGGGACACAACATCCCTGAAAATCACCGGCCTTATTCATCACCGAAATCATATTCATAGCATACGATGAAAGAGTAATGGAACGGAGTAAAATTCTCACCGGCGCCGGGATTTGAACCCGGGTTTTCAGCTCTACGTGCCGATGGTGTTACCACCCCGGCGCCGCACAGAATCGTCTCAGATGCTCCAACTGGTTCCCTCTAGTGGCCACCCTCTTCACTATGTCATAGATGTCAGAGGGCACATGTGCTGAGGTGCACTCGTTATTGACAAGTTGGCCGGGATCCGACGGAATAAGCGCCGTCTTAAATCACGAAGTGATTTCATATCATGGCTGAAGTACATATGGTATTTCCATGCAGATATTCTGCGTCATCATACGATGAAAGAGTAATGGAACGGAGAAAAATCCCGGGATTTGAAAAATCACGTGCTGATGTTTTATCCCTCATTCATCACCGGACAGAATCGTCTCAGATTATTCAACTCTTGGGTTCCCTCAACTCAGTAACGTGAACAGGACAGTCCGCCGCCGGGGTGGTATCTGGCTTAGTGGATAAAGCATCAACGTAGAGCTGAAAAGTTCAAACCGGAGAGAATTTTTCTCCTTTCCGTTCTCTTTCATCGTATGATGACACAGAATATCTGCATGGAAATACCATATGTACTTCTGTACATTAAAATAATATATATTCATAGCAACTCAGTAATATGAATACAGTCGCCATCTAGTTCACAACAATAGAACCAGTCTCTACAATAGTACACAGGCCTTCGGATTTCAACGAAAGATTAACTCGCGATATGACCAAAGATGTTAAAGCGAGTATAAATAACAGCGAGGAAAAAAAAATAATGATAATAGTCATACCTGAATTAAATTAAATTATTAAACTCAATCACAATTATAACTTCAATTTGACTGCGCCCATAAGAAATCGTTTAGTCTTTTCTTGAAAGTGATTATTGTCTGGCAGCCCCTAATCTTGTGAGGTAGAATCCAGTATTAAAATGAAATAGGGGTATGGAATTGTATGAGATGGTTTCGGACATTTTTAGGGATTGGACGAAACCCAGCTGTTAAGAAATAATCAATGCCGTTTTCAAAATAATGAGACAGTACGCCACTGCACTGGTGGTTATTTTTAATTCCAGTACCTCTTATTGTATTTCTTCAATTTCGGAATTCTTTCTTTTCTGAGCCACCGAAATACGTATGGTAGTATTTATTTATTATGCTCTCGGAAAGATTATAGGCCTATATAAGGTGAAGTTGCCTATTTCCGTGATACCCCTAATCCCGTGATACCTTTTTTAAATTGAATGTCAGTCAAAGCTTTGTCGTTTGACCATAGCGCTAGACATCTTTCTCCAAAGATTGCATGTTCGCCTACTTTTAAGACATCGGTGAACTTCCTAGCAAGATATCCAATCCCGTGACATTCAGTGAAAAAACGTATCACGGAATTAGGAGTATCACGGAATTAGGCAACTTTAACCTTCAGTATTAGGCATTGGTTCATTACAGTTCACGTGAGATCAAATCAGTCGTATTGGACTTCTAAGGAGCTCAGTTAGATTTTTGTTAGAAAGGCGCTGGCTGGCCTTTGGTTGCAGACGTGACGAATGCGTGTGTTCTGTATTATTATTTGCATGCATTTTTGTCCTAGTGTATTAAATTCCTTGTAGGTCTTACGTATTTTCTAGTGGTTAATTCAGAACAATTAATAAACTTCAGAAAAAGTACTGGATTCATTGCAGAAGAATACTGTATTAATTTATGGACGAGGCTGTTACTTTCAACAATTACTTTAACTTGTTTTTCAGCTGACAGTAGAGGAAGAATAACTTGTTTTTCTTTATTACTGTACTGCAGCCGTGGCGAAAATGTAATCGTGCGCCGAGCCACTGTGTGACCTGCAACGTGGATAGCACCTGTGGAGGGAGGCGGACACCCGAATGGGAAGTGAAGCAACTGACTGACTATTAACGGATTTCATTTTCCTTACGTCAAGGACTTAAATATAATTTTATACAGTATAAGGTTACGAACTAATGTTTAGTACGTGTAACGAAGAAAGAAATGAATAAGAAAACATAGGACACATCACAACGCAAAATTAACGATCTTCAGAATGTCTCTGCGACAGAGTTTCAAAATCAGAAATTATGTTTCTTACTGCCAGTCGTAGTTGATCACGAAGGTATTTGTATGTCAGTCGTGATCTAAATTTGGTTTTTACTGTTTTCATTGTTGAAAATAATTTTTCACAAACTTAAGTTGCAGCGAACATGGCTTCAACGGAGCAAGCGAAAGAACGAAGCTTCGGATATTTATTTTTTGGCAAAGATTTGAAAAATTCAACATCTGCCAAGTCCTTACAATCATCTAGCTTTCTTCTAACATCACATTGTAAGTAAATCTGTGAGTTTAAATTGAAGATCTAACCGCATTATTCGTACATATGCTGAAAAAGGGTCGACGTAGTCGACGTACAGATGATGATGATGATGATGATGATAATAATAATAATAATAATAATAATAATAATAATAATAATAATAATAATGACACTTAACCTTTTAATCTTTCATGAGTGACATGTATAGTAGTATAATGCCGTTTTATGTTATACAACCGTTTCCTCGTAATACTTATGAACAAATCATACATTTAATATTCTCATCATATTGGCAGCAAAAAAATGCGTCCTCTCATCCTACTTGAAACTTTCGTCTTTGTAGAGGTTCATGGTTTCGAGAGAGACATTGCGACGATACGCCACTAGCAAGTCGAGACAAATACAAATGGAACGGAGTTTGACTTCATTGAGTGAGAGGGTGAGGGTTGAGGAAGGTAGGAAGCAAAGGAAATGCACAGCTATCATTGCGAGCCACAATGTGCTCGTGAGTCGCATTTTCGCCACGGCTGCTGTAGTGTAAGTTACTATGTGTACAGTAATTTCTGGAATATTGCTTACTTCCTCTTCTAAGGAATAGAATAGAATAGAATGTTGTATTTTCGCTGACAGAGTTAAGGAGACGAAAAGAGAAATTTATTTCATTTCTCATTTATCCATTTTGTTAGGCGAAGAATACAATGCATGCAATTCTGTGTTATGTAACTTTCTCTATTCTTCTATAACTTCATCCCTCAAATATTTTCCTAAGCACCTTATTCTCGGACATCCTTAACCTCTGCTGCTGTCTCAAAGTGACAGTCCAAGTACGGTATTGAATTAATAGAAATATAATTAAACATCGTCGCGGTCTAAGGCATCCCGCCTAGGACTCGCATTATGGAATGAGCGCTGGTTCGAGTCCTCATGGGGGAAGAAATTTTCCCGTGAAATTTCGGCCAGTGTATGGGACCGGTGCCCACCTAGCATCGTGATGCACTTGGGGAGCTACGATAGGAGCGAAATCCGTTTGCGAATACCAGCTATAACGGCTGGGGGGATCATCGTACTAACCACACGACATCTCCATTCTGGTTGGATGATCGTCCACCTTCTGCTTCGGCATGTGGGCGTGAGGCCAGCAGCCGGCTGGTCGGTCTAGGCCCTTCACGGGCTGTAGCGTCACGGATTACATAATTAAACATTTGAATAGTATTGGCAACAAATTTGCGCGCATTTTATCTTCCCTCAACTGTGCTGTGAGAGATGTACTATCCTTAAAATCGCATATTCCTCTGACGGACGATGCATAAATCTTAATTCTGTTGAGTATGCATGAATTTTCCATATTCATTCTCACTTTGGAAGGAGTAGAGCTAGGTAATGCGAAGGTATATACTGTACGTATTCACGAAATTCGGTATTAAATGAGCAATTTAGTACTAAGATTTAAAAATTATTTTGCTATGTTTCTGAAACTTTACCGTAATACTGTTTTCATTGCTTATTGCAAAGTCCGCCATCAGAGAAAATAGCCTGGCTGAACTGAATCCCTACTATGGAAGTATAGGCCATAATTGCAAGAATTAAATTACTCTTAAAACTGCCTACGTGTAATCCAGGCTGTAAGAATTCCATTGTGCACGGTTACTTCGGGACCCAATTTCATGAGAGTGCGAGAGGTTTAAATATTCCACTCGTAAAGCATTGCGTTCTCCTAGATTACGAATTAAATTAAAACAAAAAAAAAAGTAAAGCAGAGAATTTTCTTGAATGCCCCCTCTCAGAAAAGCGTATTAAAAAGAATCCGTGCGGACCAATAATAAGCATAATAATTATTTCATTGCATCATGGACCAATGCTCAGAAACTTAATTTATTTTTTTTCTCTTCTGTCTTCCGCTCCTTCCCCAATCCAGTTGCTATTTCTCGCTTTGCTTTTGTTAGCTGCTGGTCTGAGGAGGCGGGGGGGACAAGAAGAAACGCGGAGGCAATACAATTATATAAATAAAAAAGAAGAAAAAAGGAGTTGCGCACGTCTCAAGAAATATACGATTTCAGTAAATAACTACTTGTGCGACACCCCGACGTTCCATTTGTTTAAGTAGCAGCAACGCGTCTACAGTAGCTGACTCCTCCAAATGGACCCCCGAGAGGTGCAGCAGATGGACCTCGACTACAAGCCTGGTTCTCAAAATCATTATTATATTTGTTTACCATGACTATTACACTCTTACTACGTCATACTACTGTTGACCAATGAAACGGTACAAAAGGACGTCTTTCAACCAATCATGGCTGCTTATCGCACAATTTTATCGCGTCCCTAGCATTTGTTTAATTTTATCGCGTCCCTAGCATTTGTTTCTTTGTTTGCCAACATTTGAAACTGCGCTGGTCTGGACGTCAAAAAAAAAAAATGTATATGTAATTACAAACCACTCCAGTCGATGTACAGCAGTTTCAAATATGACTCGCATTGGCATTCAAGAACAAGAATTAATAAAAATCACTGATCATACCTATGCATCTTATGAAATCCGATTTACAAATAAATGAAGAGCACCATTCGGAAATCCTAAATAAGTTGAATACACCATGTAGGCCTAAACCAACGAGATCCATTTCTATTACGCACACGTCCAATATAACATCAATTGAACCACCAACCACATTCAAATTTGAAAATTGTACATTCAATAATTATTCCTTTTAAAATTATTCATGTTAAATTTTTATGTCATCGTCGTTAATTAAAACTTTTCTAACATTTGTGTATATTATTTAGATTATGTTATTGCTTCTGCTATATGATATTATGGATAGTCACGTATCAGTGATTGTTTAATACTGAGATTTATTGAAAATCATCTGTCAAGTGACGTTGATTAGTGGCATCCGGATGATTGAAGTGGAATGCAAATGTTTTAATAAAAACGAAACTGAATCAACAAACCCATCTTGACTAGTAACCGTCTATAGAGTTCAGTGAAGATTCCATATTTGGCCCAACTGCCATCTAGCATAATGGTACAATAATACATTTGAAGACAGGTTTATTTTTGTAAGTCAATTAATATTTTATTATATTGGAGTACTTTGTTACTTATAATCTTTATATACTTTCTTCTAAGCGTGTAATAGTAAATTAAATCCCACTCGAGTTTTGATTTTCTCTAGACTATTACACTCTTACTACGTCATACTACTGTTGACCAATGAAACGGTACAAAAGGACGTCTTTCAACCAATCATGGCTGCTTATCGCACAATTTTATCGCGTTCCTAGCATTTGTTTAATTTTATCGCGTCCCTAGCATTTGTTTCTTTATTTGCCAACATTTCAAACTGAAAATTCTCTACGGTACTATAAAACATGCTTTGTGATCGCCATTTGTTTATAGCATAGACAGTCAACTGAAAATGGTGGCTCCTTTCAAACGTTTTGGTGAAGCTAACATTAGTGAAATAGATCAAATGATAGACAGAACGACACCAAACAACACAAAGAGAAACAGAAACAGTATTTGGAACCAGTTTAATCAATTTTGTATTGAGCGGGGACATAAACTGCTAGGTGACACTCCAGTTGAACAGATCGCTACAATTATGAAAGACTGGGCCATCAATATGCGAAAGGGAGACGGACAAGAGTATAAAGAATACTCTGTAAAAACCATATGGAACGTTACAGCAAAAATTCTGCAAGAAAATTACTATGAACGATACAAACGTAAGTTCAACCCATTTTCTGACATAGAAATACCAAAAGAAAACAGCTTCAGAACCTACCAGAAAAAAGAAAGAAAAGTGCTGTAGCACTAAAAAGTAATGAATATAATTCTATTGTAGAAACTTGTGACGAAAATACTCCACTGGGTTTGGAAATGAAATTTTTTCACATTGCGTCACTGGAATTGGCGTGGCGTGGAGGAGAAGCGGTGAAGTGTCTTACACATCATTTCCAGGAAGAACTGAAAAACGATGGCACTCCATCAGGAAGAATCGCTTACAACTCTATATTTTCAAAAACTTGTCAAGGTGGTGACCACAAGTTAGCAGACACGAAGTGGCTTATTCCCAATAACAAAAACACAGACAGATGTCCTGTAAGACTTTATAAATTATTGACAGAGGAAAGTAAGTCCAGTGCAATATTAAAATCTGATCGTTTTTTCCTTACTCCCAACCCTACATATAATATTTCTGGGGTTTGGTATAAAAACTGTCCTGTTGGGCAAAATGAAATTTCAAAATGGACTAAGCTATCTGCACAAAAAGCTGGTCTGGACGTCAAAAAACACAAAATTACAAACTACTCCAGTCGATGCACAGCAGTTTCAAATATGACTCGCATTGGCATTCAAGAGCAAGAATTAATACAGATCACTGGTCATAGCAATGCATCTTCCCTGAAACCCTACTTACAAATAAATGAAGAGCACCATTCGGAAATCCTGAATAAGTTGAATACACCATGTACATCAACCAGTTCCACTTTTACGCACACGTCCACTGTAACATCAACTGAACCACCAACCACTAAAACATTCAAATTTGAAAATTGTACTTTCAATAATTGTTCCTTTTAAAATTATTCATGTTTATTTTTTATTTCATCATCCTTTATTAAAACTTTTCTTATTCCAGCATTCCTAATTATAACTTTTCAAACACTTGTTTGTTATATTTAGGTTATGTTATAGCTTCTGCTGTGTGATATTATGGATAGTCACCTATCAGAGATTGTTTAATACTAAGATTTATTGAAAATCATTTCTCAAGTGACGTTGTTTATTGGGATCCGGATAATTGAAGTGGAATTGACTGTTTTAATAAAAATGAAATTGAATCAACAAAGCATTCTTGACTAGTAATCTCCATAGAGTTCATTGAAGATTCTATAGTTGGCACGACTGATAACCTAGATCTAGACTGATAACAAGAAAACAGCTATCCAGATGGCGGTGAGCTAATCATAACAAACTATAGCCATCTAGCGGAATACAATGGTACAGTAATACATTTGAAGACAGTTCAATATTTTCGTAAGTCAATATTTTATTGTATTAGAGTACTTCGTTACTTCTAATCAGTCCACACCTGTGGAGTAACGGTCAGCGCGTCTGGTCGCGAAACCAGGTGGCCCGGGTTCGAATCCCGGTCGGGGCAAGTTACCTGGTTGAGGTTTTTCCTGGGGTTTTCCCTCAACCCAATACGAGCAAATGCTGGGTAACTTTAGGTGCTGGACCCCGTACTCATTTCACCGGCATTATCACCTTCATTTCATTCAGACGCTAAATAACGTAGATGTTAATACAGCGTCGTAAAATAACCCAATAAAAATACTTCTAATCTTTATATAATTTCTTATAATCGTGTAATAGTCAATTAAATCCCACTCGAGTTTTGATTTTCTCTAGATAAATCAAACCTCTAGTGAGATTACTGTTGAAAAAACTACATTTGCTATGACTATCTCGTTCATATGACATCATTCCATTTTCGACAAATGAAGTGTAATGAAATTTTGAATTCCAACCAATCACAGTCACACTTTACGATAACTTTTGCAGCTAGATTTATCGCTATAAATTTATCACATCGTCGTTCTTTTGTTTAGTTGTTGTCGCCAACTGTTTCCCCGTAAATTGATGATCATGAATACATTAAGATGCAACTACACGGTTAAACTTTTCTTTCAACTTTAAAACAATGCATGCAAGATTGATATTTAATATTAATTAATATATTTACGCAGTGAAGACGATGTTCAAAACGGATCACCATGTAGACACAAAGTCTTCATGCATCTTAATTGAACGTACCTTTTTAACTCTATTCTTTCAATATTCTTCCTAGATTGAACGCATACGTGATTGGAATATTGAACTGTGTAGATGCAGCTTTAGTTCCGTTACACACTACAGCGAGAATACGTTTGTCGAGCTATAAAAATGATTTCGTGTAGCACTGATTGTAACGATCGAAATAATGCACAGCTGACATTGGTCCTGTTCCCACAGGTAACGTAACCTATAAGGCTACAAAATTTGTATTTTGTGAATGAAATGAAACAATTAATAGAAAGTCAGAGGTTCAAATTTATATGCAACATCATCGCATATCAAACCCAAAGACCTTGCATAGTAATATGCTGATCAAACTGTTTTCCGTATAGGGTAATAAAATTCATCTTTTGATTAGGCCTATCTATACATAAATGGCTTCACTGTGTAGCAACATGTCTCGCTGTGAATACATAAGCATTGGTATATAGCTGTCCCCACTGTTACTGTTAAATTAAATTTTGATTTCAGCAAATAATGAAAATGTATTTAGGTTATAATAATAAGAGAAAAGTGCAGTACATGTAATTAACATTGTTAAACCTTTATTTCGCTTTTCGCAATTGGCATTACTGAATAATAACATCGAAATTCTTTATTGCAGTAATGGATATTCATCTACGAGTATTTCAACTTCACAATGTCTGAATAGGGTAAGTAATCGTTAACAATATAGCCTACAATTATTAACATTTTGTGATCGAATTTTAGGGATAACATATTATTTACATTTTTATTTTATTCACGAAATAGTGCTCGCTTCGCTCGTGGATTTATCGGCAAATCTCAGACCTCTCGTGACATTACTACAGATAATAGATATTCGAAAGGACTCGCGTTCAAATCCTATTTGAGACAAGTTACCTAGTTGAGGTTTCTTCCGAGGTTTTCCTCAGACAATTAAGAAGAAATACTCGATAACTTTCGGCGCTGGACCCTGGACTCATTCGCTAGCATCATCATCTTCATCTCACTCATAAACTAGATAACATTTACAGTTGATAAGGCATAGTAAAATAAACCAAATAAAAATAGGTTACATGGGTCATTCATTCATTAGTGGCAACAATATTTGTATGTGGCGCTATCAGCGGTAAATGGTGCAAGCTGATAAGTAAATTATTTTTCAGATATGCTACAACAATTTGGTCGGCTGTATAAACCATGATATCGAATAAATTTTCATGAAATATTCCTGGATTAAATCCCAAATATATCCGCAGCGCAAACGCAGAGAAGGCATATGTCACTGTAGATAGTGATTCGTCCTTCGGTCGCGTACGTTAAGCCTGACGACTATTCGACAGGAGTAAGCTACGTGCCGGCAGCGGGTTTCCCCTTCTCCCTTCCTTATCTTCATCATAATCCTCACCCATTCCCTACACTATATTTACACGGACACTTACACATACAGTCACCCTAGTACACGACATAACTCTCCACAGATACACATCATGCATAGCGTGGCCCGCCGAAGTGTTGTGCAACTTGAAACTGGGTCACAATGCTGCCACATATCCACAATATGCAGAACCTTTATCACGGAAGTGAAGTGAGTAGGCATTGGACACGCACACATATTTTAATTCCAGGCTACATTTTTCTGATACATTTGAAGGAAAATCCAAATACAAGCATTAAAATGTCTGGGAGCAGTATCTCTTGCGTTACACCGCAGTAAATTTCTACTTTCACAACTCAAAATATTCCTAAGTGATCCATTATAATGCTATAAAATTACATCAAATTATGACTGCAGCTTTTTGTGCATCTACAGTTTAATAAGGTCTATTAGCAGATTTAGCCTATAATGATTCATTTCTGCGTTCAGGTACTTGCCTTTTTAAGCCCTTTTTTGGGAGTACTATTAAACTTAAATTGTAATTTTATGTATTATAACTAACAATTTCATGGAATTTTCTAAAATGTTACAACAGTAACAATTAATTTTTACTTGCCAAACGTTTTGCGAAGTTCGATAGAAAGTTATGTTTCTGCTTATTGCCTTGTTTAAAGAACTATTTGGATGTAAAAGATGCCCTACCCCTTTCCCTATAAAATAGCTTACTGACGAAGAGTTCGAGGCAGAAGAAGATATCAGATGATAGACAGCATTAAGATACGTGGATCATATGCGGAGACTAAGAGGAAGGCAGGAAATAGAAAAGCTTGGAGAATGCTGGGTTTGCAATGAAAGACCTGCCCATGGGTATAACACCTACGTATGTAGCTTATTGACATTATAATCCACCAACCACATAAGGAAGACATTATAGGCGTAGAGGCTTGTCTCTTCTATCGCCATTGTTCAGCTCGTCATGCCATCTGTCCACATGTTTGTCCATAGGAGTAAAAATTTCTGCAACGGTTTGCGGGAATATGTTCCGTTACGGCTACCAAATGTCTGTCCAGTTTCCTGGCATTCTCTACGCAATGAGGTCATTACTTCATGAATGTGGACATAAACTGATTGTCCTGTCATCTTGCACTGAAATAAACTTAGATTATCACATTATAAACCGACCGTTTTTTACTTATCCAATATTAAGTATCATCAAATAACTTAATTAATAGATATTTACTGTAAAAGTGTTGAAAATAAAGTTCTATTTTGTGAGTAGATTTGTTTGCGCAACGAGAGCACAAACTGAGTAAAGTAACCGTACGAACAAAATAAAAATAATTTTTAACGTGTGTGTCGTGAACCTTTTTTTAGACAACTGTTCGCACTTACTAGTACAGAGACAATTCCCTTCCGACTTTTCCACTGCTGTATTCCTTCTCATTGTAATAGCGGAAATTTACTAACACTAATTTCGCTACAGGTTTTGCTTTATCTGGTAGGGAAAATCAAAAGTCGAGTGGTATTTAATTGATTATATAGTCAATAGCTATTATACGATTAGAAGAAAGTATATAGGCCTAAAGATTAGAAGAAAAAAAAAAACTCTGATAAATAATATATTAATTGACTTACTAAACTGTTTTGAAAATGTATTATTGTGTCATTTCATCATTAAGAATAGATGGCAGTAATGTGTTATGATGAGCTGTTCTTTTGTTACCAGTTGTGCCAACTATGCAAATTAAACTCTATGAACGATTACTAGTCAAGAAGGATTTGTTGATTGAGTTTCATTTTTATTAAAACAGTTACATTCCACTTCAATTATCAATATAAATATTAAAAAATATCTAATAAGTGACTATCTATAATCTCATACAGCAGAAGCTATCAACAAGATAAATGATAGAAAAGTTTTAATTAAGGATGAAATAAAAATTAATCATTTTAAAAGGTACAAAAATTGTACTTTCAATTATTATTATTGAAAGTACAATTTGACAAACAAAGAAACAAATGCTAGGGAAGTGATAAAAATTCGTTCCGTACCGTTTTATTGGTCAAAAGTCGTGGCTAACGAAAAAAGACAGGCTTCGGCACGAATCGGATTCACGTAGTTATCACGGTCTAGTCATGGCCATCTTGACAATCACCTAATATAAATACACGTTCAAAGCTCTAAAAAAACAAAGGAATTGCTATATTAAACTTATGTTAAACGTGCATTTCTACAGGGACATCACTTTATTTTTACCAACATTTTTAACATTAATCTGGCTATACTCGGAAACACTGTTACCCCCTTCCATTGCAGGTGTTTGGAGTTACTAGTGCAATATGTAAACAAATCATTTTACTAGCTATAGGAGGAGAGACAAGTAGGGTATCCATTTATGTTACAGGGAAATATATTATTACGATTTTCAGTTTGGTCATTACTTTACAGTATTTTATCAAAAAAACAGTAGAATAGTAACGATTTTTTTTCTCAAACTCAAGTTTTCAGGCGGTTATGTAATGTCTACTTTATTGAGCATATTACTAACCTAATTTATTCCTGAGAATTTTGTGAGCACTTCTGTAAGAAACCCCAATTTCTACAGCTAGCTTCTTGACCGACTTATTAGGACCTCGCTAAATCCTTTCTCTAGCATCTTCTACAGCATCTTCGTCACCTTTGTTGGCCATCTTACACTTTTCTTCCTTTCTGTACGCTCTGTTGCTCTAAATTTATCTACCAGATTAATGACATTTCTACGAAAATATTTCGTATTGATATAATCAGGAAATTGTGAAAAAATTGTTGTTCATATTCGGTTATATTGTAATTCCAGTTTCCATCATCGTCCTTCATACCTACAAACAGTAAAACAAAACTCTTGTTTAAATAATGCTGTTAAGTACCGCACCATATTATAGGGTACCGTACTTTCGGTTACTCTAATCTTCACTTGTGCTCAGTCCACACAGATAAATTCAGTTATGCTACATACCATACCTGTGTGAAAATAAACTTCAGTAATATAAGCTCTTTCTTCTAGAAAACGCAGCATATTTCTGAAACACACTGTACTCTGTACTGTTTATTTCACTGCTAGCAACAGTGGCCGTAAGTTTGTGTGACTGACGTTAGCAAGGACATTAGTGAAAGGGGTGGGAGTCAAGTACATTTAGAAACGCAGGTACAATAAAAATTGAAGTAAAATTAAAATGATGTCCCTGTATATATACTTGTTCAATGTTGGCCATGTTTTGACTAAGAGTGTGACGTCGCACCGTAGCCTGTCTTTCTCGTTAGCCACGGTCAAAATTAGTATGACCTAGTGACAGTGTAATAGCCACAATGAAAGTAAGTTCAATGGTAGAACATTCGACTGCAGCGCAAGAGGTCCCTGTCCAAAACCAAGTGCTGCCTAATTCAATCAGTCATTGTTGAAAGGTATTGAGTTATTATTTTTCAATATTGTGTTAATTGAATAAAACTGATCTACTGGCCAAAAATTTTAAAGTTATGTCTCTGTTCTGTTTTCACATCACTAGACAGTGGATGTGGGATGACTTAAGGAAAAGTGAAGTTGCTTCGTATCAGAATATATGGCACGTGCCGCGCCGTCCGTCTTTTGTGTACCTGGTGAGTACAGCATCGTACAAAACGAAGGAACCCCGGTCCGTTCATAGTAACATTGCAACGCAATATGTGCAGTTGTGTAATCCTGATCAAGTATTTAGTACGCGTTGAATAGCGTTGTGCTGATCCATCCATAATGGCAAAGCATTAAATTCGCTCAGAGATACGAAATGCAATAATTAAGAAGTATGAGAGTGACATTTTATGTATTAACGGAAACAATATCGTGTGTAATGTATGTAAAATTGAAATAAAAAATGAGAACAACTCAGGCTAGAGAGAAACATTGCAATAGTACATCGTACAGGAAATGCATTAAAATTAAATCTGAGGAACCATCTACATCATCATCATCATCATCATCATCATCATCATTTAGTTGTGCGGGTCTAACGACACGTGCAACATGATGCTCAGTACAAATATTCCTCTAAAGAAATTGAGTGATCCCCAATATAGAGGTTTTCTTAAGAAATTCTCTTGATAACAAAAACTGTTCAAGCGATAGGCGAAGACGATTCAGCTTCGACAACTTACGAGAATATATCGTCGTTTACTGCAACGCTGGTAATTGCATCAATGATGACGAGTACTGAACCTTGCAAGGTATGTACTACAGTACGTTATTTTTCTTTTCCTTCTGACTATTCGGAGATACTGTAGCATGTTGACGTCGTCTGTTTACGTGTAAAACTTGTTGAGTCAATGGCCAGAATGAAAAAAATGTAACATATAATAAATGTGCACCTACATTCAACGATAAGTCATCCCGCATCCACTGTCTACTCATCACTCATCATGATAATATTAAGCTATAAAGTAAAATTGGTTTATTTCATGCTCTATTTGATTCAGAAGAAAAACTTAATAAGTTCATCACAGTGATCATTTCGTCAAGAATTGATTTAGTGTAAGGCAGTAGTATCAAACTCAAACATTTTGAAGGGCAATTTTATATTTATTTGTAGGGTTGTTTGGTGCCTCCCTGTATTCAAAATTAACTTTCTAATGAGAAAAATGGCAATACAAATTTTAGCACCATTAATAGCCTTCTCACGAAATAATGGACTGGCACTTGTATCAACGGAAACCGTATCTCAGTTAACGAGCGGAATGTGGTAGGATTTTCAAGGATAATTAGTGCTGCAGTACAAACATTACAATCAATTTGTTGTTATAAAATATGAAGCGTTATACTGCAGCCTGAGACTTATTGTGCTTACCAGTTCTATTTTGTGAATTTTCGGGTAGCTAAACGGTCGCGCTCTATTACAAGTACAGCATGGCGCACCGTAACTTATCCCGGACTGTGATATGGATGATGATGATGATGATGATGATGATATGTGAATTAATGATGGCGAAGTGAGTCCGATGTTCAACGCCGAAAGTTACCCACCAAATCTGCTTCAATTGGTTGAGGGAAAACCTCCGAAAAAACTCAACCAGGATTTGAACCCGGACCTGCTTGTTTCAAGGTCAGACGGGATAACTGTTTCTCCACAGCAATGGACCCACTGATGTCTCAGTGGATTTTAAAAATGACTGATTCATTTTTTGAAATTTACATTTAATTCTTAATTGTTTCATATATAGTTATCAATGAAATAATTTTTGAAGTGATTTGTTGAATTTTTCTTAAGAAAATAGCTATTTTTTTACATTAGGCCATGCATTGTTTGATTGGTTGCGATTGCTGCCGCGTGACACCTGGTGGAGACAATTGACAATCGGCGCAAACACTTGAAAGTCGGTGTTAAAATACTTTTCACACTAGTGTTAAAAGTACTAGGTGAACAGTATAGAGCAGAACAGTTTCAAGGCTCTTAGCCGGCCTCGCGTGGCCTTGAGTCCCCCACATCCGCGCCAATACCCGGCCGGTCGGCCGGCTAAGAGTCTTGAAACTTGTTCTGCTCTATACTGTTCACCCAGTATAGGAGATCCATTTGAGACGACAAATTTAAAATCCTGTAACACAACAGTTACTACTTACTGTAGTTTCAGAAATCTATAAATACATTCCAGAGGGATGGAAGTTATGCCCATATTAGATCTCAGCGTGCCCACCATTGTGTATAGAATATAATTAATATCATGAGTCTAATTCCTCTCATGTGTGATATTACAAATCAGGAATTCTTTTTTTTTTTTAATTTGAGAGAATGTTTGCCTTGAAATAATTAAGATCCCTGGCTTACTGTGTATAGGCCTAGACATAAGGTACCCGGACCCGGAACAATTTTTCCCTTGAAATTATTCAAATCTGATTTACAGGGAGCTTTACCGGAAAGATTAGATTTGCATAATATATACGTCACTGTGTTCGTTAACAGAAAACCACAATTCCAAGTCACACAGAGAATGAGTGCACTCGATGTGGGTCTCTGGCGCTTCGTCAGCCCACGCGAGTTGTGTGGATATAAAGGGAAAAGTTGAGACGGTGTCGGGTGGAGTTCCCGGTTAGCTCAGTTGGCAGAGCGCTGGTACGTTCAACCAGAGGTCCCGGGATCGATACCCGGCCCCGGAACAATTTTTCCCTTGAAATTATTCATAAGGTACTTCTCTTTACAAAACCTCAAATAAAAAATTCTGGTAGTGTGAGGTCTGAAGAATTTGGAGGTCACGTAATTGGCCCATCACAATCACCAGTTGATGCCAAATATTATTCAGAAAATCACAAACTTATTTTCCTGATTGAGAAGGTGCGCCACCCTGCTGGAAAATCGTGTCCATGTGGTTTTCATGTCACAGCTGTGGTATGAAGAGGAAAAAATGTAATCCATTTCAGTATATCGCCTAATGCCTAAACAAGCTTCGTGCGGTGATTCTAGAATTTTAGATAATGTTGACAAGTTGTGTGTAGCATAGCCATCTCTGCAGACATCGTCTAAGACTCTTCCTGGGACTTGCTGTCATGGCAGCGCTAACAACACCTTCGGTACCGATCCGGAGTTGCGCTCGGGCGCGGGTTCGATTCCCGCTTGGGCTGAGTACCTGGTTGGGGTTTTCCAAGGGTTTGCCCAACCGTAAAGCGAAAGTCAGGTAGCCGAATCCTCGGTCTCATCTCGCCAAATACCATCTTGCTATCACCAATCCCATCGACGCTAAATAACCTAGTAGGCCTAGTTGATATAGCGTCTTTAAATAACCAACTAAAAAAATAACATCGGTTTCGAGATCACATCTACAATTTTCATTGCGTGGCATGTTAGCAGACCCACACTTTTAAAATGTGCAGTACCATGACATTGTTGACATATTATGCGTAGCTCTCTCAACATCGTACTCAAGGTGAAAAGGACGTTAAACTGATGTTACTCTTTCAAAGTCTGGGGGGGGGGGAGGAACTAATTTAGATCGTTGCCTTGAAGTAAACGACATTTTGTTTATTCGGTCGTTGCTAAGAGATAACTAATTTTTTTTTTCGTAAAAGGAATGATACAAACTTCACTGTTTTAACATTACATTGAAATTGAAATTGAGGGGACTGGGGGAAAACTAGGCAGTTCCAATTCAGTAATTTTCGAGATAATGAAGAAAAACTTGCCGCCAAACAATAAGCATGTACAGAAGAGGCAGGACCAAAATGCATTATAACTGTGAATGTAATTCTTGGAATTACCTGGTTCTTCGACCAAACGATACAGCGTATTTTTTCCCTTTGTGCATAAATAGCTCAAAATGAAAAAAAAAAAAAAAAATTGGAGCTGCCTGGTTTTCCACCCAAACCCCTCAATTGTTTCTATATCACTCCTGACATGATTTTTATAGTGATTTTATTTTCATCTTCCCATAGGGATCAAATTATACTTTTCGTGCTCTTACTTACTTACTTACAAATGGCTTTTAAGGAACCCGAAGGTTCATTGCCGCCCTCACTTAAGCACGCCATCGGTCCCTATCCTGAGCAAGATTAATCCAGTCTCTATCATCATATCCCACCTCCCTCAAATCCATTTTAATATTATCCTCCCATCTACGTCTCGGCCTCCTTAAAGGTCTTTTTCCCTCCGGTCTCCCAACTAACACTCTATATGCATTTCTGGAATCGCCCATACGAGCTACATGCCCTGCCCATCGCAGACGTCTGGATTTAATGTTCCTAATTATGTCAGGTGAAGAATACAATGCGTGCAGTTCTGCGTTGTGTAACTTTTTCCATTCTCCTATAACTTCATACCGCTTAGCCACAAATATTTTCCTAAGCACCTTATTCTCAAACACCCTTAACCTATGTTCCTCTCTCAGAGTGAGAGTCCAAGTTTCACAACCATACAGAACAACCGGTAATATAACTGTTTTATAAATTCTAACTTTCAGATTTTTGGACAGCAGACTGGATGATAAGAGCTTCTCAACCGAATAATAACACGCATTTCCCATATTTATCCTGCGTTTAATTTCCTCCCGAGTGTCATTTATATTTGTTACTGTTGCTCCAAGATATTTGAATTTTTCCACCTCTTCGAAGGATAAATCTCCAATTTTTATATTTCCATTTCGTACAATATTCTGGTCACGAGACATAATCATATACTTTGTCTTTTCGGGATTTACTTCCAAACCGATCGCCTTACTTGCTTCAAGTAAAATTTCCGTGTTTTCCCTAATCGTTTGTGTATTTTCTTCTAACATATTCACGTCATCCGCATAGACAAGAAGCTGATGTAACCAGTTCAATTCCAAACCCTGCCTGTTATCCTGAACTTTCCTAATGGCATATTCTAGAGCGAAGTTAAAAAGTAAAGGTGATAGTGCATCTCCCTGCTTTAGCCCGCAGTGAATTGGAAAAGCATCAGATAGAAACTGGCCTATACGGACTCTGCTGTACGTTTCACTGAGACACATTTTAATTAATCGAACTAGTTTCTTTGGAATACCAAATTCAATAAGAATATCATATAATACTTCCCTCTTAACCGAGTCGTATGCCTTTTTGAAGTCTATGAATAACTGATGTACTGTACCCTTATACTCCCATTTTTTCTCCATTATCTGTCGAATACAAAAATTCTGATCAATAGTCGATCTATTACGCCGAAAACCGCACTGAAGATCCCCAATAATTTCATCTACGTACGGAGTTAATCTTCTCAAAAGGATATTGGACAAAATTTTGTACGACATCAACAAAAGTGATATTTCTCGAAAGTTACCACAGTTGGTTTTGTCCCCGTTTTTAAAAATAGGTACAATTATGGACTCCTTCCATTGGTCTGGTACAATTTCCTTTTCCCAAATAGCAAGTACAAGTTTATAAATTTCGCTATATAATGCACTTCCTCCCTCTTGTATTAATTCTGCTGGAATTTGATCGATACCTGGAGACTTGTACTTTTTCAGATTTTCTATCGTAATTTCGACTTCTGAAAGAGTGGGTTCGGGTGTAAATGGCTCAGCAGTTTTCGTGCTCTACCATAATATAATGGTTAATTTTTAACTCGCGTGCCTAGCGGTAAAAGATATACTTTTAGGAATTGCTATCTAAAATAGTATTTTATTTAATTATGATTTCAATTGCAAATGTTATTCGGAGTCCAAATTCAAGTGAGCGAGAAATATCCCACGAAATTTGTCTGTAGCCATCTTATCAGCAGCAGTGTTCTTTCACGTTCCAGTGTCTTACTCAATATTCCCAATATTGCTATAATAGGCCTACTGTAAGAATCGCACGATTTATAGCTGAAGTGCGAATGGTATGTAATACAATGCTTTCTGTTTTTATTTTTGTCTATTTGTTTACTCATTTACTTATTATTTCACTTGCACAGGATAGGGACCGATGGCGGGCTTATGTGAGGGCGGCAATGAACTTTCGGGTTCCTTAAAAGCCATTTGTAAGTAAGTAATTAAGTACTTACTTATTATTTCAAAGGAGACCAGAACAATAAATACAATGCTTTCGAAGTGTGTGTGTGCGTGCGTGCATGTGTTTTTTTTTCCGATCTGGTGTTACTAACTTTCAGGGATGATGGGGAAGGGCACATGTATCAATTTGAGATAGGAACCCTAGTCCAGAAATGACTGAGTCGAAAGTTATAAGCAAAAATAGTTGCGTGGAAATGGAATTGTAATTTGGCACCAACGTGCCCTCCTTCCCTTAATTTTTGGAAAGATGGTATGGGCAGGATATCTCCTAGTGGGTACTTGGCCCGATACAATCTGTGAGCTTGTCTACTGTTCCCATTGACTCATCCGTATTCGAAAATCAGGTCTGCTTATTCCGCTCTCGTGTACTCCTCCATTTCACTAGGACTGATCGACTGGACACTGCAACTTGTACACATACACTGCTGTCTACATACGTGCATATCAGGACCGATCATGTCCGTTACACATTACGCTATCTGCATTGCTTTAGTGTAGTTTCCTGTCCCCATCCCTCAGACAGCGCACTGAATGGAATACTGTAAGTATACAACGTAAACAACGTCTGATGAATACAGTATAAGTAAGATGTACAGATACACATAAATAAGGTGTACAGAGGAATAAAATTATTTCATTTCCACTCAACTATTTTTGCTTGTAACTTTCGATTCAGTCATTTTCGGACCAGGGTTCCTTATCTCAAATTGATACATGTGCCTTTCCCCATCATCCCTGAAAATTTGTAACACTAGCCCTGAAACACCCTGTATTAGTTCCAGTTAATGAAGTATTTTTAAACAGACAAGTTAACCTAATTAATCCAGATTAGTTGCAATATAAAAAAATGTTAACAATGACTAAAGACAAGTATCAATGCTACTCTATTACGTATAATTAGGCCTATAGCCTAGTTATTGTAAAGAGTGTAGTAGGCTATTTATCACTTTAAAATAAGTAAAACCCAAACATTATTGCTCACTGACATTATATAAACACAAGTAATAATGAATTTTATTTTATTAGGTTATTTTACGACACTTTATCAAGATCTTAGGTTATTTAGCGTCTGAATGAGATGACGGTGATAATGGCGATGAAATGAGTCTGGGGTCCAACACAGAAAGTTACCCAGCATTTGCTCATATCGGGTTGAGGGAAAACCTCGGAATAAACGTCAACCAGGTGACTTGCCCCGACCGGGAATTGAACCCGGACCACCTGGTTTCGCGGCTAGACGCGCTAACCGTTACTCCACAGGTGTGGACAGTAATAATGAATGTTTTAGATAAAATATTGATTAATGTTAACTTTACTAAGTGTCCCTTTTTTATTTTGGAATTCTGGTCACCCTACCGTAGACTCACATTACTGGCATACATTTTCGACACAATTACAGGGATCATATTAATCTTTTTTAATTTTATAATTACTTACCAAAGAGGAAAGAACTCTTCTTAGACGATAGAAAGTGATTAGTAATATTTAAAATTAGCCTATTTGGAGAGAAAATATATGAAATATTGCAATCCTTCAAGAAGATAATTTTATTATGATCAGAGACGGGAACTTTGGCAGAATGCCCTTTAAATATGTTAAATCTATCTTCATTTTGAAAGTAAATCTGTACGAATTATACCTTTGTGACTGAAACGTTACAGTTTTATGTTGTCCGTTTCTACTTTTTAAATATAAATGCCTAATTTACAAAATAAATGCTTTTTTGCCTTTATGTGATTATTTATTTATCTATCTAGTATTTATTAACTTATTATTAAAAATTGCCTACAAGTATATTTTAATTTATTTCTATAACAGCTACAATGAACTCTTATCATCCAGTCTGCTGTCCAAAAATCTGAAAGTTAGAATTTATAAAACAGTTTTATATTACCGGTTGTTCTGTATGGTTGTGAGACTTGGACTCTCACTCTGAGAGAGGAACGTAGGTTAAGGGTGTTTGAGAAAAAGGTTCTTAGGAAAATATTTGGGGCTAGGCGGGATGAAGTTACAGGAGAATGGAGAAAGTTACACAACACAGAACTGCAAGCATTGTATTCTTCACCTAACATAATTAGAAACTTAAAATCCAGACGCTTGAGATGGGCAGGGCATGTAGCACGTATGAGCGAATCCAGAAATGCATATAGAGTGTTAGTTGGGAGAACGGAGGGAAAAGGACCTTTAGGGAGGCCGAGACGTAGATGAGAGGATAATATTAAAATGGATTTAAGGGAGGTGGGGTGTGATGATAGAGACTGGATTAATCTTGCACAGGATAGGGACCGATGGTGGGCTTATGTGATGGCGGCAATGAACCTTCGGGTTCCTTAAAAGCCATTTGTAAGTAAGTAAGTAACAGCTACAATGAAAGTGACTTCACCGAATGTATATTATTGTCTTTCAATCAGTTCATATTCTATTTGCAACAATGAGTGCTACCGTGCAAAAATGTATAACAGTACGCGTTTTAATTATCGCTTGTGTTTATTTGACAAGACAACAATGAGTGCGGGTCTAACGTTATTTTTAACGGTTATTTTTCTTTCAGTTTTCATTGCGACGTTGTTGTAGCTATAGTCCCGTCGCTCTAATTTCCGGCAGCCAGTCACGTTGCAGGTCGGCTACATTTAAACGTGTACGTCTTGTGATTCGCTGATGATGTTAAGCATTTCCTAATGCTGGATAAATACTTAATATAATCGCCCACCATTTTGGCTCTTTCGTTGGCATTCGCAGAAAGCACACGAAGACGTTATTTGCCGCTCAATTATTTGGTGAATTATAGTGCGTTTGATTTATTATCATAGGAGCTACGACATGATAATGTTTAACGGTGTGGCAAATAGATTCCTCGTATGGTAGCTCTGGAACGAAAGAACAAAAATGGCGAACAATACTACCTACCTAGACTTTATAGAGCCTTGACTTCCTAAGACGTAAGCAAAGAGGCGGAGTCACGCCGGAAATAACAGCGTCGCGACTATAGCTAAATATTTCATATCGCAACATATCAGTACAACCAAACACAAAAATTCACTTTCCAAGGCTACTGGGAAGAAGATTTCTTTGCTTCCAATAGTAATATAGCAACGTCGAGTCGACAATGTCAATTCGCATTCGCTTTTCTTGCTGCCGAAATCCCTTTGTGGAAAGTGCAAGATTGTGGGTCTAGCGCAGGCCTGCAGAACTGTAGCTCTTGAGAGCGACTGCTTTCCTCCGTTTTCTTACCCCACCCACCTTTTCTACCTGTGCGGTCACGGCGTTCTAGTTACGCTCGGCTGCATCAACATTCATTCTCGCGGCGGAAGTCGATCATCCCCAATAGAAGTGGAGTGAGGCTGACGTGATATTTCCCCTACTTGTGAGTTCTGCAGGCCTGGTCTAGTGCAGTGTTTTAGTAATTGCCTTTTATTGCGTATTTTAGCTATTTATAATACCTTTTTTGCCTACCTATTTTAGCTATTTATGATGTCTTTTTGCCTGCATATTTTAATGATTCATAATGCCTAAACTTCCGGTCTCTGGTTATGATATTGAAAGACAATTTTTGAGAAGGTGAGGAGTGAAATTTCTGGAACTAGACGAACAGTCGCCCTCGGGTTTCATTTTCATGGTGCAGTGAGTGTGGGGTGGTCACTGAAGAAGGAACGGTTTTCGATACGCGCTCAGCGGACATTGCTCGCTGCATTCTTACACTTGCCGAGGAACCTTTATTTTCCATTAGCCGGTATAGAACACAAAGTTTTTATACTTCTCTCCACTGTTACGTATTCGGGAATGGATATAAATACTTGTTGCCCCTTCCTATACGACGTGCCCCGACTGTAGATCGCCACCCAATCTCATATTTCTCCCCCCACCCCCAATCCCACATAAATGAGCTATTCATTTCGTACTATCTGATGTTTCGCTATTTTCATTGTTTTGAATGCGTTTCTGATGTCGCCCAGCGCATGACAGAGTCTTGCACTTGCTGGCATACTGAAATAATGCGCTTATCAGCTAACAGAGCCACTCACAACTGCTTCTAATTTATTTAGCAGTCTCTTTTGTCATGCAGACTAGTTTCCACATGTACTCAAAACGGTAATAGTAATATGCGTTACAAGAGCGGTATGTTGAAGTTTTCATGTTCCAGGAAAAGTTTGAAAAAGCGAAACGTAGTTGAGCTTTTTTAATTTCCGAGAATTGAAAGAAAACATACCGCTCGTGTATCGTATATTATATTGTGCTAGATCGTGCGTATTTGCTTGGTTTCCGCACAAAACCAACCCGCGGTAAGTCTAAAATTCCACATTCGGTATTCCCAACCGAACACACATAACAATTTCCCTCTTCTTACCGCTTAAGTGACATATTGATTTTACTGCTTTAGGCTTTTAACATATTATTTTTAGAGACGTTCAATATAGTAATAATTATAAATTGGAAACTTACCACTGCAATTTCACCTAAATTGCACTGTTAATTATTGTTTTTAAATATTTGCAAAAATTAGTAAACTCTACAACCCTACTAAAGTTACTGCATTTCGTGATGTATGTAACATTAAGGAAGCCGTTTGTTTTAAGTTCGCATTTATAGACTGGGGGGAAAAAAAGACAGACGTATATCACGGCCTGCTGGAGTATAGTAAACACAGAAAACATTTTAAAGCAACAATGTTGAAGATAGATATTTTGTTTTCCAAAATTGCTGTCATTGAACAGAAACCAAGATGGAGATTTCATTGCAACTAATTAGAAATTCCTCTTTCAGGTATGTAATAAACGATCTTCGCACAAAATAATGTACGATACACGAGCGGTATGTTTTCTTTCAGTTCTGGGAAATTAAAAAAGCTCAACAACGTTTCGCTTTTTCAAACTTTTCCTCAAACATTAAAACTTCAACATACCGCTCTTGTAACCCATATTACTATTGTGCGAAGATCGTTTATTACATACCTGAAAGAGGAATTTCTAATTAGTTGCAATGAAATCTCCATCTTGGTTTCTGTTCAATGACGGCAAATTTGAAAAACAAAAATATCTATCTTCAACATTGTTGCTTTAAAATGTTTTCTGTGTTTACTATACTCCAGCAGGCCGTGATATACGTCGGTTTTTCCCCCCAGTCTATGATGAGTCTGGAATCTTGTTGATTTTTTCACGGCTTCCTTAATGATACTCGCATCACGAATGCAGTAACTTTAGTGGAGTTGTAGAGTTTACTTAATTTTTGCAAATATTTAAAAACAATAATTAACAGTGCAATTTAGGTGAAATTGCAGTGGTAAGTTTCCAATTTATAATTATTACTGTATTGAACGTCTCTAAAAATAATATGTTAAAAACCTAAAGCAGTAAAATCAATATGTCATTTAAGCGGTAAGAAGAGGGAAATTGTTATGTGTGTTAGGTTGGGAATACTGAATGTGGAATTTTAGACTTTCCGCGGATTGGTTTTGTGCGGAAACCAAGCAAATACGCACGATCTCGCACAAAAGCATTTATCATTTGTAGGTCTATCCAATACATGTAATTTTGGATATCAGACTTGAATCTGGACGCAGATATGTTATTCAAATAAATTAATCATCTTCATCAGCTTCAGGACACAAGATATTGTCCGTTTTCCGACTTGACGTAAATTCACAATCTTAATCTTCGACGTCTCTCATCTCGGAAAAGTCTGATGGTCTCCTTGCATCCATTTATAGCGTGCAGAATACAGACGATGGCCTATAAGCTACCAGGATTACAGAGACTTTAACACTTTTACTACGTCATACTAATTTTGACCAATAAAACGGTGCGAAAGGACATGTTTCAACCAATCATGGCTGTTTACCGCCACAATTTTATCACACCTCTAGCATTTGTTGTTTTATCACTTCCCTAGCATTTGTTTGTTTTTATTACTTCCCTAGCATTTCTTTCTTTTTTTTCTAACATTTCAAAATGCAATTTCTTTACGGTACTATAATAGTAATATGCGTTACAAGAGCGGTATGTTGACGTTTTCATGTTCGAGGAAAATATTGATAAAGCGAAACGTAGTTGAGCTTTTTTAATTTCCGAGAACATGAAAACAAACATACCGCTCGTGTATCGTACATTATTTTGTGCGAAGATCGTTTATTACATACCTGAAAGAGGAATTTCTAATTAGTTGCAATGAAATCTCCATCTTGGTTTCTGTTCAATGACGGCAACTTTGGAAAACAAATATATCTATCTTCAACATTGTTACTATAAAATGTTTTCTGTGTTTACTATACTCCAGCAGGCCGTGATATACGTCTGTCTTTTTTTCCCCTAGTCTATAAATACGAACTTAAAACAAACGGTAAGGTTATGTAATGATTTATTGTTCATTTTAATATTTTAACAATATTATTTGTATAACATATTGCAGTAATAACATCGGCATCTGGAATCATGTTGATTTTTTCACGGCTTCCTTAATGTTACTTGCATTACAAATGCAGTAACTTTTGTGGTGTTGTAGAGTTTACTTAATTTTTGCAAATATTTAAAAACAATAATTAACAGTGCAACTTAGGTGAAATTGCAGTGGTAAGTTTCCAATTTATAATTATTACTATGTTAAACGTCTCTAAAAATAATATGTTAAAAGCCTAAAGCAGTAAAATGAATATGGCGCTTAAGCGGTAAAAAGAGGAAAATTGTTATGTGTGTTACGTTGGGAATACTGAATGTGGTATTTCACACTTACGCGTATTGGTTGTGTGCGGAAAGCAAGCAAATACGCACGATTTCGCACAAAATATGCTTTGTGATCGTCATTTGTCCCCCCCCCCCCAGATAGTCAACTTTAAACGTTCTGGTGAAGCTGACATTAGGCTTAAGGACTTTACTAATAGACGGTAATATATTATACACACTATTTAAAGGGTGTAATTGATATTTTGTTATTTGAAGTGTTGTGTCAGTGAAGTGTGTTGTGTCAGTGCAGTCTGTTGTGTAAGTGAAGTGGTTTGTGTCAGTGAAGTTCTATAGTTTATAATGGCAGTGCAAAGTATTTGAACAGTGAAATGTTTTTCAAGTGTTAGTGAAATCAGAATAGAATAAGTGCAATGAGTGAGTGGACAGCGAAACAAGTGTAATGTTGAAAGGTACTTGTGCATGTATGAACATATACTCGTGGGTCTTAGTTCGAACTTAGGATTAAGATACAAATTATATTTACTTTAAATGTTATTTTAAGTGATCGAGCTTCATTTAATTTACGATGCTTATTATTATTATTATTATTATTATTATTATTATTATTATTATTATTATTATTATTATTATTATTATTATTATTATTATTATTATTAATTGTATTTTTATTAGTGTGTTTATTATTAATTGGCATTATTGAGAGTAATTAGTTACTACTCCCACCGGGTATATACCCATTTGTAGTGTGAATAAATAAATAAATAAATAAATAAATAAATAAATAAATACATACATTAGTGAAATAGAATTTTAGCAAGTCAGTTAATACGTATTTTATTGTATTAGTGTACTTTATTTCTTTTAATCTTCATATACTTTCTTCTGTTTTTATGACTTCCCTGCCATTCGTTTCTTTGGTTGCCAACATTTCAAACTGCAAATTCTCTAAAACATGATTTGCGATCTTCACTTGTTTAGTAGATAGATAGCCAACTGAAAATGACGGCTCCGTTCAAACGTTTTGGTGAAGCAAACATTAGTGAAATAGAATTTTAGCAAGTCAATCAATATTTTATTGTATTAGAGTACTGTATTAAATTTCTTCTAATCTTTATATACTTTCTTCTAATCGTATAATAGTCAATTAAATTCCATACGAGTTTTGATTTTCTCTAGATAAATCAAAACTTCTATTGAGATTACCATTGATTATTTCACTCGTGTACTTATTTACCAATGTTATGTAAGAAACAGATGAATTTCAAATAATCAGATCAATTTTTCACTGTAATATTGTAATTTTAAGGGGAAATATACCTTCGGAAGCCGATTATTTTTAACGAATTTTCCTCCACAGTACAGTGAGAAAAAGTTTAAATATTTCTACTACGTTCCAAATTATGACCTAAAACTCGAGTCCGTGTCAATTGAATTAGCCATTTACGTATGGAAAAATCTTCCCATCTTCGGTAAGTTTGTGGCTCATTTCCCATAACTTACGTTTTCCAAATACATTTTTGTCACAACGTCCACATTTTTTCAACATAAATTTGTGAAATTTTGAATGCACGTGTATTTGATACTGGAGAACGAACCGTGTCTTGAACACTGTTTTATCATTTCAGGTTCTTTTTCCATTAATAATTCTTTATGAAAAAATTATTTAAATTTACAATTCAGGGCAAAGAAACTCAAGACTGCTTATTTCTGTATTCAAGTGAATTATTAATACACTTAGGCTATTAATAAATAGGAAAAGAAAGCATTAAAATTTTCGAAATTTTACAAGATGTTAGTAAAACCAATTATCACTTCACAAATTGCACCCCCAATTAAAAATGTAATTACCCTTAACGAAAAAGTATTTTGGATTCTGTAATTTCTATAAGTATTAATCGAGAAGATTTGTCTAATCACTATACCAAAATCAAAGGCAGAATTAATTCAGATTGTGTAGAAATTAAATTGAGTGTGTGCTCGCAAAAATGAGCTAACAATCATTTTGTAATAATGGGGAAAAATTTATTTTTGAATTAATCAAGCACAGAAGATATTATTTCCTTTGTATTAATATTTTTGTCATTAACTAAAGAACAGACTAACTTTTTAGGAACCACAGATCAGAAGAATACATAGCGTGCTGATTCAGAACTATAACGTGATGGGGTTCATATCTCTCAAAATAACTACTTGAAGTCTCATCAATTTTTTCTTTCCTCAAAACCTTAGGATAGTGAGCGACAAACATGGGGAGCGTTTTCATCAGGATTTTTCTGAAATGGAAAGATGCTACTAATAAAAATGGGGCTCACAGAATAGTACTGCACAGTCAAAAGAGATGTTTTCAAGCGAAGTATAACCTAAAATCTATAATTCATACACATTTTAGGTAAAGAAATATTTTAGGTAAAATGTTACAAGGTATCAATACTAGAAAAGTTTTAATTACATGTCATATAATTACTCAAAACCCTTGGTGATAGAACAATTTTGAAACCAGATTTTAAATCAGCATATAAAATGCTACAAGAATCACCATTCCTTACCTTTTAACAAAAAATATGTTTAATTTTGTTGACCAATGTTACATTATGATAACGCGTTGAATAACCTAAGCATTATATATTTTAGAAGTTAATCCGTTGCTGGTTGTACAAGAAATTTATTAAGGAATGTCTGAATGGAACTCCTTGTGTCCGTGGTTACTGGAGCGTACAGAAATCTTGACAAATGTTTTCGCTACGAACAGTAGCATTTAAGTGTCCCTAATCGACTTTCATTTGGAATTCCTACTAGCCCTGCGACTCCTTTGGGTATACATTTAAAATAACATTGATCGCGTTCGGCTATTTTCTTTTACTGTCCTTTTTTACTCGTTCTTCCGTTATAAGCTACAACATTCCTTTTCACATTTTTGTTTCCCTGTCTACTACCCACTCTTTGGAATTATTTTGCCCCCCTTGCTTTCTATCTCTTCTCACCCAATATCCGTTGTCGCTCTGCCCTTTTAATCTCAGGATTACGGGGGTATCACGAATGTCATATATTTCATTATTCAGCCATTCTACTAATTCAAGCGCGGACCATTAAACAAGGCAGTTAGCCCAGGCGATGCCGGGGATTTCGTGCTTGTTCCAGCGTTCAAATAACTTCTGGAATGTTAGTGGATATACTGGTACTATCTGATAAGTGCAAGGCGCCAAGACTTCGATACTAGCATAAATAAATCAGAGTTAGAATGAGCGGTTGATTTTATGCGTCACTGTGAGTGAATGAATCGATTTGTGAATGTACAATTGCGATTGTTTATTTGAGTTTATGAGTAAGCGATTGCGATAAAGAGGATGGTTCTGAGCGAACATGAATGATTAACTGTGAATAAATTGTGTGATGAGTTTGTGAACGAGTTGGTGTTAATGAGAGGTTGAGTTTTTGTGAATTAATTCGAATTAGTGAATTTGTAAGTGTGGTAGTGCGAGAGCATTATGTATTTGTGAGCACTGTACTATTAATTGTTGATTCTGTAAATGCAAGTGAATGTTTGTCACTGAGCCAATGAGTGAATATTGGTGAGTAAGTGTGAATATTAGTGAAATCGTGAGTTATATATAGAGAGCGGAATTTTAGGCCCTAAAAATTGGCATTTTAGGAGTAAAATAGGCTCTTAAACTCCGTTATTTAGCCTCTATAAAATAAAAAATTGGCTTTTTTTTTTTGTTAAAGAATGTCACTAATATAATAGTGTTTTTCATTCACTAATCACATTTCTATAGTTTGCTTCACAGTAGATGATCAGCACTTATTGTGGCTATTGTGTCGCTCACTGCTGTACTTACAAATGGTGGCAAAAAAGGAAGGGTTGTTATCTGTCTTGGGATGTAAGAGAATGCTTATTCGAGTACAACCCAGCGAGTTTGTGTTAAATTGCTGACAGACAGAGGAAGATAAAATAATAATAATAATAATAATAATAATAATAATAATAATAATAATAATAATAATAATAATAATTTGTCCCGCAGGAGTTCTTTTATATGTCAGTAAATCTGCTGACATGAGCCTGTCGCATTTAAGCACACTTAAATGCCATTGGCCTGGGCCGGAATCGAACCCGCAACTTCGAGCACAGAAGGCCAGCGCTATATCGACTACTCCACCCAGGCCGACTGAATGTTGGAATTTTGGGATTGAAATGTTGTAAGAATTAGAAGGGGTGGCCCGGAGGTACTTCTCTATTGTGTTGTTCACTGCTAGGAAAGAGTTGTTATCCGTCTTGGAATGTGAACGGTGCAAGATGTTAAGAAAAACAGCCAACAGTTACGAAAAATGATGCAAAAATTAAAAAAAAAACTTAAAAATAGGCACTAACGTCGAAATAGGCATTTTAGGCACTATAAAACCCCTTTATTTATACATTTATTTCCATGAAAGTTGTAAATATTAAATCTCAAGCCTGTATATATATAAAAAAATAGGTTTTTGCCTAAATTCCGCTCTCTAGTTATTATGTTATATGTATATTATGAGTAACGTAGTAGTATGTATTACCTATATGAGTGAAGTAGTGAGTGAGAATATAATATTGAAGTAGTGAATGAGAACAGGGGTAATGTATCGAGTAAGAATATGAGAGAAGTAGTAAGAATGAATGTGAGTGAAGTAGTGTGTAAGAATGAGTGAAGCAGTGAGTAAGAAAATGAGTGAAGTGGTGAGAAAGAATACGAGTGAAGTAGTTAGTGAGAATATGAGTGAAGTAGAGAGTAAGAATGAGTAAAGCAGTGAGTAAGAATATAAGTGAAGTAGTGACAAAGAATATGAGTGAAGTAGTGAGCTAGAATACGAAGTATTCAGAAACAATATGAGTGAAGTATTCAGAAAGGATATGAGTGAAGTAGTCAGACAATATGAATGAAATAGTCAGAAAGAATATGAGTGAAGTAGTGAGTGAGATTATGAGTAAGGTAATACATATAGCTATAGTCCTAAATACTGAGTAAAAACAGGAGTAATGTAGTGAGGAGAATAAGTTACGTAGTCAATAAGAGTATGAGTGAAATAGTGAGTAAGATTATGAGTTAACTGTGTGCGAGAATGTGAGAAAAGAAGTGAAGTAGTAAGTAAGATTATGAATTTATTGTGTGTGAGAATGTGAGTGAAGAAATGAGTGAGTATATAAGTGAAGTAGTGAGTGAGATTATGAATGACATAGAAGGCTGTGTTATATATGAGTAAAGTAGTGAATGAGAGTTTGAGTGAAGTAGAGAGAAGAATATGAATGAAGACGTAGGCCTAAGAATATGAGTGAAGTAGTGAATAAGAATATGAATGAAGTATAAGAATATCAATGAAATAGTGAATGATGTGTGTATGTATATAATTATATCTACACATACTAATGTAATTAATTGATCGTAATTCAGTAGTGAGTGAGAACAAGTATAATGTAGTGGGAAGAATATGAGTGAAGTAGAGTAAGAATATCAGTGAAGTAGTGAGTAAATGAATATGAATGAAATAGTGAGTGAAAATGTGAGTGAGAATATGAGTGTAGCAACGAATGAGTATATAGCCAGTCTGGGGAACATGAGTAGCTAGTGGATGAGTGAAATATTTGGTTAGAGTGAAGCAGTAAGGAGAATATGAGTGGAGGACCGTACTTTTTCAGAACTTGGCTGAGAATATGAATGGAGAACTTACTGAGTGTTCATTCATTCATTTAGTGTTTTGCTGAAGGGCAGGTCTTTCACTGCAAACCCAGCTTTCTCCAGTCTTTCCTATTTACTGCCCACCTCTTCGTTTCCTCATATGATCCATATATCTTAATGTCGTCTATCATCTGACATCTTCTTCTACCCCGAACTCTTCTCCCGTTCACCATTCCTTCCAGAGCATCCTCCAGTAGGCAGTTTCTTCTCAGCCAGTAACCCAACTAATTCCTTTTCCTATTCCTGATCAGTTTAAGCATCATTCTTTCTTCACCCATTCTTTCCAACACAGCTTCATTTCTTATTCTGACTGTCCACTTCATACGTTCCATTCTCCTCCATATCCACATTTCAAACGCTTCTAGTCGCTTCTCTTCACTTCGTCGTAATGTCCATGTTTCTGTCCCATACAATGCCACACTCCATACAAAGCACTTCACTAATCTCTTCCTTAGTTCTTTTTCCAGAGGCCCGCAGAACATTTTTTTTTCTATTAAAAGCTTCCTTTGCCTTTGCTATCCTCCTTTTAACTTCTGGTTGCAGCTAATGTTACTGCTTGTAGCACACCCCAAGTAGGCTATATGAAGCTCTACTGCCTCATTTAGAATTCTCAAGTTTACCTTCTGTATTTTTCTTCCTATGACCATGCTCTTCGCCTTATTTGCATTCATCTTCATCCCATACTGCTCACAGCTGCCATTGAGCTCCAGTGGCATATCCTTTAGTATCATTTCCTCTTCCGCTATCAACGTCATATCATCTGCAAATCTTATGCACTTTATTCTTCTTCCTCCTACTATCACGCCTCCCATGTTCTGAAAACAGTTCTTAACTAAATCCTCCAAGTAGATGTTGAACGGGGTAAGTGATGAAGGACATCCTTGACGTACTTCTGACATTTCACTTCCTTCTGACATTTCTTTTCCTATTACTGAATATGTAAGTGAAGGACTTAGTATATGAATGAAGTACTTTTAATATCAGCGATGTACTAGTGAGTATAAAAGTGAAGTGGTAGTCCGTATGAGTGAAGTACCCAGTGAGTATATACAGTAAGTATAGCAGTTAGTGTGTGGGTAAATTATTGAAATATTTAACGAGTATTTAAATTAAGTACTTTGTATTCATGTGTGAAGTCATATGAGTGAAGTTCCCAGTTAAGAATATATGAATGAATTACTTAATGATATGATTAAAATACTTAGTGTCCACACTTGTGGAGTAACGGCTAGCGCGTCTGGCCGCGAAAGCAGGTGGCCCGGGTTCGATTCTCGGTCGGGGCATGTTACCTGGTTGAGATTTTTTCCGGGGTTTTTCCTCAATTCAATATGAGCAAATGCTGGGTAACTTTCGGTGCTGGACCCCGGACTCATCTCACCGGCATTATCATCTTCGTATCATTCAGACGCTAAATAACCTGAGATGTTGATAAAGCGTCGTAAAATAACCTACTAAAAAAACTTAGTGAGTGATCATATGATTGAAGTATTTAGTGAATATATTGTTACAGCCGGGAAACGATCTCACGACCGGCAGAAGGAAATCCAGAGAATTCGAGAGGTGCCATCTTCTGGACATTTGTAGATTGATCGCGAAATCATACTCTACAGAGACTATGGTTTGGTTATAAAATACGACACGCGAGTGAACTTGAGCAGTTAGTTAGTTGCAGTGCCAGTCGTCAGTTTTTGGTCAGCCAGTCAGTGTAACAGTGAAGCCAGCTTCGAGACCGGAGTTCGACTTGAGTTGTGTCCGTGACTGTGGGAGCCGGAAGTCCTGAGTTTGACTGCAGTGGACCGCAGTTGGGGGACCTGAGTTCGAAGTTCAGTGGACTGTCTCTGAAGGTCTGGTGTTCGAGATACTGTGAACTCGAGTGACTGAGCTAGAAGAATTAGCCAAGGCAAACGAACTGCGAACTGAGAACTGACAGTTCTGTTTTGTAAATAGTGCTTTGTAAACATTAGTTAAGATTAACAGTTCTTTGTTGTTCTCAATAATTCAAGTAAATTGTCATTGTCATCTGTGGAGTGCAATAACGAATAGTGTGTTACTGTGTGGAGTGGAAATCCCATTGTTGACGGGAGTATTTAAACTAAATTATGGAAAGTGACTATTGTGAAACGATAAAATTACATTCTTGTTTTGTAATAAAGTTACAATATTATGTTTATATACTTCGTGGAAATATGATTTAAATAGTTCATGAGTATGTATGTGGTGAAAGAATTATGTGACTGTATGAGTGAAGTAGCTCTGAGTGAACATTTGAGTGAAGTATTCCGTGAAATGTGAGTGAATTAGTTAATGGATAAGTTTGTGAATTATGAGCTACCGATATTGTATGATGTAGTAATGGATTGTACGTGTGTAAGAGAACTCGTTCATGAGACAGCGAATAAATGGCAGGATATATGAGCGACTGAACATATGGATGAGCTAATGAGTCAGTGACTGATTAAGTGTAATGTTTGAGCTAGGAGTTAGTGTATGTATTAAAGTAGTTAGTGTATGAGTGAAATAGTTAGTGGGTGACTGAGTGTATAATTGAACTAGAGAATGAATATGTAAATATATACGGCTTGATACAACTCCCATGTTTCTCTCTAACCAGACAATACACCGTCTTGCTGTCTAGCGCAGTCGACCAGAGAAGGTAATGTGTACCTATTTAATTATTGAAGAGCATAACTGTGCGCCCCTCGCCATATTTACCCATCACCACGGAGCTTCTTTCACCCCATATAGGCAAAAAAATAGGAAGAGCGTAAGGACGTTTTAAATATTTCATGGCATTATTAGGTTAGGAAAGTCGGGAGAAAGGAGAGAGGGATGATGATCAGGAAGAAGGGAGAAGTGCTGGAGTGAGATACTTTTTTTTTTTACTTTTCGCATGTTATAAGGGAAAGAATGAAACAACAAGGGAAAGTGGTTTTTGTGGAAGAAAACGAAGCAGAAAGTACACCCGCCGACAAAAGTGCGACACATTCAATTCTAGTCATAGTTGTTAGGACCGCAAGGAACTTCACTAAACTCACATTATCAGATACAACAACTGGATTCATGGCATAAAGGAAGTCAAATGTGTCACATTCTGTACACATCTTGAAAATGTACAGTAATAGCAAAGAACACAGTTTTGTGGAAAGAACTAGGGGAGGTTATTGTAAATAGATAACGTAATCAGGGTTAAGATATTGTAAATAGTAAAGTCAGTATTAGTGAAAGTGTAAGATAAGTTTTGTAAATAGTAAAGTCAGTGTTGAGAAAGTGCCAGGTAAATAGTATAAATAACAATCAGTGTTTGTCAAAGTGCCAGTGTCAGTATAATGTGTGTAATGCAAGAAAAAATGAACAAAGAACAGAGTGCTGAGACTAGTTAAGGTCTAAAAGGATTATTAACAATGTCACAAAAGTAGTGTACACGACAAGCTCGCCTGGATTGGCTCACCAAGCGAGTACACTTGAGCCATCCCTGTCGAAGGAGTTCTAACCAGTGGCGGCTGGTGGTTTGAAAATATGGTGGTGCACAATGGATATCGGAGAGGAGTTAAACATACTTTACTTTAAAGTTTAAAACCATGTATACCTGAGGGCTATACATATAAAGCTTATTTATATGCAATTAATGAGTAAAATGACTAAATACAAGCATACTTATTTATACAGAAAGTCCAAAAGTGGACGGGGTCGTGGATGGAGCTCTCTATATTACGATTTAACCTCATGAAAAACATTTGAGCGCAGAATCGTCATCAGAATGCTACCAAGTACCAAGTCCAACGTTTTCATCCATAAAATTCAAATGCAGCTTTCGTAGGCTGTCGGGAGGTAGCAGCATTTATTGTCAGAACGACAACTCTTACAACTTTAAAGCAAAATACAAGCTCCTTTATGTATTGTGCCGTTTGTGTGCATGCAGATTGAGAAAGTAATGTGCGAAATATGCGACTGTTCGTTGCACAAGCTGAATGAATACATATTTCATGCTTATTACTTCGGACAAATGTCTAGTTGAAACAGATACTTTCCCAGTGAATTTAGTTTCTTCTGCACTGGCGTTGGTATCCCATGCCAGGGAGTGCGACAAACCTTTCTCAATGAGAAAACAGTAGACCACGCCTCTAACCCCCTGTCCCCGCATTAGCCGAACATCTCTATAAACTACCTTCCATAGGTTTTCAACATCTTTGCAAACCAAGAGGCTCGAAGGTTCCTGCAGACGTACAAAACAAGACGCCAGCTGCAGATAGTCATGAATGAAAATTGTAAAAAAAATATATAAAAAATATATAATTTTTTTAATAGTAACAAAGCCGGGAGATTAGGAATATTACTGGGGGGTGTACAAACCTGCAACCCCCTTGAGAAGCCGCCACTGGTTCTAACCCCATCACAGGAGGCCTCTGCCCAACATGGGACATCATGGCTAACATTCATTCATTCACATTCAATAATTAAAAACACGCATACAATTACCATTATTATCCTCGCTTCGATTGCCTCACTGGGCTATTCCATATGAAATCGATCAATAAAAAACTTCCCATTTTTTATACTCTAATTTTTCCCTATTTATACAAGGTGCTGAGGACAGTGCATTTTTAACAATATGCTATCGAAAGTCAAACGGTTTTCGTATTATTGAGAGACAAATTTAGCGTATTTTAGAAAAACAAGCCTCTTACAGCGCTCAGAACTCTGGAACCATTTATTGCAGAACATTGAACGAGAGCTTATTTTGAAGCTGACATTTGGTAGGTTATGTTAAGAAGTAATCCTTGTTTTTATTGTACACAGAGAGACAGATAATCTGATTTTACTTGATTTTACGCATTTTGGCCATTTGTAAAAATGTAAAAAAATATTGAGAAAAAACCTTGCATTATTAAGAGGGATTCGGCATTGTTTGCTTAGTGGCTCGGCAATAAGTTTCGAGGGTATTAAATAAATTATTTTCACACGCGTAGACTTGAACGGCACGCACTGGCCGAGAGGTGAAGATAAGCGAGCATTGGGCGTCGTTTTACTCTTGTGTTTATGAAAACTTGTGATAAAGCTAGCCCAGCCATGACTGCTAGACGACACATAAAGTGTCTGTCTCCTGGCCTTGCTTGTCTCGACTACCTCCCGTCTCCCAGTCAGCTGGTTAGTTCACGCGCGTACTATTTATTTTCTTTATTTGATATTTTCAATACTTTCTTATCAACATCGCATCAGTAAAAAAATATGTGTTTATTTGTACTTTCAATGCGGAATCTAACGCATATTTTAAAAATATTGTTTCGTGGGCAAAATCTAAATTTCTCCATTTCCATTTAAAAAAAAAAAAAAAAAAAAAAACTGTTTACATGTCTCAGCATCAAAATAAACTATGATTTTGATCCTTGGGGGGAAAGGGTTTCGGAGCCACAACAGTTTTATGAAAATACAATAAATTTAAATATTATTAATTTAAACACTATTAAGTTCTGATGCCTCAAACTTTGCACAAAGCATTATATCACGGTTGTCTAAGGACAGAAAAGGTTTCATTGTATTTAAAAATTGCAAGGTCAATTTTCTGTGTATTTCGGTCGATTTAAGATGGAATAGCCCTATAATTTGGGTTTTCTCAAAGGTTACCTTGAATTGTAACGCTGATATCAGGCAGTTTCATTGCGAATCATTGACCTCAATCTCTGCAGATATGTAAACATCACCAATTTCACCTACCCTTATAAACTTGCTCCTGATACAGTGTTGTTAAATAATCGATTAAATCATTATAGGCAGCAGGGTAGCTGAGCTGCTGGAACAGCTGTCTATGGACTAAAGATCTTTGGTTCAGAACCAGTGCGGTGGTAAGATTTTTATTATTGTCAAAACTTCCAAAACGGCCCTGGGGTCGAATCAACTTTAATTCATAATAAGTGTTTTTTTTAAAGATAAAAGGCAGTCTGATAGATGTGCCGACCACACCACCTCATTCTAGTGCCGAGATCATGAAAGCATGGAGCTTTACTTCCATGTGATCCATATGTGATATGATCACGATATTTAAACAGGGATACTCCTAGAAGTATTTCCTTCTGCTCACTAGATATAGGAGGTAACTTTCGAATTGACCATCACATAAAAATAACCACCTTGTTCACATTGTCTCCTTGTTACCGTCGTCTTCTCCTTGTTCTCATTGTTTGTCATTTCTTCATCTTGTAATTCCCTCCTCTTTTCCTTCAACTTATTCTCATTGTCTTCCCATTGTTATCCTCGTCATCCCCTTGTTCTCATTGTTTCCACTTCTTCTTCTTGTATTTCCTTTGTTTTCTTTTTTCCTTCCTCATTGTCTTCTTATTCTTCTCATTGTGTTTCCCTTATTCCCTTTATCTTCTCCTTCTACTCCTTGTCTTCTCCATGTTCTCCTGGTCTTCTCACTGTTCTACTTGTCCTCTCCTGCTTTTCCTTATCCTTCATCTTGTTCTCCTTCTCCTTGTTATCCTTTTTCCACTTGTTCTTGTAATTTTCTTCATCTCTTTTTCTTTCCATTGATCTCATTGTCTTCACCTGTCTTCCCATTGTTCTCATTGTTTTCCCATTGTTCTCATTGCCTTCCCCTTGTTCTCATTGACTTCCCATTGTTCTCCACATTGTCTTTCCATTGTTTTCTTTGTTTTCCCAATGTTCTAAATGTTTTCCCTTGTCTTTATTATCTTCTCCTTATACTCCATGTCTTCCCAAGTTCTTGTTGTCTTCTCGCTGTGTTACTTGTCCTCTCCTGCTTCTCCTTATCCTTCTGTTATTTTCTTCGTCTTCTCCTTATTTCCCTTTTTTCCCCACTAGCTCTTGTAATTCCCTTCTTCTCTTTTTCTTTCCCTTGTTTTCAATGTGTTCCCATTGTTATCATTGTCTTCTCAATGTTCTCATTGTCTTCCCATTGTTCTCATTGTGTTTTAGTTGTCCTCATTGCCTTCTCCTTGTTCTCACTGTCTTCCCATTGTTCTTATTGTCTTCTCATTGTCCTCATTGCCTTCTCCTTATTCTCATTGTCCTAATTGCTTTCTCCTTGTTCTTGTTGTTTTCCCATTGTTCTCATTTTCTTCCCATTGTTCTCATTGTCTTCCCATTGTTCTCATTTTCTTCCCATTGTTCTCATTGTCTTCCTATTGTTCTCATTTTCTTCCCATTGCTCTCATTGCCTTCTCCTTGTTCTCATTGTCTTCCCATTGTTCTCATTGTCTTCTCATTGTCCTCATTGCCTTCTCCTTGTTCTCATTGTCTTCCTATTGTTCTCATTGTCTTCTCATTATCCTAATTGCCTTCTCCTTGTTCTCGTTGTCTTCCCATTGTTCTCATTGTCTTCCCATTGTTCTCATTGTGTTCTCGTTGTTCTCATTGCCTTCTCCTTGTTCTCATTGTCTTCCCATTGTTCTCATTGTCCTCATTGCCTTCTCCTTGTTCTCATTGGCTTCCCATTGTTCTTAATATCTTTCCCTCGTTCTCCTTGTTTTCTTCTTATACTCCTTGTCTTCTCACATTTCTAATTGTCCTCTCCTGCTTCTCTATATCCTCACATAATTTTCCTCGTCTTCCCCTTGTTCTCTTTTTTTCTCACTTGTTCTTGTAATTTCCTTCTTCTCTTTTCCTTCCTCTCTTTTTCATTGCCATCCCATTGTTCTCATTGTCTTTCTGTTATTGTCATTGTCTTATCTTTCTTCTCCTTTTGTTCTCCAAGTTCTCCTTGTCTTGTCATGCTCTACTTGTCATCTTCTGTTTCTCCTTATTCTCCCCTGGTTCTCCTCTTCTTCCCTTGTTCACATTGTCTTCCCCTTCTTCTCCTTGTATTCCAAGTGTTCATCTTGTAATCTTCTTCTTCTTGCATTCCGCTTGCACTCCTTGTCTTACCCTTATTCACATTGTCTTCCCCCTGTTCTCATTGCCTCCCCCCTCTTCTGCCTTTGTATAAATAGGCCTATCCATTATGTCTGTCTCAGTAGTCTGTCGTTCTCCATCCTCCGAACATGGCCATACCAATTTAATTGTTTACTATTGTTATAGTTAATTATGGAATGTTGATACCATACTTCTCCTAACTTCCTAAATTTTTATTTCATCTAATTTTAAAAATGGCGCAGATCTTCTGATGGATTATAGATTAGAAAGATCAAAAATAGGAAAAGGAATTAGCTGGGTCATTGGTTGAAAAAAACTGTCTTCTGAATGATGCAATCAACGAGAGAAGATTTCGAGGCAGAAGAAGATATCAAATGATAGACGACATTAAGATATACGGATCATTTGAGGAGACAAAGAGGAAGGCAGAAAATAGGAAAGACTGAAGAATGCTGAGTTTGCAGTGAGAGACCTGTCCTTGGGCAAAACACTATGAATCAATAATAATAATAATAATAATAATAATAATAATTATTATTATTATTATTATTATTATTATTATTATTATTATTATTATTATTATTATTATTATTATTATTATAATCTCATAACTTAAGTGTATTTTGTTGTAGATTTCTTTCGTATTTCTTTAATATATTTACTTGTTTACTTCCCATCTCAGAAAAAATGTGTGGATGTCTGTGTTGACGGTGTCTGAGAATGTAACGGGGGCTCTGGTTTGCGGTGCTGAACCGTGGAGCAAATTAGTTTCGTTAAATAACAGGGAATTGGTTAGCTTGCTCCGTTTCCTCGGAGTCGTGGGAATGGTGAACAATTCGGAGATGCTGTAATATTGATTGCCCGCCGTGGGTCCGGCTCGGTAGCGGACTTGACAGCATAAGGATGATGATTCTGGAAGGGTTAATGTGAAACTAATGACATTCGTAGCATCCACCTTCATTATGTGCAATTTGGTTCCGTCCGCTCATTATGAGTCGAACTGTCATCTTGTGTTCTGCCCGGGGGCCCTAGCACAGCGCTTTGTTTCCAATACAGTCTTAAAATGTGGGTGGAACAAAAGAACATCACAAAAGGCAGCGGTCCTACTTGAAAACAGTTCGCTAATTCACAGGATGTTTATAAAGTTTGAAAGTATTAGTTTTATAGTATTATAGCGAACACCTTCAACCTGATGGATAGAACAAAGACCGTCAACTAAATTCTCTCTCAAGAAATCTATTTGTGCTTTCGTACTAGAGATGGACAAAACTAACTGCCGCTCTCGCTCGCTGTGTTCGTTGCATTTGTCTTTCGAGTCTCGTCTCGTCTCGTCATTCTCGTGCGCTTTGAGTGTTCGCTCAACATTTTCGAAATAGCATTTGTTCGGCGTGGAAAGATTTTAACTTTGAATAACATACATCATTGAAATAAATAACATTATAAATGTTTAAATGAGATAAAAAGAGAAAACAGAACAGTATCTTAGTTATCAAAATGTTCTGGTTCTATTATATGACATTACCTATGGTTATATAGGCCTAAATAGAGAAAAAAAATCTCAATTAAATTTGCATTTTTAAGGAACATAAAACATAACGTTAATATCTTTTTACTTAAGACTGCACACTTGATCTCACACATAATACTTACTGGGTTTTAAGGAACCCGGAGGTTCATTGCCGCTCTCACATAAGCCAGCCATTGGTCCCTATCCTGAGCAAGATTAATCCAGTCTCTATCATCATATCCCACCTCCCTCAAATCCATTTTAATATCTTCCCATCTACGTCTCGGCTTCCCCAAAGGTATTTTTTCCTCCGGCCTCCCAACTAACACTCTATATACATTTCTGGATTCGCCCATATGTGCTACATGCCCGCCCATCTCAAAGCAGAGGTGAAGGATCAATGCCAGTTCTGCGTTGTGTAACTTTCTCCAAACAGTATCTTTGCCCCAAATATTTCTAAAACCTTATTTCTCAAACTGTTCTATTCAAAGTGATAGTTTCACATCCATGGTAATATAACTGTTTTATAAATAAATTTCAGATTTTTTGACAGCAGACTATAAAAATTCAAACGAATAATAACAGGCATTTCCCATATTTATTCTGCGTTTAATTTCCTCCCGAGTGTCATTTATATTTGTCACTGTTGCTCCAAGATATTTGAATGTTTCCACCTCTTCGAAGGATAAATCTCCAACTTTTATAATTCCATTTAGTACAATATTCTTAGATAATCATTTTAGTCTTTTGAGATTGCAACCCTATAGCATTCTCAAACATATGAAAAGAAAATTCCTAGCCTTTTAATAAAGGCATAATAAGTAAATAAACATTGGGGAACGGATTAGGATTATACACTGAAAAGTTAAGGCTACTTGATTGCTTATACATACTCGTATATAACAGTTGCCAAAATAGATAAAAGTTCAGTCAGGTATAAACAACTGTAGCGATTCAAGGTTGCTTGACGTTCGGGACTTCGGGAGTGATCAATCTCGGCGTCTCGGAACACTCACAAGCAGTCTTTAACTCAATGACGCGACTTATAGAGCACTGTCGTGCGGGTTTTCGGCTTTGCGGGCGCTGTTAGTCTTGCTGTCTCGATCGTCGTTCATCTCTATTTTGTACCCAGTCTTTGGGCGAATAACAAGGGGGACAACGTTTAGATAATTTTAAATCTTAATTTTAAATATTTGAACACAGTTTGTTATTAATCACATAACAATTATATTATGGAATTAACCCTAGTGTGGTTTCTTTTACAAAATTATTTTAACTCATTATATTATATGTTGTAGTAACCTAGAGTCACAATTTTGCTCTTTATAATGGGCTTACATGTTCTTTGTAATGCTTATATGTGTGTTCACTTATTGTATAACCATCACCTGTGTTCAATATTGTTTGCTTTTATTGTGTCATCTGAAGATGACTTTTATATAAGTCGACAATATTCGTGAAATGTTAACTTAATGTGATGTTAAAACATATAATTTCATTTGATGTGACAGAACTCATTCTGTATTCACACTTTGATAAGTTGCTGAGTGAAATCACATATACTTTTTATTATACTTCCAATTGAAATCACATATCCTTTTTGTTATTAATTTAATGAAGTCAAGATAGTGAAAGCGATATTTTTGTCGTGCAAGAGATTTTTTACTGTATTATTATTATTATTATTATTATTATTATTATTATTACTATCATCATCATCATCATCATCATCATCATAATAAACAACAACTTATAATCTTCTGTTGCAAAGCTAGCATTCTTCAATCTTTCCTATTTTCTGCCTTCCTCTTAGACTCTGCATATGAACCATATATCTTAATGTTGTCTATCATCTGACATCTTCTTCCGCCTCGGACGTTTCTTCCGTTCACCATTTCTTTCAGTGCATGCTTCAATAGGCAGTTTCTTCTTAGCCAGTGGCCCAGGCAATTTCTTTTTCTCTTCTTGATCAGTTTCAGCATTCTTCTTTCTTCACCCTCTCTTTCTAGAACTTCTTCATTTCTCATTTTGTCTCTCCATTCACACGGTCCATTATTCCCCATACCCACATTCAAATGCTTGTAGTAGTTTCTCTTCACATCGTCGCAATGTCCATGTTTCCGCCCCTGTACAATGTCACACTCCATACAAAGCAATTCACTAGTCTCTTCTTTAGTTCGTTTTCGAGAGGTCCACAGAAGATGCTCCTATTTCAATTGGAAGTTTCTTTGGTCATTGTTATCCACCTTCGACTTCTGGCAACAGGTTGTCAAATGTTCTATTTCGAATTCGCAAGTTTATCTTTTATAGCTTTCTTTCGATAACCATGGTCTTCGTCTTGTTGGCATTTATTTCCATGCCATATTATTCACAGCTATAATTTAGCTCCAGTAACATATCCTATAGTATCGTCTCCTATTCTGCTAACAAGGTGGTTGTGTGGTGGTGATAGGTTTCAAGAATTTATCCACAGGAGTTTCTGACACAAGTTTATGATAATTATTATTCTTAACACACTTCAATATGTCACACTGGGATAAAACACATAAAATATGTTTTTTTTTTCTTCATAATTTGGGGCAGGCATACATATCAACATGCTAGTATATTTGGTGCTGCCACCTACTATTTCAGCGAAAGCATTGTTAGAATGATCTTACGATAGGAGTATAAGCAGCCATCCGGATGCGTTGAAGCAAGCAGTGCCTTTTTCATACGAGAAACAAGGTAGAACTGTACAGGATAAATACAAAGATATTGGTCAGATTTAAGACGCATTTTGATTTAATTTATGCTGGTATTACACTATCAAAATTCTTTGACAAAGATATTTTATAAAATATACATATTATAAATTATATGGTCGGCCTGGTTGGCGCAGTTGGTATAGCGCTGGCCTTTTATGCCCGAGGTTGGGGGTTCAATCCCGATCCAGGTCGATGGCATTTAAGTGTGCTTAAATGCGACAGACTCATGTCAGTAGATTTGCTGGCATGTAAAAGAACTCCTGCGGGAAAAAATTCCGGCACACCGACGACGCTGATATAACCTCTGAAGTTGCGAGCGTCGCTAAATAAAACGTAATATTTAAAGTATATGATAGTATAATGGGGTTTCTTTTATATAATTTTCTTTGATAAAAGGCAGTTTATAAAATGTAAGTGCATCTTGTTATCTTTTATAAAACATATGCATATCTTGAAACAAATATGGCGGGACGTAAATCTTGTTGGACTGTTACTACGACCAAAATGTTGATAATGAGAATATGAAGCAAAATGAAGTGCTATAAAACAAAACACGAAGTAAAAAAAAAGAGAAATAAAACACAAAAAATGTACATAAATGTTTCCTCTTCTTTTCTTTTTTACTAATATGATTATTGTAATATTTTGAACTAATTGTAGCTAAACATGCATAGTAATGTTCATTATTCATTTTTGCATATATGTGATAACATATTATTTTATTTAACTGTAAATAGTTCTTGTTCTTTAATTTCAGGTTATCATTTATAAAATTATTTCTATAGTGTAATAAATATCAAAATCCTACCTTTTATCACAGGCCTTTGTTAAAATACTTTATCATATTCTTTGTGAAATAAATTTGATATTGTAATACCAGCCCTACTAGAATAGTATAAACGTAGCCTTCAGACTAGAGTGAGAAACGCTAGCTTCGTGTCACAGCATAGAACAATTTAGTGGATGAAGGTACATTTATGTCTTTTTTGTAAACTTTACCAGTAAACGAATCCTGAACTGTAGAATTAATTGGTGAATTGGCTGTGTCACTGGTTGAGGATAAACTGCCTTCTAAAGCAGCCGTGGCGAAAATGCAATCGTGCGCCGAGCCACTGTGTAACCTGCAACGTGCATAGCACCTATGGAGGGAGGCGGACACCCGAAGGGGAAGTGAAGCAACTGTCTGACTTATTAACGGATTTTCATTTTCCTTACGTCAAGCACTTAAATATAATTTTAGACAATACAAGGCTACAAACTAATGTTGAGTACGTGTAACGAAGAAAGAAATGAACTAGAAAACATAGGACACATTATCACAACCTAAAATTAACTGTCTTCAGAATGTCTCTGCGTCAGAGTTTCAAAATCAGGAATTATGTCACTTACTGCCAGTCGTAGTTGATCTGTCAGTCGTGATGTAGATTTGGTTTTTCCTATTTTCATTGTTGAAAATAATTTTTCACAAAACATAAGTTGTAGCGAACATGGCTTCAAAAGAGCAAGCGAACGACCGAAGGTTTGCATATTTATTTTTTTGGAAAAAGATTTGAAAAGTTCAACATTTGTCAAGTCCTTACATCTAGCTTTCATTTAACATCACACAGTAAATCAGTGAGTTCAAATTGAAAATCTAACCGCATTATTCGTACATCTGCTGAAAAAGGTTCGACGCACAGAGATGATGATGATGATGATGATGATGATAATAATGATGATAATAATAATAATAATAATAATAATAATAATAATAATAATAATAATAATAATAATAATAATAACACTTAACCTTTTAATGTTTCATCAGTAACATGTAGTATAATGCCGTTTTATGTTATAAAACAGTTTTCCTCGTAATACTTGTGAACAAATCATACATTTAATATTCTCATCATATTGTCAGCAAAAAAAATGCGGCCTCCCATCCTACTTGAAACTTTCGTTTTTATAGAGGTACATGGTTTCGAGAGAGACATTGCGACGATAAGCCACTAGCAAGTCACAGACAAATACAAATGGAACGGAGTTTAACTCCAGTGAGTGAGAGGGTAGGGGTTGTGGGAGGTAAGAAGCAAGGGAAATGCACAGCTATCATTGCGAGCCACAATGCGCTCGTGAGTCGCATTTTCGCCACGGCTGTTCTAAAGGATGCACTGGAAGGAATGGTGAACGGGAGAAGAGTTCGAGGCAGAAGAAGATATCAGATGATAGACGACATTAAGATATATGGATCATATGCGGAATCAAAGAGGAAGACAGAAAATAGGAAAGACTGAAGAATGCTGGGTTTGCAGTGAATGAATTAATTAGTGTACCGTGACCCAACGCATGACCACACATACACATAACGCAGCACATGAAAACAATTAATTTCCTTCTTTATACGAGGAGCTTCAGGCGCAATAAACACCATGACATCTAAATCCATTTCTGTAGAGTAACTGTAACGAAATGGGGGCCGGGTTTTGAGAGGGGGCCGCAATAATTAAGGTACATCAACAGATCCATGGGTCGCTCCATCACGTCGTTTCGGGTCATTAAGACGTTTCTTTAGCCGTGGTGATTACTTCCTGTGCCAAGGTGTCCAATTATCTGACCCGATGGCAACAAAGCGTTCTGGCCTCCTTCGGGAAAAACGGTCTATGAGACATACATCTGTTGTCTTGCGTAGTCTACAGAAATTATGAGAGTTAATCAGTCGGTCTGTCAGCTGTAGTATAATTGGTTAAAGTTATTAAGTTATTGAAAATTAATCCCATTTTCGTGTTGATCAATTGGAGATCGAATTACTGTGGGAAATATATAGTTGAAAGGGTTAACTTCCCCTAGAAGAGCTTCTAAGGAGCCGACCATATGTCATCAAACGTTCTCCAACCATGAAAGTGCTTGGTACGATAACAAGTTTCACCGTTAGCTGAGAAATTACTGCAATGACTTCTTATGCTAGAGATTTGTATTAGTCCAGTCATATGGAGTAGCCAGGGGTAACGAGCCTAATAGACTAGGCAACCCTCTGTTTTATCAATTAGACTACTAGAATCACAGAAATTGCTAAAAAGGATAAATGTTTATCTTAAAAAGTCCCTTGTGCAGACACTTGCATTTCCCTATTTCGGCTATGCGGACATTTTACTGACTGACCTCTCCAGCGACAACAAAATGAAACTTCAACGTGCTCATAATTTGTGTGTACGTTTTGTAAGCAATGTTGTAAATATGATCATATTACCCCATCCCTGGAAGCAATAGGTTGGTTTAGATAAGAAAAGAAATTTACATTCACTTCTCTTTCTCTTCGAAATCTTGAACTCTTCTATTCCTTCGTACCTGTCGTCTCGCTTCACTTACCTTTCTTCCCACCATAATCTGAACACACGCTCTCGTCATGAAACAATACTAACAATACCATCCCATCGCACCTCCTCATACTCATCTTCTTTCACAATAGCCCTGCCAAGACTCTGGAATTCGCTACCTGCTAGCATCAGGGACTGTCGAAATAAAATTGAATTCAAACTCAAACTTACTAGGCAATGGTCAGTAATTGAATGGAGTTTCTTTAATCTATGACAAAATATTTCAATATTCAGTAATTTCATCACTATACAATTTTGTTATTCTAGATTTAATTTGTAATTCAGTAAATATAAAATATTCTTTGTTTCTCTATGATAAATTATCTAGTTTTAATTATTCAGGTAATCTTTTCGTACTTTGATTTTTATTGTAATTGTAATTGTAAATTTAATACTAATTGTAATTTTATTGTTGATATTGTAGTTGGAATCTCCTGGTAGAGGGGCAGAGAAGGCCTGACTGCCTTATCTCTACCAGGTTAAATAAATAAATACTAAATAAATACTAATACTAATACTACAGCAAATTGTGACGCAACCAGAATTGTGTAGTTTAATGTTTAGGTGAGAATTATGAAATTATAAGTTTTACTAGTTAATGAAAATGGAATAACTGTAGTATGTTATAGGTATAAAGCTATGCTAGTTATATTTTCTAACAATTTATTAATTAGACTATTTAGGCCGCCTATAGGCCTATATGTAGTTTTTCTCAGTTTTTTTTTCCGTTGTTGTTGGTAACTCTATAGCATCTTTATAGTCCCGTCGCTCTAATTTCCGGCAGCCAATCGCGTTGCAGGTCGGCTACATTTAAACGTGTGCATCTTGTCATCCGCTTATGAAAACTTTATTCATTTCTTAAGGCTCGATAAATACTTAATATAATCGCCCGCCATTTTGGCTCTTTCGTTGGCGTTCGCAGAAAGCACATGAAGACGTTATTTGCCGCTCAATTATTTGCTGAATTACAGTGCGTTTGATTTATTATCATAGGGGGTACGACATGATAGGGGAGAGTCGGGTAGTATCTGACATCGGGTAATATCGGACAGTGAGTTTCTTTCATCTACCCCACGATGATAGTACCTGATTGACATGATTACGTTTCTGTGATATCGCATAGACAAACGTAACCATGTCATTCAGGTACTACCATATGGTGGTAGATGAAAGAAACGCACTGTCCGATACTACCCGATGTCCGATACTACCCGACTCTCCCCTAATGTTTAACGGTGTGGCAAATAGATTCCTCGTATGGTAGCTCGGGAACGAAAGAACAAAAATGGCGAACGATACTACCTACCTAGACTTTATAGAGCCTTCACTTCCTAAGACGTAAGCAAAGAGGCGGAGTCACGCCGGAAATAACAGCGCCGCGACTATAGATGCTTCATGGTTGTGCTAACAGATGGAGTTACTTGTCAACAATGTGTTACTGAAACGTGTGTTCAGGCTACTGCCCAGCGACAGTCCTGATGTATTTTATACAGTATTTTGATGATTCGTTAATTAATATTAACCCGGTACACTCACAATCACACTCGCATTCATACAAATTTCCAGACTCTAGACAACCAGGTAATTCTCAGTTCTTTATTGGAAAATTTCGAAAAATTAGTAGCCTATACACCACAGTTAGATCGTTGGTGGCTACTTTTTTTTAATCCTCGGAAATGTCTTTCCTAAATTCGTTGTTAATTAAAGACATCATCACCACCATCACCATCACCATCACCATCATCATCATCATCATCATCATCATCATCATCATCCTCAGTCGGCCTGGATGGCAAGTTGGCACAGCGCTGGCCTTCTGTGCCCAAGATTACGGGTTCGATCCCGGCCCAGGTCGATGCCATTTAAGTGTGCTTAAATGCGACAGGCTCATGTCAGTAGATTTACTGGCATGTAAAAAACTCCTACGGGACAAAATTCCGGCGCATCGGCGACGCTGATATAACCTCGGCAGTTGCGAGCGTCGTTAAATAAAACATAACTTTTTTTCATCATCATCATCATCATCATCATTATCATAATCAGGAGTTGGGTCTACTGGCCCGTTCCGTTACCAATTGGAATATGTGGCAGACCGTTCCTCCAACGTTGTACTGGTTTTCCTATATTTCTTTCACCTGAGCAAAGGTTTATGATAAAGCATTTTTTTATCTCTTAAGAAGACACTCCATTAAATACGACAACTTTTTCCTAATAATTTTTCAACCAAATTTTGAGAGCATGTTTACTATGTAAAGACTAACAAAATCCAAATATTGAACTTCCAAATATTGTTGACTTTTGATTTTTTTTTTTTTTTTTTTTTTATAAATATTTTCAAACCCAACTTTTTAGTATAAGATCTCAATTTTTAAGCTTCCTTTCGTTTGGTTGCATTCATAAATCATCACAGACAAACATTTTATGCATTCATTTTATGAAATATCTCATTTATTACCTTTCAGAATGTTTTTTTTAACTTTTGAAATTGTTATTTTTCTATAATTCATGAAAAAATATTAATAAAATAAACTTGCAGCATTTCTTACAAAATAAATGCATGAAAACATGCAGCTACCTCATAAATACTTGCAGTAACAATTTCATCCAGATTTGGCATAAAAAAGTTGGTGATGAATCAAGAAAAAGAAACTTACAAAAAAATGATTTGATAGTAAAATGAATATTCATGTAACACACTCCTGTTAAATTTCTCCTCCACTACATTCATCAGGAAGCCAACTTTAAAACAAAAAGTTACTAGATTTGTAATCAGAAATTTAATGAAACAATAATTTGGACATAATAATTTGAGATGGGCAGACATGTAGCACGTATGGGCGAATCCAGAAATGCATATAGAGTGTTAGTTGGGAGGCCGGAGGGAAAAAACCTTTAGGGAGGCCGAGACGTAGATGGGAAGATAATATTAAAATGGATTTAAGGGAGGTGGGATATGATGATAGAGAATGGATTAATTTTGCTCAGGATAGGGACCAATGGCGGGCTTATGTGAGGGCGGCAATGAACCTCCGGGTTCCTTAAAAGCAAGTAAGTAAGTAAGTAATAATTTGGACAGCTCTTCTTCCTTAATTAAAAAAATGTTAAAGATATTTGTAATCAGAATCGAATAAATACATTTAGGGCATGAAAATATACATTCTAAAGAAGTGAAATAAAAATAGTATGGAAAATTTTCATGATTTTCAGAGGAATCTTCCCTTAAAGAAACTCAAGCTATTGTCCTTAAAAACACATTTCGGATGTTTGTCATAAATATTACCACCCTTATTACAACCAGCACAAATACCATCACCACCGTCACATCAGTAACAAAATCACCATCAGTATTAACAACACACACCATCATTATCATTACTATCAACATAAGAGTACCTACGAAAGTTAGGGGCAGATGAAGCTATCAGATGATAGACAGTATTAAATATATGGATGGTATACGATGACGAAGAGGGAACATTGGAAAATGTTGGGTTTGCAGTGAAAGATCTGCCTTTGGGAAGAAAACTATTATTTATTTATTTATTTATTTATTTATTCAATCATGTATTCATTTATTTGTTTATTTATTTATTTAATTATTATTTATTTATTTAACTAGCTAGCTAGTGAGTACAAATTAAAATTATAAAACAAACATGTTTTTAGCCACTACCGTAAGAGCCATACTTGTGCACGGTGTAGTCTTAGCCAATAATAATAATATAACATAAAATTTACAAAGACAGTTTGCTAAATACAGTAATTAACTTAATGCAAACCAATAAGTGTTATCCCAATTTTCCCCATTGAATGAAATAAATATCATCAACACCATCACTGTTATCACCACCACCACAAGGTCCACCACTATTATAATCACCGTTATCAATAATATTACTGTTATCACTACCTTCATCAACATCATTATTATTATCACTGTTATTAGCACAATTACTGTTACCAAGTAATGAACTAAGGAACTCTCATTATTGCTAATTGCTAATATTTTATTTCCGTCTAATTTTCTGACACTTTCCAGATATCTAATACCATCATGGCATGGTGCTTATAAGGGAAAGATTTATTAGTGTTGCAATGAGTAATATTAACATTGAGCGAATGATATAATTAGGGGATAATGTTCTTTTTTTTTTTTTGTATTTACTGTGTCTTTTGTATTTTATTGCGTGTGTATGTTTTTATTTATATACTGTATTATCTTTATATTTATTATTTGGATTATTTGGTGCAGCTTCAACAAGAAATTAAATTGTTTATACTGTATATATGTGTGTGTGTGTGTGTGTGTGTGTGTGTCACTGTGCGTGTCTGTTTTTCATATCTCCCTTTTATTTTATTTGTATTATTTTTGTGAAATTTGGTATAAAGTTAGATTAGTTATAATAGTGGTAATCAATGATAACGATAGTAATAATAATAACTATTGTTTCACTATTTTATTATTAGTAGGTACTATTTTCGTTTTGAAGACTCAAACTGTGCATAGCTACAGCACGAATGGCCGTACGAGCTCGTGCGAAGGATCTTGTATACAATGAGTTTGTATAATTTAATATGCATCAATAAATGCACTTATCTCTCTATATAGTTAATACTTTTTGAAGCCACATGTGTCACTCTTGCAAATAGATGACGGTTCCGCGGACCGTATTGTACAGGTGACGAAACAATGGAGATGTAGCGGGGCGGCAAGAAGGTAGGGAGGGACAAAGGTTGGGCGACTTTTCGAATTAGCTACTGTGCTAGCGGAACTTAGACGGGAATAATCCAGCCTTCTTGCTCCAACGGAAATGTTACAGGGAGCTCTTGTATTCAATTACCGTTCAAATACGTGTGTGAGGTCTAGCCCTGTACCGATATTTGTTCAACATGAGATGGGTGCATCTTCAAGTTGCTGAGATTTAAACTCGTGTCCTCCAGTAAGAAAATAGTTGGCTGGATTTTGTCGAGAGTAATAATAATAATAATAATAATAATAATAATAATAATAATAATAATAATAATAATAATAATGCTTTGCTTTTTTTCTGTCAGAATTAAGCCGTGAGACCTTCTCTTCAACTCAACCAGAGATAAAAAGGAAATACATGATAATATACCAATAAATACTAATCATGGATAAAGATTATTTAAAAAATGAAAATATACGTACATGACAAATTACTCAAATATTTTATTTTTGACATAATTCTTGTTTTGAGCTATTTTTAATAAATGCATGTAGAATATAGAGTGAAACTTCCCAATAGCGAACACCGCCGGGGAAAAATTAAATGTCCATTATTGAGAAGTGTCCGCTATTTAGAAAATCGTTAGTATGTAAACAGTACATTAAAATTTCTCATACATATTCAACACTATATTTTATTTTACAGTACAGTACAGTTCACTAGAGAGTGAGATTGTTTACAGCAGTATTCATCCAGAGAGAAATCGTACCAGTAAATGTTTTGTAAATGAAATAAACATCAGTCACTGTACCACTTCACGTTACACAAATAAATCTAGAATTGCATTCTCAGTGTATGATTTTAAAATAATATACTTGTTTTTCAAAATTTCACTAATCTGAGTTTTTTCCAACATTAAATTTTATGGCCAGCTCACGAACACCTAATTTGTCCTTCTCACTATGCTTTACAATATCCAATTTCTCTTTCAGTGACAAACGTTTACGTTTTTGTGACATTTCCAATGTGACTGTACTTCTGAACACTCAACTTGACAAACTAAGAAAGTACGGACTGCTCACGTACAGTATCACAACTAACTGTGCTACTTACCTTCAATAAAGTACAAGAACGCTCAAATGCACGATAATGATTGTTGCAAAGAATTCCGTTAGAATTCCGTTTAATTTACAACCGTCTTTTTTTTTTTTTCTTTCACGCTGTCCGTTATTTGGAAGATTTAATTGTTGTTGGGAGATACATTTCAGTGTCCGCGTCCGTTATTGATAATGTCCGCTATTTGGAAGAATTTTATCATTAGGGCCAGTGTTATTTTGCAGGGGAATTTTAAAATGTCCGCTATTGGGAAGTGTCCGTTAAGGGAAGTTTCATTTTACAAGTAAAATCCCGAATATTTTATAGTCCCGTCGCTCTTATTTCCGGCAGCCAATCACGTTGCAGGTCGGCTACATTTAAACGTGTGCGTCTTGTCATTCGCTGGTGGTGATGTAATTCACTTCCTAAGGCTCGATAAATACTTAATATAATCGCCCGCCATTTTGGCTCTTTCGTCCGCTCTCGTAGAAAACACACGAGGACGTTATTTTCCGCTCAATTACAGTGCGTTTGATTTTTTTTATCATAGGAGCTACGACATGATAATGTTTAACGGTGCGGCAAATAGATTCCTCGTGTGGTAGCTCGGCAACGAAAGAACAAAAATGGCGAACGATACTACCTACTTAAGACTTTATAGAGCTTTCACTTCCTAAGACGTAAGCAACGAGGAAGAGTCACGCCGGAAATAACAGCGACACGACTATAGTTTCAATAAACACTTTTATTTTTTCAAGTATCATATTAAAATTTTCATAAATAATTTGACTAAAATTATGTTTTTATTAATTAAACTATAGATCCTGCATTAAATGTTTTAGAGTATGTTATTCAAGTGGGAGAACTATACATGCACGCGAATTTTCATTAAAATATCTAAAGTAATTTATGAGTTATCAGCAGAGACCGGAAGTTTAGGCATAATGAATTATTAAAATAGGCAGGCATAAATATATCATAAATTGCGAAAATAGGCAGGCAAAAAGGCATTATAATTAGCTAAAATATGCAATAAAAGGCAATTACAAAAACCTTGCACTAGACCCACAACCTTACACTTTCCACAGAGGGATTTCGGCAGCAAGAAAAGCTTTAAATAAGTCGAATGCAAATTGAGATTTTCGACTCGATGTTGCAATTACTGTTGGAAGCAAAGAAATCTTCTTTCCAGTAGCCTGGGAAAGTGCATTTTTGTGTTTGGTTGTACTGATATGTTGCGATTTGAAATATTTAGCTAGCTACAACAACGTCGCAATGAAAACTGAAAGGAAAAATAACTGTTAAAAGTAACGTTAGACCCGCACTCATTGTTACCTTGTCAAATAAACACAAGCAATAATTAAAACGTTTACTGTTATATATTTTGCACGGCAGCATTCATTATTGCAAAGAGAATATGAACTGACTGAGACACAATAATATAACTTATATTCGGTGAAGTCACTTTCATTGTAGTGGTTATAGAAAGAAATTAAAATATACCCGTAGGCGATTTTTAATAATAAATTAATAAATAATAGATAAATAATCAATTAAAGGCTAAAAAGCAGTTATTTTGTTTTTTATATTGAAAAGGGCAACATTTATTTCAATGAAAAGGTATAATTCGTACAGATTTATTTTCGAAAAAAAGATTAACACATTTAAAAAGGCATTCTTCCAAAGTTCCGGTCTCAGGTTATCAGGTAAACGCTCTCCGCCTTAACAAAATAATGTACAAATTTTCATAATTAAAAAATAACTATAAGGTTTTCAGACATATTAAAATTACTTAGTAATATAGAGACTCTCATTCAATTCTGAACAGATGGATTTATTTTAGGCCAAATAAAAAAGATTACAAACTGCTGAGCCATTTTACCGGAAAAAAGGCGATAGAAAATCTGAAAAAGTGCAAGTCTCCAAAATTCCGCAGAATTAATACAAGAGGGTGGAAGGGCAGGTTATCAGGTAAACGTCCATAATCTCCGCCTTAATAAAATAATGTACAAATTTTCATATTAACTCCATATGTAGATGAAATTATTTGGGGACCATCAGTGTGGTTTTAGGCGTAATAGATCGACTATTGATCAGATTTTTGTATTCGACAGATATTGGAGTTTCAAAAAAAAATGGGAGTATAAATTTGGGTACAATGCATCAGTTATTCATGAGATTTTCAGGAGATGCACTAAAAAGTATGCCATTGGGAAAAAAAATAACTATAAGGATGACGTTAAAATCGAATATCCTTTTTAGATTAAATATAGTAGATGATGGGGACCATATTGTTTTATGTTAGATCGACTATTGATCGATTTTTTATTACAGATTTGGAGAAAAAATGGGAGTATAGGGGCAATGCATCAGTTATTCATAGATTTCAAAAAAAGTGACTCATTTAGGGTATGTGATGCAAGAAAACGATTAATTAAAATGTGTCTTTGAAACTTACAGCAGAGTCCGTTGAGGCCATTTTCTATCTGATGCTTTTCCAATTCACTGCGGGCTAAAGCAGGGAGATGCACTATCACCCTTTTTCAACTTCCTCTAGAATATGCCATTAGGAAAGTTCAGGATAACCAGAGGGTTTGGAATTGAACAGGTTACATCAGCTTCTTGTCTATGCGGATGACGAATATGTTAGGAGAAAATCCACAAACAATTAGAGAAAACTTGGAAATTCTTGTTGAAGCAAGTAGAGCTATAGGGTTGGAAGTAAATCCCGAAAAGACTAAGTATATGATTATGTCTCGTGACCAGAATATTCGTGAAATGGAACTATAAACTTGGAGATTTATCCTTCGAAGACGTGGAAAATTCAAATATCTTGGAGCAACAGTAACAAATCTAAATGACACTCGGGAGGAAATTAAACGCAGAATAAATATGGGAAATGCCTGTTATTATTCGGTTGAGAAGCTTTTGTCATTCTAGTCTTTGTCAAAAAGTCTGAAAGTTAGAATTTATAAAACAGTTATATCCGTGGTTGTTCTGTATGGCTGTGAAACTTAGACTCTCACTTTGAGAGAAACAGAGATTAAGGGTGTTTGAGAATAAGGTTCTTAGGAAAATATTTGGGGCTAAGAGGGATGAAGTTACAGGAGAATGGAGAAAGTTACACAACGCAGAGCTGTACGCATTGTATACTTCACCTGACATAATTAGGAACATAAAATCCAGACGTTTGACATTATTTGGGAGGCCGGAGAGAGAAAGACCTTTGGGGAAGCCGAGACGTAGATGGGAAGATAATAATAAAATGGATTTGAGGGAGGTAGGATATGATGATAGAGACTGGATTAATCTTGCTTAGGGACCAATGGCGGGCTTATGTGAGGGCGGCAATGAACCTACGGGTTCCTTAAAATTGTATGTTAAGCATGCGATTTTTATTTTCAAACGAGTTACGGCAGGAGTGTCCATTTAGGGTTGTGATGCAAACGTGATTTGCCAGCATTAGAAGTAATATTTCCTCCTCAACCCCTTTCACTACCCCCTGCATGACAGAGTAGCGGTGGTAACATGTACCTTATTATTATTCCGTATCTTTCAATGAGAGGAGAAATTTTTTTGCAAGTATGAAAGAAATATGAAAATTTGTCGCAAGGTTTTCCGTGGTTTTCAAAAACCAATGTAAAACGTCATTATTATATGTGCCACACCCAGTACGTTATTATTATTATTATTATTATTATTATTATTATTATTATTATTATTATTATTGCTATTATTATTATCTTTCTTAAACAGTGCAGCTTACGTATTGCTATGAAGGACATGAGACATCACAAACTTTTCTATATTAGAAATTCTAAATCTATCTCTCCGGTCTCCAGATGTATTAAAAATGCGACTAACTTATATGCAGGCGATTTCGATCCATTCAATGTACAGAAGTATTAGGACATGGCAATGTCTTTGCTTAATATTATTTGCATAATCTTTCTACACAAATTGGTAATACTTTCTATAAGAATTAACTCCTTTCCATTGACTATAATAATATTCATTCTTGTAAATTAATCATCATGATCTTTTTTCTTCATTTTGTTGTTATTATCTCAATTATTTAGTTAATTTCTACCATAGTTGTTCATATTATTGTATTAATTGTATCACTGTGCTGGATTTTTATTGGCCAATTGGTGTTGTCCAACATATAAATATCGATAAATAAATTAAATAAATAAATATTGTTATTGTTATTACCTATTATTATTATTATTATTATTATTATTATTATTATTATTATTATTATTATTATTACTGCATGTTCTATAGAATATATATGGTTCATCTTATAAGTGTGTGCATTTTTTTCACCGATGAACATTGTGAAATCAAAATCCAGGATACGTATATTGGACAAGAAACCTTGGCACAATTACGTGTGGCTATATCAGATATAACACCAGATTTTGAAGTTTTTTTGCTCGAATCGATTAAGAATAGTAGGAAACAATAGTGATTAAACATAATTGTTATTATTATTACACACATAAATAAACTAAGTTCTTCACAGTGAATAATTTTTGAATTGATATAGAAACGACGTAATAAATAATTAGTTGATAGCGGTTCATTAGTATATCAAACGTTATATTATATAAGAAGCATTATACATTGCCTCAATGAAGAAAACAACGTGCATTATATTAATTTTCAAACAAATATTCATTGTGTTATATAAAAAAACTAACTGTAGGGAAATATTTCATGGAATAATTTTGTGTAAATATTATTTTTGTTGACTATTACACTTTTACTACGTCATACTACTTTTGACCAATAAAACGGTAGGAAAGGACGTGTTCCAACGAATCAGGCTGTTTATCTTACAATTTTATCACTTTCCTAGCATTTGTTTATTTTTTATTGCTTCCCTAGCATTTGTTTCTTTGTTTTCCAAACTTCAAACTGCAAATTCTTTATGGTACTATAAAACATACTTTGCAATCGTCATTTGTTTCCCGCATAGATAGTCGACTGAAAATGGCGGCTCCGTTCAAACGTTTTGGTGAAGGTAACATCAGTGAAATAGAATTTTAGTAAGTCAATTAGTATTTTATTTTATTATAATACTTTATTTATTCTAATGTTGATATAGCCTACTTTCTTCTAATCGTGTAATAGTCAATTAAATCCCACTCGATTTTTTTATTTTTTCTACATAAATCTAAACCTCTAGTGAGATAAATGTTGATAATTCGATAAATTTACAGCCATTGGTAACAGCTAAATGAGTGACACACTTTGTGTACCTATTCACCCCTACTCCCCAAACGTAGATTGAAGTGTTGCGGGCTGCATTCAGTAGTGACTCAGCGCTACCTATTGCTTTGGATACGCTTGAGTTAGGGGAAAAAATTGCTGAGATATTTTCGTAGGCCTAGTAAAATTATATTGTCGAAAGGTGTACCTCCCTCCTTCAATAAGGACGATATATAAAATCAGTACATAATTTTCTTCTTTTAATTCAAGACAAGGAAAGAAAACCATAAAGGTTGAAGGTTTCCTAGTGTTATTTTTACTAGAAGGTTTCTTATTTAAGCGTAATAACCTCTATTATAGCTCGAGTTACTCAACCTTTCTACCAATTTTCGTTCCTTAGCAACGAAATCGAATACTTTTCCATAAAAAGGGAATCAGTTTCAGTTAGAGGCATTTCCTTCGCCGTGTAAAGTATTTGTTTTTCGGACGTAAAAACCCCAGCTATTGTAAAACATTTATTCTGTTTTCGAGCAATGAGCAGCGAATGTGTTCACTGGCGTGAGACGGGGGAGGAAAGAGACAGTGCTGATTCCAGTTCGATCAATTGAACCAAATCATTGTAAATGTTACATTCATCGTGGTCTTGCATCAGATAATGCTATCGCGATGTCAAAGGGTTGTTCATGCGGACCTAAAGCAAGATTTCTTGAATACTTTTCCTTCCTTTCCAGAGATAAGTTTAAAAAAGTTCCAGTTGTTTTAATACCTACAACAGGTTAAATAGCCAACTAAAGTAAATACCCACAACAAAAATGTGCAACTGAGATTGAAAAAAAAAATTCAGCGTTATGATGTGTTCCAATGTAGAGAGTATGAATACTATGAAGATCGAATCTTAGTGGTTTAACTAATTATAATAAAATATCTAAAACATATTGTCTATAAATTTAACGATAGGCCTATACATTTAAAAAGCACATTCGAATTTCTTCCTACAACCGCTTTTGTTAACATTATGTTTCAGTCATTCATTCATTCAACGTGTTCTGCCCAAGGGCAGTCTTTCACTGCAAAGTCAGCATTCTCCAGTCTTTCCCATTTTCTGCCCTCCTATCTGTCTCCTCATATAATCCATATATCTTAATGTCATCTATCATCTGATATCTTCTTCTGCTCCGAATTCTTCTCCCGTTCATCATTCCTTCCAGTGCATCCTTTAGAAGGCAGTTTCTTCTCGACCAGTGACGAACCAATTCCTTTTCCTCTTCCTGATCAGTTTCAGCATCATTCTTTCTTCACCCATTCTTTCCAACCCAGCTTCATTTATTATTCTGTCTATCCATTACACGCCCTCCATCCTTCCCCACATCAACATTTCCAATGCTTCTAATTGCTTCTCTTCACTTCGTCGTAATGTCCATGCTACACTCCACACAAACCACTTCACTAGTCTCTTCCTTATTTCTTTCTGCAGAGGTCCGCAGAAGATGCTCTTTTTCTAGTAAAAGCTTCCTTTGCCATTGCTATTCTCCTTTTGACTTCTTGGCAACAGCTTATGTTACTGCTTATAGTAAGTACATCCCAACTATTTGAAAGCCACCGGCCTGACTCAGTCGGCTAAAGCGCTTGCCTGCCGGTCTGAAGTTGCGCTCGGGCGCGAGTTCGATCCCGTTTGGGCTGATTACCTGGTTGGGTTTCTCCGAGGTTTTCCCCAACCGTAAGGTGAATGCCAGGTAATCTATGGCGAATCCTCGGCTTCATCTCGCCAAACATTATCTCGCTATCACCAATCTCATGACGCTAAATAACTTAGTAGTTGATAGCGTCGTTAAATAACCAACTAAAAGAAAAAGTATTTGAAACTGTCCACTTGCTCTACTGTCTCATTTGGGATTCGCAAGTTTACCTTCTTTATTTTTCTTCCTATGGCCATGGTCTTAGTCTTATTTGCATTTATCTTCATCCCATAATGCACACAGCTATTATTTAGCTCCAGTAGCATATCCCTCAGTACCATTTCCTCTTCTGCTAACAACGCCATGTCATCAGCAAATCTTATGCACTTTATTCTTCTTCCCGCTCCTACTAGCACTCCTCCCATGTTGTGAAAACAGTTCTTCACTAAATCCTCTAAGTAGATGATGAACAGGGCATCCTTGTACTCGTCTCCCTATTTCATTTCTTTCTCACATTTCTTCTCCTATCCTGACTTTGACTCGTTGTTTCATATAAAGATTACTGAACAGTATTCTCTCATTCCAATCCACACCAATTTCCTTTAGGCAGGGTGACCAGACGTCCTCTTTTGTCCGGACATGTCCCCTTTTTAGGCCTTTATCCGTGGTCCGGGCGGATTTAAAAAAAAATTAAGAAAAGTCCTCCTTTTCGTAACTTATAGGCCTATGCATGATATTTTGAAATTTTCTGATTTGACGCCTTTCTCAAGTAAGTTGCTTGAGGTATTTTGAAATTTTCTGATTTGACGCCTTTCTCAAGTAAGTTGCTTGTAGGTATTAGCAGCAACGACGGAATATACTCTTTGCCAACAATCATAACTATCTTTGCTCCCATTCTTATTATCGTTGCTTTCATACATGTAGCTAACTGTAAAATCGTTTTATATTAATAAGTTTTTTCATAAGTAGAACTATGATGTAATAAAATATATGTTGACATAATTTTAAGTATAACATAGGTCTAAGCCTAAGTCTAAATAGATATTATATGTCCTCTTTAATAATTAAATCTGTTATTTCGAAAATGTAACATGTATTATTCTGCGCAAACTACTCCTGTAGCATTTATTACATTAACCAAACTAAAGTCCATTTCTTATCCATTTCTATAGCTGAAATATGTGACTTATTTATGATTTTTAACAACAATATGTTATAGGGATGAGTAAAGAGCACTCTGGTTAAAAAAAAGTAACATGCGCGAAAATTTCACATGTTACGTTTTCGAAATAATCGATTCAATTATAGTTCCCTTGATTTTGATATGTAGCTAACTGTAAAAATTATTATTATTAAGTTTTTCATAATTATTTTGTAATAATAGATCAACTGTTGATAAGATATTTTGTATTCGACAGATAATGGAGAAAAAATAGGAGTGTAAGGGTACAGTACATCAATTATTCATAGATTTCAAAAAGGCATATGGCTCGGTTAACAGAGAAGTTTTATATCATATTCTTACTGAATTTGGTATTCCCAAGAAATAGTTCGATTAATTAAAATGTGTCTCACTGAAACGTACAGCATAGTCCGTATAGGTCAGTTTCTGTCAGATGCGTTTCAAATTCACTGTGGGCTAAACTAAGGAGATGCACTATCACCTTTACCTTTTAACATTGCTCTAGAGTATGTCATTAGGAAAGTCCAGGATAACAAAGAGGGTTTGAAATTGAACGCTTTACATCAGCTGCTTGTCTGTGCGGATGACGTGAGTATGTTAGGAGAAAATCCACAAACGATTAGAGAAAACACGGGAATTTTACTTGAAGCAAGTAAAGAGATAGGTTTGGAAATAAATACCGAAAAGACTGAGTATATGATTATGTCTCGTGACAAGAACATTGTACGAAATGGAAATATAATAATTGGAAATTTATCCTTTGAAGAGGTGGAAAAATTCAAATACCAGGGAGCAACAGTAACAAATATAAATGACACTCGGGAGGAAATTAAACGCAGAATAAATATGGGAAATACATGTTATTATTCGGTTGAGAAGCTTTTATCATCTTGTCTGCTGTCAAAAAATCTGAAAGTTAGAATTTATAAAACAGTTATATTGCCGGTTGTTCTGTATGGTTGTGAAACTTGGACTCTCACTTTGAGAGAGGAACATAGATTAAGGGTGTTTGAGAATAAGGTTCTTAAGAAAATATTTGGGGCTAAGAGGGATGAAGTTACAGGGGAATGGAGGAAGTTACGCAACGCAGAACTGCACGCATTGTATTCTTCATCTGACATAATTAGGAATTAAATCCAGACGCTTGAGATGGGCTGAGCATGTAGCACGTATGGGCGAATCCAGAAATGCATATAGAGAGTTAGTTGGGAGACCGGAGGGAAAAAGACCTTTGGGGAGGCCGAGATGTAGATGGGAAGATAATATTAAAATGGATTTGAGGGAGGTGGGATATGATGATAGAGACTGGATTAATCTTGTACAGGATAGAGACCGATGGCGGGCTTATTTGAGGGCGGCAATGAACCTGCGGGTTCCTTAAAAGCCATAAGTAAGTAAGTAAGTAGGCTTAAGTATGATATAACCCCAAATCTATACTGTAAATTTTTTGTAATAAAATAGGCCTATATATTGACGGAATTTAAACTGCATGTATGATAAGCCTACATATTTTCTGTCCTTTTTCGAACAATATCATCCTTTTTTAAGATTTATATCCTCTCTTTTATCGATGTGAATCTGGTCACCCTACCTGTAGAATCCCTATCAATTTATTCCAATTCACTCTGTCAAAAGCCTTTCTAGGTCCACAAATACTATATACCATACACTTCTTTATTCTTCTCTAGGTATCTTTCGCCGATTATTCATAGCAGTCCAATTGCATCTCTCGTACCTTTTCTCTTCTTGAAGCCAGGCTGAAACATTGAACTATGTATAGGTCAGTCTTAGCTTTAAGATCTCCAAATTCCCTGCTTATGACGGTCAAAGAATATAATTTGAAGAGGAATATACCAAAATACGCGTAACTTGGAAGAACGCGTAAGGATTCGTAACGAAGTCGACTGACACTTCTTAGGCGGAGATGCGACGTCGTGTCTGAATTACATCTTGTGAAAAGAGTCTAAATAATAGAGGTGATTAGACATTGTGTATTGAATCTGTAGGACAAGGTCACCTTGGAATTAACGTAATGAATGTATAATGTCCTCATGCTTTAATTTCCACGGCATTGTGCATCCATCCCTCTCAATTAACGGACATTTATTGTCTCTTGAGACATCACAATTTTAAGTATTGTCTGTTCTTCTTCTCACCCTTCCTTCACTTTATAGCCACTCTTAGCTTTGTGCCATTCAACTTAAACTCGTTATGTAGGACTTCCCGCCATTAACGTGGAATTGTTCATTCATCCGCAGGAGTTTTGTTTTTATCATCTCCCTCCCCGTCTCAGATCATCTCACCCTAGTCGCATCTCTCTGAGTTTGAACAAAAAGCCTCAAGGTTGAGAACACAATTGGTAACGACGGATCTAGGGTGATACAAAGAAGATTCATTACAGGCAAAAGTGATGTATGACAAAATTTTCCATCTCATGTGAAATCTTGGCGTAATTGATTTTTGACCAGTGAGGTGGACTTTCATTTTTCATTAAATTGTTGTTAGCACAACTACAGGTTCAAAATTTTGCGTTGATGAGATGCTTGGATATTTTTCTAGACTGGGTTGTAATGAAATCAATTAAGATAAGATGTTACATTTCCTTTACCTATTATGTATTCTTCTATGTTGAGTTATAATGAGATGGGAGTTTCTTTCTTCTTCTTCTTCTTCTTCTTCTTCTTCTTCTTCTTCTTCTTCTTCTTCTTCTTCTTCTATAAATCGGTATAAAATGAGAAATTTTCCCTCTTTTTCTTCTTGTGATGTAGAGTATTTGTTATTCTTGCTTATTACTGAAACGTACAAATAAGTTATTCATTTAACTAAAACTATGTTGCGCATAGTAATAATAATATTAATGATAATGATAATAATTTTAATTATTTCATTTATTCATTTACTTATTTATTTATGTATATATATATATATGAATGAATATATATATATATATATTTATTTATTTATTTATTTATTTATCCATTCATTCATTGATTCATTCATTGATTTATTTATTTATTTATTTATTTATTTATTTATTTATTTATTTGTTTATTTACTTATTTATTCATTTATTTAGTTTGTTTGTTTTGTTTCGTTTCGTATCGTTTATTTAATTAGTTTTTAATTTATTTATTTACTTATTTATTTATTTATTTATTTATTTATTTATTTGTCCACACCTGTGGAGTAACTGTCAGCGCGTCTGGTCGCGAAACCAGGTGGCGCGGGTTTAAATCTCGGTCGGGGAAAGTTACTTGGTTAAGGTTTTTCCGGGGTTTTCCCTCAACCCAATAAGAGCAAATGCTGGGTAACTTTCGGTGCTGGACCCCGGACTCATTTCACCGGCATTATCACCTTCATTTCATTCAGACGCTAAATAACCTAAGATGTTGATACAGCGTTGTAAAATAACCCGATAAATTAACATTTATTTATTTATTTATTTATTTATTTATTTAGTTATTTATGTATTTATTTTATTTATTTTATTTTCTTTATTTATTTACTTATTTTATACATTTTATTTTATTTATTTGTCTATTTACTTATTTATTTATTTATTAATTTATTTACGTATTTATTCATTTATTCATTCATTTATTATATATATATATTTATTTATTTATTCATTTATTCATTCATTTATTCATTCATTTATTTATTCATTTACTTATTTATTTATTTATTGTATTTATTTATTTATTTGTTTTTGTTTTTGTTTATTTGTTTGTTTATTTGTTTGGTTATTTATTTGTTTAATTAATTATTTATTTTATTTATTTATTTAATTTATTTAATTAAATTATTTATTTAATGCATTTATTTATTTATTTTTTATTTAATTAATTAAATTAATTAATTAATTAATTTATTTATTTATTTATTTATTTATTTATTTATTTTATTTATTTATTTATAATGAAGAAAATAATATAAGCGAGTAAACATCTAAAACCTACTTAATTAATTTAGCAATATTGATTCCTAAAAAGTCAAAAAATGCAAATAAAAGCTTCATTTAGTAATAAACCATAATATATTATCTCCTCTTCTATAAAATCATATGCATCACCGGGAATTCAACCCAAAACACCTACCTTTGTAGCTACTTCTACTAGAACTTGAATAACAATCTGCGTCAGGATGGTGTAATGAGAAATTAAAATTTTACAGTCTAAAAATATATTTTTAAAGATGTGGGTCACATCCGTCTTTCAAGAAAGCTGAGATTCATTGAAAACAATGAGGGTGACATGAGTCGTTAGTGCGCAGAGCCCCGCATCTAACTGTGCTGCAGTATGGCAATTAACCAGCCCTAACTAACCCTTTGGCTGGCTTCCCCACCTAGTCGAGACGGTTATTATGTAATCAACCGCTCATCAGCTGGTTCAGTAAGGGGTGGGGGTGAACTAATTAGCAATAAGTACGAGTAGCAGGCGACGAGACGCGAGATTTAATCGATTTAGGGGTGAATTTAGAGCCCGAAGGGTTGAAATGTGCTGCAAAAGATAAAGACAGAGGGTTGTAGGAGTAAAAGGGGTAGATGTGGATCTTGTGCAACAGATGGGCGACAATTGCTACGGATTGGGGGCGATGAGACAAAGTGGTTAGGGAGCCTCAAACATGTAAAGACAATGTAGAGATTGCAGTCAGTTAGCAGTCTCTAACCCTTGCGGTGACGTCACGTACTGTAGTCTTTGGTTTCTGAATGTTTTGTCCTTATGCGACATAACATATCTTATCGAGATCAGAATTTATATGTAGATACATACTGTAATTTCTGGGTTGTGTTGCAAAACATTTATTTAGTAATTTTTCACCACCACCACCACCACCACCATCACCATCACCATCACCACCACTAGCACTTCCACTAATTAGATCAATTCCTTTCTCTTTCCTTCTTTCTGTGTTCCTTACTATTACACTACAAGTAATCACCAGAGAAAAGTAATTACTTCATAATTATAACTAACATGTGAAACTTTAAAGTGTGAGGAAGTAACTTGGCATATACATTGTGATTCACGAGAATTTTCCGAAACGTATGGTGTTTATTTCCGAAGACATTCTGAGCAAAATAAAGTCATATAAACATGTGTCCTAATCTCAATATTTTCAGAGTTACACTAATTTGAAGTTGTTAGTAAAATACTATTATTATTTAGTTTTTAGGGTAAAAACATTTTACAGGGATAGAATGATCTGTTTAGGAGTATCATTTCTTTAATAAGCTATTATTCTGAAGCTAAAAACGCGTTGTGAATTCCATAATTGCTTCGTACAGAATTTTTTTTCAATTTTTAACTACAAAATTATATTTTTCTTACGCATTATCACACAATTGTTACAAATCACGCCACTCTTGTAAATTCTTCAAGACTGTACATTAGGATACATAGGCTAATTAAACTGTAAAGAGTGAATTTCCTAAAGTCGTATGTTTTTTGTGATAAGTGCGTAAGAATTATGTAAAACAAAATGTGTACGAAGCAATTAACAGCACATATTTAGCTACAGAACACTAGCCAATTAAAGAATATTTCATTCTCTATTTGTAATATTTTTCTTACTCTTAAAACTAAAGAAAAATGGTATTTTACTAACAATTTCAAATTAGTTTAACTCTGAAAATATTGAGATAAGGACACATATTAATATGACATTTTTTTGCTCGGAATGTCTTCGGAAATAAGCTGCGTAAGTGGTGGTAAATCCTCGTGAATCACCCTGTATTTAAGTGAAGAAATCTAAATTTTACAGAGATCAAAGCGAATCCAAGAAAATATTATAGTCTATACTTTGTTAAAATGTAATAAATTTAAACTTAAATGTACAATTAAGGCTCACGGTACCGAAACCCACCTTATCCATATTACCCAATTTTTCAGGAGTAGTATTAAATGGTTCCTGCTTGTTTCCTGTGTGATTATTCTAGTTATTGATTGTTAATGTGTTGAGCTACTTATATTTATTCATATACCTGTAGCATACATCAAGATTATTACATACAAGAAATATATTTAACTTACTATTTAAAAATGGATAAGTTGTGTTTCGGAACTCAACATTGGATAAGGCGGATTCTGGAACCGTTATCATGGATAATAGCAGGTTTTGAAAACGCAAGTGAAACTTAATAAGGGTAACATAAATAATTATTTGTAATTTTACAATCATATTATTTTTATTAGCCTATATATGTTATGAAATATTTAAAAGAGCTATAAATCATATTATCGTTATTGATCCTATCAGTCGATCAGTTATTCTTCCATTCATTATTAGTTATTGATTCTGTCTGTCGATCAGTTAGTGATACTGTCAGTCGATAAGTTAGCAATACTGTCAGTTAATCAGTTAATGATCCTGTCAGTCAGTCAGTAATGCGGTAAGTAGGTCAGTTATTGATCCTATCAGTCAACCAGTTAATGATCCTATAAGTCGTTTATTTAGTGATCCTATCTGTAACTACTGATCTTGTCAGTCGGTCAGTTAGTGATACTGTCAGTTGGTCAGTTATTGATCCTATCAGTCGATCAGTTAATGATCCTAAATAAGTCGTTTATTTAGTGTCAATTATTGAGTCCTATCATCAGTTAGTGATACTGTCTGTCGGTCAGTTATTGTGATCCTGTCAGTAATGATCCTTTAAGTCGTTTTTGTGATCCTATCTTAGTGATCCTCAGTCGGACAGTTAGTGATACTGGTTGGTCAATTATTGATCCTATCAGTCGATCAGATAATGATCCTGTAAGTCGTTTATTTAGTGATCTGTAAATAGTGATCCTTCAGTCGGCCAGTTAGTGATATGTCGGTCAGTTATTGATCCTATCAGTCGATCAGTTAATGATCCTGTAAGTCGTTTATTTAGTGATCCTATCTGGCCAGATTCAGTCGGTCAGTTAGTGATACTGTCAGTCGGTCAGTTATTGATCCTATCAGTCGATCAGTTAATGATCCTGTAAGTCGTTTATTTAGTGATCCTATCTGTAAAAATCACAGTTAGTGATACTGTCAGTCGGTCAGTTATTGATCCTATCAGTTAGTTAATGATAAGTCGTTTATTTAGTGATCCTATCTGTAAATCGGTCAGTTAGTGATAGTTATTGATCCTATCAGTCGATCAGTTAATGATCCTGTAAGTCGTTTATTTAGTGATCCTATCTGTAAATACTGATCCCTTCAGTCGGTCAGTTAGTGATACTGTCTGTCGGTCAGTTATTGATCCTATCAGTCGATCAGTTAATGATCCTGTAAGTCGTTTATTTAGTGATCCTATCTGTAAATAGTGATCCTGTCAGTCGGTCAGTTAGTGATACTGTCAGTCGGTCAGTTATTGATCCTATCAGTCGATCAGTTAATGATCCTGTAAGTCGTTTATTTAGTGATCCTATCTGTAAATACTGATCCTGTCAGTCGGTCCTGTCAGTCGGTCAGTTATTGATCCTATCAGTCGATCAGTTAATGATCCTGTAAGTCGTTTATTTAGTGATCTTATCTGTAAATAGTGATCCAGTCGATCAGTTAATGATCCTGTAAGTCGTTTATTTAGTGTCGTTAGTGTCAGTCAGTCGGTCAGTTATTGATCCTATCAGTCGATCAGTTAATGATCCTGTAAGTCGTTTATTTAGTGATCCTATCTGTAAATACTGATCGTGTCAGTCGGTCAGTTAGTGATACTGTCAGTCGGTCAGTTATTGATCCTATCAGTCGATCAGTTAATGATCCTGTAAGTCGTTTATTTAGTGATCCTATCTGTAAATACTGATCCCCTCAGTCGACCAGTTAGTGATACTGTCTGTCGGTCAGTTATTGATCCTATCAGTCGATCAGTTAATGATCCTGTAAGTCGTTTATTTAGTGATCCTATCTGTAAATACTGATCCCCTCAGTTGGCCAGTTAGTGATACTGTTAGTCGATTAGTTATTGATCCTACCAGTCGGTCAGTTAATGATCCTGTAAGTCGTTTATTTAGTGATCCTATCTGCAAATATTGATCCAGTCAATCGGTCAGTTAGTGATACTGTTAGTCGATTAGTTATTGATCCTACCAGTCGATCAGTTAATGATCCTGTAAGTCGTTTAGGTAGTGATCCTATCAGTAAATAATGATCCTGTCATTCGGTCAGTTGTGATCCTGTCAGTCGATCAGTTATTGACGCAACTAGTCGATCATTTAGTGATTATTTCTGTCGGTCAGTTATTGATCCTGTCAGTCGGACAGTTAGTGATTTTGTGAGTCCGTTATTGATTCTGTTAGTCAACCAGTCAGTGAATGAATGAACCTTTTAATCATTCAACATGCCAGTTAATATATCATGTTAGTAAGTTAACTTGATAGCGAAAGTGTTGTTGAATTATTTGTTCCATCTGTTAATACAGTAAGTTATTCAGAAAATGAAACAGTACAGCCTTATAATTGTTTAATCTGTGAGTTGAAGTTCTAATGAGCTAATGAGCCTTTAATTCTTCCATTCAATGAGTTATTCAGTCATACAAACAACTCATCTTTCAATCAATCACTCAATTAATCAGTCGATCAATCAATCAATCTATTTTATGCGCTTATCCACGTCGTCTTTTCTATAATGAACCTTAATACTCACAGTTCTATGTCACCACCTACTATCTATGCAGCCCACCGTACTCCTAACGTGTACTTGGGGAAGAGCGTACGACATCGTGAAAGTTTATGCGGTTTTTATGCACTTGTGCATCGTAGTTTATGATAGCTTGACGCCAAGACGAGAAGCATTTTGCAGCCTGGTTTGGCATTTATTTTACACTTGTGTGACTTACGGCTATATTTTTGTACCAGATTTCTGAATGTGGTGCACAAGGCATGTCACACTAAGTGTGACGAATACACCTCACAACACCACTAAATCCGCATCAATATTTAGTGGTCTTCGTTCTCTGCGAGCTATAGTACGACCTATCTGGCAGGGCGATGTTACTTTTGTCGTAACTTTATTTTAAGGAGAGACGGATGAGAATTTACACATATTATAATAATTGTTTATAAATTCCACATTTTTAGAGCTACAAACTTGAAATTTGGAATACTGATTTAGAAGATGTGCTTCTTTATCTCTATTTTTTTTCCAAAATTTTATGATCGCTTTTTGATTTAAAAAAATTTAATTTTGTAACAAATTAAGATAATTGTTTATTATTTTATGACATTTTATATGCCTTACCCATACATAAAGTGACATTTTGTCGCAGGCGGATATTTTAATTGGAGAATAATTTTTTTAAAGTAGGGTAAACTAGGGTCTGTTGGACAGTCGGGCATGTTGGACACTCTGTACTTTAACATGTTACCTCGCCACTTGTGGGCATCACATTCTGCTAGAAGTCAATGACGGAAGTAGCCTCATTGACATTCTAGCAGAATGTGATGCCCACAAGTGGCGAGGTAACATGTTAAAGTACAGATTTTAACATGCCCGACTGTCCAACAGACCCTAGTTTACCCTATGTGTTATAAAATAAAATCGAAAAGATCATAATATACAGCTTGTAGGGTAAACATTGGTAATTTCGTGATAATTTCATGAAAATTAATTTAAAATGGAAATGTGTAAATATATCCTTATTCCGATTTTTTCATCTAAAAGACGATAACTTGCTGTACAAATCTGGAGACATAAAAGATTGGATACGTTCTTGAATATGTGCCAAAAACCACTTTTACAACTTAAGCTGAAAGGTTGGTTATTTCGTGATAACCTTGGTAATTTCGTGATATTGCATTGATAATTTCGTGAGAGGCAGAAGAATTGTGGAAAAATTCATTAAAGTCAAATGAAATTCTCATTTATTGTTACAAGACTTCAAACATAGTAATTCCGTCTAATATTCACAGCAAGAACACATAGAAATACATATCAACACATAATACGAATGAAATCAAAGTAAAAATTGAAATTGAAAAGGGATCTTCTTTGCCCTGAAAGGGTGAACACTTTTATTACGGACTTTACTATAGCCTGTATTACTAGGGTAACTCCAAAAGTAATGCATAACGTTTGTTCAAAAATTATATTTTTATCCTACAGCTTTGCTATTTTCAGACAATGTAGATGCATTCTTAAGGAACAAAATGTCACTTTTCCACATAGTCCCTGTCCCTTTCAACTGCCTTACGTAACCTAGGAACGAGGGCCTGTAGACCAGCACGGTAAAAGTCTGGACCAACACGTCTGAGCCACTCTTTAGCAGCGTGCACAAGGGAGTCATCTTCTAACCTCGTTCCGCGAAGGGATCCTTCAGTTTACCAAAGAGATGGTAATCGCACGGTGCCAGTTCAGGACTGTAAGGCGGATGTTTCAGTGTTGTGTATCCGAATTTTCTGATCTGGTCTGTGGTCTTGTGACTGACATATGGCTGTGCGTTGTCGTGCAATAGCAGAACATCCTGCTTCTCCCGATGTCGTCGAACACGACTCAGTCGAACTTGAAGTTTCTTGAGAGTTGCAACATACCCGTCACAATTAATGGTTGTTCCGTGTGGCATGATGTCCACAAGCAAGAGTCCTTCTGAATCGAAAAACACAGTAGCCATAACGTTTCCTGCCGAAGGTGTACTTTTGAATTTCTATTTCTTTGGTGAATTTGCATGATGCCACTCCATTATTTGCCTCTGTCTCCGGTCCAAAATGGTGGAGCCATGTTCCATCTTCTGTCACAATTCTTGCATGTAAGTCATCTAGCACTTATCATTGACACTTAGCATGATAACAAATCAAACAGAAGCTACACTGAACCCATTGCGTCTCCGTTTTATTTTTTGTTATCACATCTTGTCTTCAGATTTCTAAAATTCGTATTGTAATACATTTTATACTATTTTAAAAACTGTAACACTTAATGCTCAACAAAATTTCGCCTCAAACAGCTAAGATTTCTATCAGTAAAGCTAAGCCTATATGGCGACTACAGATGTATCTAAAATTCCAAAAACATTTCCTAAAATTTCATAAAGATACAATATATCTTTGTACCCAATATCATATGCTTACCTTTAGTAATAAGCCTGTAATGTAATTACAAATATCCACAAAATTTGTATGCCTGAGAAGTCGACGGAAATTTGCTCTCTCCAAATATAAAAGCTCACTGAAGCAACTACAATAGTCACACAAATCTTAGCTGTATGTTCCTGGAAACTGGACAACATATGCAATCCCTTGGCGGAAATTTTGATCTCGTAACACCATTGGTTAGTTCACAAAAGAGCAAAGAAATAGTATCACGAAATAACCACTGCCACGAAATTACCAATGTTTACCCTATATTTTAAGTAAAAAATTCTGTAGACTAACTAAAATATCTAGCTGCGGCAAAATGCTACATAAGGCATACGGAAAGTTTAATATTAATTGGTTTGTGGATTTTCAGAAAAGGGTACACAAGTTTTAAATATGTTTTATTTATTTATTTATTTATTTATTTATTTATTTAACCAGGAGGTTTCGGGTTCGATTCCCTTCTCTGCCAAGGGATTTTTCCTTGATCAAGAGTTGTTCTTTGGTAGGTATGGCCTGGGTGTTTGTCTTTTCTTTAGATTTAAGTTAGATTTAGATATAGTTCTAGGACGGTAATGGCACACCAGACAAAATACATTGTAAATATCCCCTAAAGGTAAGCGTTCACTACATCGTATCGCACTCATCGGACGAATCGCACGGATCGGAAAAAGACAATCTTTGCTGTAATTGTTATGTAACCGCGTTCACTACATCGTATCGGACGCATCGCCTCTCGGCAAATCCGTCCACGTTTCTCGGATGGGCAACTTTTCCGATGCGTGCGATCATGGCCTTCTTTAATAAATCAATTTTAATTGGTCGACTATTAGTATTATGTTATGCCATGTTCAGTGTCGCGCGAAAATGGTAGACGGAAAACTTATTTCGCATGTAGAAAATTGCGAAAATTATATAATTTGAGGCGTTCCCATTACAGTAATCAAATCATTTCTTGCAAATATATTATGTAACCAATATTTCTTTCGTTTCTTCCTCTTCAATTAAGACGCATGAAACAATTACAAATTCTTATTCGCTAACAGACTTAATTAATAGACCTAACCTCAACTCCTCTACTTTCAGTAATGTCAATATCGTATGACGTCATATTTTAAACAGCTGATAGGGGAATCCGATGAGGCGATGAGGTAGAGCCGTTACAGTGAACGCACTGCACTTAAAATATCCGCTGCGTGCGATTCGTACGAGGAGTGCGATACGATGTAGTGAACGCTTACCTTTACGGGATCATTAGGGTCGCTCACTCGATGCGTTTAAATCTGTTCATCCACAAACAGTGATAGGAATGACTGACACTAAAACATAAAATAGGCTATATTGAAAAACGAAACCTTACGAAATTAACAGCCAGTGAAAATGATAGTATGAGGCATATTAATATATTACATTTAAAAGTGATTACTAAGGACTCTTACAGAAAAAATATTTTTAGCTCTAAGAATAAAGTAATATACTATAGGAGCTACAAAAACTAAAATAATATAATTTCCTTACGATGTAAGCTAGCTAGATAGATTGAGTAGATTAGATTGAGTAAAAGTTTCGAGACTAATATGAAAAAAGAACACTTTAACGACATTTTACAAATGAATAAAAAGAACGAGTAACCTTGCAAACAATAATCACATACAAAATAATAATATTGTAGTCAGTAAATTACATATGCACCATTCTGAGAGTAAAGCGAAGAAATAAGTCATAGCACTCAGCTCTTGAATAGACATTCTGCTTCACTACCTTTTTCATGGCACATTTCTAGTCGTTCTCCCATTTTCATCTCTTTTTACCTTCAATGTAAAAATAAAACACCTGAAAAAGTAAGAAGAAAGTTCACGGATTTATTGTATAACATTAATTTTCTTCCTGTCCTATATTTGGAAAACTCATACTCTATGTAAAGTAACTTTATATCTACTGTAGATAGTGCATAATACTAAAGCTGAGCTATTTCCTTAACCTACTGCCTTTATAATTAGTAACTCAGTTAATTAATAATAGAAATTACGTTGATGTCAGAAGGCCCTGTACTGTGCCACCTTCTTCTACTTTGAGTGACGAAGGGAAGTATGATAGCTTAATAGAAGGAAGCATAAATGATTATGAAAATGCAAATTTTAGTTATTATGACGTAACTAATTATGATGGTTACAATAGTAATAATAATAATAATAATATAATAATAATAATAATAATAATAATAGACTAATAATATCATAATCATAATCAGCATCATCATCATCTAAACAAAATATTTGTAACTATCTGAAGGCACCCGGCGTTATCTAGGTACTCCTTTTTGCTTCTTTTTTAAATTGAACTTGTTGTTAGACTTTTCGGAAATCTCAGAAACTCAACTATAGACAACCAATATGAATTGTCTTTAATAAGCTTTACGTGAATTAATGAACTTCTTAGCCAAATGCTTGAAAGGTTTAACTCAATTAAAAAAATCTGCAGATCAGGCAACGAAAGAAAACATTTCTTCACGTGCCTTACTTTCAAATGTGTTTTAACTTGTGTCTATATGTGTGTGTGTTTTTTTTATTTATTTATTCTGGCGTAATTAAGGCCAACAGTCCTTCTCTTCCACATCACCAGAAACACAAATAAAATAATAAAACATCAAACTATAATTATTGAAGTAAAACCAAACGAACATTGTATAGGCTCACACAAACTTTAAATGAACTGACATGTCTTGAAGTTTAGCAAAACAAAAACACACCCTTCAATCCCTATAGGCCCACTTAGCATTGTATCAATGTTCTACAGGTCTTACATTTTATCTCTGCCGGTCAGTGACTTAAATTTCAAGTAGCTTATCTTCGTCATGGGACTCAACGTATTAAAAAGCATTACAACCTTTCGTCATCTCCTTTCCTCCCCCGCAAATGTGACATTGCACAGAGGCAGAGATAAAATAATTATAAGATCTGTACATTGATTCTGAAGCTGTGCATTTCACGTAATTGCGTGTCTGTATGTACTTTCGCTTGAATTTCAGAGACAGCTGACGATAAACAGGGCATTCCCTTCTTCCCAGTCTGAACCCGATGGGGTGTCATCGAGAGCCAAAATTTCTCTCTCTATCAGTCGTACCAAAGAATCAGTATATACGTAGCTATATAATTTAGTTTATATTGGAAAATTTTTTTACCCGTTGACCGCTGTACGCCTGTTTTTTTTAATATGACTTGAGAAACTATATCTCACAAATTCAGAACATATTATATTAATTCTTATTTTATATACAGAATACAGGTACAATATAAACTCGCAATAAGTCATTTTTCAACATAAAGACTAATATTCTGAGAGATGTAGGGGAGAGTCGGGTAGTATCGGACAGTGCGTTTCTTTCATCTACCGCCATATGGTAGTACCTGAATGACATGGTTACGTTCCTGTCAATCAGGTACTATCATCGTGTAGTAGATGAAAGAAACTCACTGTCCGATATTACCCGATGTCCGATACTACCCGACTCTCCCCTATACCGGTTTTTTTTTTTAGAAATTAAGAGATTGTTATTTCCACAACGCATAACATACATTGGCAACGTGATTATACAGTTAGAATTTCGTAGTAACATATTTTCGGACATGAACAACAATATTTTGAAAGACGTATATTTTAGAATTAATACAGTAGGCTATTATTTTTAGTCGCCTTATGTACATTCACATACTACATTAGCAATATGACAAAAGTATCATCGAAATGCTTTTTATGTGTGTAAAATCTTTTTTCCCCCGACTTCTTTGTATAAAATATAGTTGAGAATGTGAAAACACGGAGTTTTTAAGTCTGTTAATGTCGGCAACTTTGAGCGACTGTCCTTGAGCTTAATTTTAATATGGCCATTACAAATGCTAGTCCCATGAAATTGCTGTTATTTAAAATCGAAAGGCATATTAGTAGGTATCATAGGAATGCGTAGGATAAAAAATCTTCTCCGTTCGTTTTGCCAGTTAATATTGTAATTTCTTACGTTTTGAATGAGTTTTTTCACACCAATTCTTGTTTCATTGCATAATAATTTTGGCGGGTCAATATTTCGCAATAGTACTATTTCTGATTCAATATTAAGTATTAAATTATATAGTAGCAATCCTTGTGGTTTCAAAGAATTCAAGAATTCAATTGGAAAAACACAGTCTCCTCACTATCTACAACTGCGTAAAGATACTTATTGCATGAATTGTCTAGTTTTAGCCTTCATGATGTATATCAACAATGTTATTTAATTTCGTTTTCCATGGCCTCGTGAAAGTCGATGTTGAATAGTAACAGACAATAATAAAGAACAATTGAGGGGCTTAGAACAAAAAGCAGGTAAGCGACGGAAACCTAGTTTTGAGAAAATTACAGTTAAAGTTCTACATGCAATGGAATATTATACATTAGTTTGGTGAAATGATGCCCATATAGCAGCACTGCACAGTGTGATCATTTACCTGATTTTATCCCAAAGAGCGTATTCCGAATCTCACCGGTGAGCAATCCGATGGCATCACGGTGTTCCGAATTCCACCGATGACGTCAATGATGCTCCACCGGTGTCGCACCGGTGCCATCAACTTGCAGAGCTGGTGGCAGTCTCATCAGCGGCCATCAGTGAATCTGATTGGTTCTTGTACAGGGCGGAATTAGCAGACGAATAACATCGTGCACTGTTTTGTCATGGTGGTGTGTTCTGCTTTAGTTCTGCTGTATTGTTTGTAATGAGCACAACGTAAAAACAATATGTTAATGGCTTATGAGCGAACATGTCAACGGACCCGTTATTACTACCGGTTCAAGAAATAAATTGTTTATGCTATCTTTTCTTTGAACGAGATGGGAGTACGAAAATTTCGCAAAATTTTGCTAGCGTAGCATAGACAACAACTTATAAAGTCGCCATGACAGCCATCAATCCTTCCAGCAGTTTTGTTCCTTATTTCGCTGCAACGTGACTTCATTGATGCCACCGGACCGGTGAGATTCGGAATACGCTGATAGAAACATCCTTTTGGGCTATCACAACACGCACTTACCTCATTTTTTTAATAATGTCACTTACCTGCTTTTTGTTCTAAGCCCGTCAATTTTTGACTATAGAAAATTGCATTTTAGTATTATACATGAATGTTTGATCGTATTTATTTTTATTTTTTACTTTCTTAATTAATTTAACGTCCGTTATAACAATTTTAATGTAGCCTATGTTCTTCTCCTGGTTATGAAGTTTAAATGTGCAAACTTTGGCACATATCGGGCAAAGCGTGTAGATTTGTATTGAGAACATACACACATACATACATACCCACATTCACTTTTATATATTAAGATGATCGTATATGATATGAAAGGAAATGTAACATATGAATTTGTAGAATATTGTTAAACATTTAGACCATTAAAATATTCCATTAAGTTATTTCGGACGTGGTTTGGTCTATCATAATGGTGTTCGACTTCTGATGACGTTGTATAATAATTAGATGCTGGTTTTGTTTTTAGGCCCCGTCAATTAAACGAGGCTGTTATTGAAGTCGTAAACCAAAATAACTTTGCTTTCATTATCTGACCATCAATCGTGTTTTGTTAGCAACGGCAACTGGTTGCCCAGGCGGGCTGATTTGCATTATTAGCGGGTAAACTGTGTCACGCGGAATACAATTTATAATCGCATTGTTCACCCTAACAGGTGTGACAATCCCTCTTGATTAACCGGGGATGATCCTCCCAATAATTGCACCTGCTTGGGGACATTTCAACGCTGAAATGCAGACAATGGGTCTAAATTGAGAAGTCGTTTAGATGTGGTGTTGATACCGAAGAGTAAAAACGCGTAACAGCTACAAGATGCAGGGAAATGGAACAACGGATGCAGCGGTAGACACCTTGCTCTTGTTTAGCATACGTCAACTCACTTATTGAATTATTTTCCCCTCTCATATAGGGCCTATTCGTACAAACAACTGTGCACCGTTAATAGAAGGGTTATATAGTAATTCAGCTTGCAACGCCGGAGACTGGAGTTCAAATTCTGAAGTGGCTAAGAAGGGTACTTCACTAAACTGTAATACGAGTAGCTTCTTCAAACCAAAGAAATCCCTTTTGATATAGAAACAAAGAAAAGGCAATAACTAGAGAGCAATTTTTAGTTCCGGAAAATGAAGTTAAGTGATCAACATTCTGTAGTCAACTGAAATACTATTGAAGGAGTAGGAACCAATATGCTACGATGCTAGCAGCTACAGTAGGCTTAAAAAGCAATTGCAAATGACTAATGAGGTAATTAGAAAGGTATGAAACTACCCTTTAGAGTGCTGCATTGGAGTTAAATCGCTCGCTTGAACTCGGTCGAATGTCGCACGCTCGAGTGAGATAAGATCGGTCGTGATACGCTCGTAATAAATAGAAGCACAGTACAAGGTCATCTCACCGACATGTCTTATCTTGTATGGAAGGCGACATATGTTTTGCTCACAAGGTAAAAATAAGGCTTTATTTTCTGCGTTTATGGAATGTACCAAAACAGTAACATGAAGTTATAAAATAGTATGAAAAACTTCGATATACAGTTATTATTGCTAATTAATAATTATTCAATAATTATTTGATTTACCACATATATAATATGATAGGTCCATACATAGTGTTCCGCCTATATACTGCGACAATGTAGAAACGTTTTACAAAATATTATTATATAGCAGTAAATTAATAACAATATTAGTATAGAGATAACGTCACAGAAAATATAATAAAACGAATAATCATGCTGCACAACTGTTACAGACGCAAAGATTGATACACTAATTATTAAGATTATTATTATTATTATTATTTATTATTATTATTATTATTATTATTATTATTATTAAAACTTGATACAGTTCTTGCATTATCGTGATTGTGTTCTCTGTTTATAATAATTACATTTACATCTAATAACATCTATCAGATATGGCAAAAACAAAAATACTCCTGTTTGTGGGGGGGGAACATTTACCTACAACATTTATATTACAGGGAGTTTTGTATTTGTACTATGGAGAGGTTAGTTAAACACTGCAAAGTTTTGAAATGATAAACATCTATGATGCTACTACACAGTTCATCACTGTAACAAGAACGAATGTCTAACGCTCGGCTTATACCGTTCGAGGATTTATCGCTGGCGACAATTTTATCCATCATGCATGTGCGCTACCTATCGGATTATCCTATGAACTACTTGGCGCTCGAGCGAAAACGTCAGATGCAGACCTCTGCTACCCATTGTTAATGCTGAAGATTTAGAAGGTTTAAATATATGTGTAATTATTTATATAGAGTGAAAATAATATAACTGTACAGATTTTAACAGTTTATTCCTTGGATAGAGTACAACAAAATATTCTATAACCTATTAGTCCCAAATGAATACTTTTCTCAAAAAAAAAAATCCTCTAAATGTTAACATTGTTTTACTCGATAAATACTATCCGTATGATTCTGATTTTTACTAGTATTATTATAGAATGTGATAAGGGATTATTTCATTCATTTAGTATTCTCCCCAAGGGCAGGTGTTTCACTGCAAACCCAGCTTTCTGCAATTTTTCCTATTTTCTGCCTTCCTCTTCGTTTTCTCATATGATCCATATTATATCTTAATGTCGTCTATGATCTGACATTTTGTTCTACCCTGAATTCTTCTCCCGTTCACCATTCCTTTCAGTGCATCCTTCAGCAGGCAGTTTCTTCTCAGTCAGTGACCCAACCAATTCCTTTTCCTCTTCCTGATCAGTTTCAGCATCATTCTTTCTTCACCCACTCTTTCCAACACAGCTTCATTTCTTATTTTGTCTGTCCACTTCACACATTACATTCTTCTCCATATCTACATTTCAAATGCTTCTAGTCGCTTCTCTTCACTTGTAATCCATTTGTAATGTTTCAATAATATGGACGATTTTCTTGCAAATTAAATGAAAAGATTAACACGTAACTTTACTTCCTACCATTACAAATGAGGAGAATCTAAAAACAGATGTAGTTAATTTAACACAGTACAATTCTAAAGTACTTGGCTACCGTGATATTCATGTCCAAATGAATCCATTTCTCTGTTGACATATTATTATTATTATTATTATTATTATTATTATTATTATTATTATTATTATTATTATTCATTACAATTTCAAACAACTCACTGATGTCATATTGATCTTTGAATTTACTCTTTCGACGATCAACTTCATTGTTGTCTCGAGATTAGGCCTCATTGAATCAGAAAGCAATGAATTGTGAATTCTTCATTTTTGGATACACTCTTTTAACACTCTTGTATAATCACTGAATAAGTAATAAATAATTGCTTTATAGTATTCATATTACGGTAAATTACCTGCCTGACTAGTTTCAACGTGATGTCCGTCATTGTCCGAAGTCTTCGGAGAATGACTGACACCATGTCGAAACTAGTCAGCGAGATAATTTACCGTAATATTAACAGAGTAAAGCAGTTATTACTTATTCAGTGAAATTGTGAAGTAATTAAGAAGGTGATTACCCTTGTTAAATTTAAATGCACGGAGTATAAATACAAAAATGAAAATAAATATGATTTTAATCCCAATTCAAGCTCTAATTTACTTCCCGTAAATTATAGCAAGTGTGTTAACAGTAAAATCTTATAGTTATCTATAAAGTAGTTTTTGAAATAATTTATTTAATTTCTGTAGGTTTCTTAACAATGAAGTCATTTTTAAGCGTAGGACTTACTTTGTTTGAACCGATTTATTGATCGGTTGCGTTGCTGCCGTGTGACGTCTGGCGAGAAACAATTGACAATCGGCGGAAAGAGTTGAAAGTCAGTGTTAAATACATTCTACACTAGTGTTCAATGTGTTTTACGCACGCTGCCTTTATAATAGTCAGTTTTAACACGCTTGCTTAAAGTTAAAATATATGCTTTTAGGAATGGCTGTCTAAAAGTAATATTTTTCATTGTCAGGAGTGCTACTTGCTTTTAGGAATGGATGTCTGAAATTAATATTTCTCTTTATAAGGAGTGCTTTTAGGAATGGCTGTCTAAGAAGTAATATTTTTCATTATCAGGAGTGCTGCTCTTGCTTTTAGGGATGGCTGTCTAGAAAATAATATTTTGTCATTATCAGCTGTGCTCTTTACTTTTAGGAATGGTTGTCTAGTGCGTTATATTTCTCACTATCAGGGATGCTTTTGCTTTTATAAATGGCTGTCTAAAAAGTAATATTTGTCATTGTCAGCGGTGCTCTTTGCTTTTAGGAATGGCTGTCTAGAAAGTAATATTTTTCCTTTTCGGGAGTGCTCTTGCTTTTTGGAATGGCTGTCTGAAAAGTAATGTTTTTCATTATCAGGAGTGCTCTTTGTTTTTAGAAATAGCTGTCTGAAAAGTAATATTTTCTGTTATCAGGTGTGCTCTTGCTTTTAGGGATGGCTGTTTAGACAGTAATATTTTTCATTATCAGCTGTGCTCTTTGCTTTTTAGGAATAGTTGTCTATTTGTTGTTCTCATTATCAGGGATGCATTTGCTTTTAGAAATGGCTGTTTAAAAGGTAATATTTTTCATTGTCAGTGGTGCTCTTTACTTCTAGGAATGGCTGTCTGAAAAGTAATATTTTTCATTGTCAGCGATGCTCTTTGGCTTTAGGAATGGTTGTCTAAAAAGTAATATTTTTCATTATCAGCGGTGCTCTTTGCATTTAGGAATGGTTGTCTAGAACGTTATATTTCTCATTATCAGGGACGCTTTTGCTTTTAGAAATAACTGTCTAAAAAGTAATATTTTTCATTGTCAGCCGTGCTCTTTGGTTTTAGGAATGGTTGTCTGAAAAGTAATATTTTTCATTATCAGGAGTGCTCTTGCTTTTAGGGATGGCTGTCTATAAAGTAATATTTTGCATTATCAGCGGTGCTCTTTGCTTTTAGAAATGGCTGTCTAAAGAGTAATATTTTTCATTATGAGGTGTGATCTTTGCTTTTCGATATGACTATCTAAAGAGTAATATTTTTCATTATCAGGTGTGCTCTTCACATATTACTGTATACTCACGAAAATAAATACATACAATTTTTGGGCCATCATAATATTTAATACATTTTATATAATAGAAAATTAAAGATTGCGGACATTTCATTTCAGCGTTTATTTGCTGTAATTACAATTTTCCAAAGTATAAATTATCATAAAATACATCTGAAGGGAACATCTTACACAAAGCACGTTCCAACGGCTTAAAGTTCATCAATGTGCCTGACTTCGGATTGGAAGACGAGGACACATCAAACACTTGGCTTTTCAGAAAACTTGAGGAACACGATGTCAAGGAAATTTGTGGGGTTTAATACTTGGGTACTTGGGTGTAATCAACATGGATTAAGATGTCTTTTATAAAATATCTTAAGTTAAAGTCTGCTTATAAGTGCTCCGGCATGACACGAAGAGGGGAAAAAATTGAGAAGAAGCGAATATAAGGAGATGGGGTGAGTATCTATATAATATCCCTAAGACCAAGTGAAGCGGAAGTTTGGCTGAAAGACTTGGTGTGAATGCTTGAGTGGTCTGGGGCGCGATGGAAAGCCGCGGTGATTACAAGCCCGGGGATTAACTGTGAAGACTGGGCGCAATAAGAGGAGAAATATTGAGGCGCTTTTGAATGAAAATGAGTCGTAGATAAGTCAGAAACTTCGGTATAACCATGCAAGATAGTGTGAGTCTATTTCAAACCATCACGTTCATCAAGAGAAATCTTATGTATACGTAGCTACACTATTGAGTCTGTACGTTCGGAATACGAAGGAATGACTGCTCATATTACATAAGTTCCTCAGATCAGAGGCCTGTGGGGCGGGTTATTAATTTTTACTTACGTTCGGAACAGAAATCCCTCTTTTGGGGTCATAATCCCCCATCTAAATTCTAAATTAAAGATGAGTCGAATCGCTGTTTAATAGAAATGAATAAAAATAACTGCCGCTCTCGCTCGCTGTGTTCGTTGCATTTGTCTTTCGAGTCTCGTCTCATCTCAGCATTGTCGTGCGCTTCCAGTCTCGCTGATCATTCTCGAAATAGCATTTGGTCTGCGTGGAAAGATATCGTAACTTTGAATAACATACATCATTGAAATAAATAATATTATAAACGTTTAAATGAGACAAAAAAACAAAACAGAACAGTATCTTAGTTATCAAAATGTTCTGGCTCTATTATACGAGTACTATATTACCTATGACTATATAAATAGAAAAAAAAAAACAATTCTCAAATAAATTTGCATTTCTAAGAAACATAAAATATAACTTTAATATACGTTATCTTCATATGGTTGTATGCGAGTGAAAACTCTTTTACAAGTTTTGTTTTTACAATGTAGAGCACTTTGCAGTTTATATAAACTAATATTACGTGTCATACCTATAAATCAGTGATTACTGTAAACTTGTAAACTAGTTTTCACTCGCATATAACCATATGAAGTCAATGATCTACACAACAATTTTGCACATGACTTTTAATTATGAATATATAGGCTAATACAAAAATGTTGATGTTAGAAGTAAGTGGAAGCTCGTACTGTGTTTTTGAAATGATTTTAATTTTTAACTTTTAAAATTTAAAAATTTTAACATTCACTCTTAATATTGTATTTTAATAATTCCACTCCACCATATTACAGTCAAATAACACACAGATGAGGTTATCATATTATTGAAAACTAAATGTATATGATGATGCCAGAATAGTGACGAAAATATTCATACAAATATGTAAACTATGTGGTATAAAGAGTTTTAGTGTACAATATTATATGATAAGTAAGTGACGAAAATGTAACAAAACATTTGTTTGAATATTAACTTTAGACTTATCTGAACTTCCTCAATATGAATGTAAATTACTTACAAATGGCTTTCGGAGAATCCGGTGGTTCATTGTCACCCTCATATAAGCCCGCCATCGTCTGCAAGATTAATACAATTTCAACAATCATATCCCACTTTTCTCAAATCAATTTTAATATTATTCCCCCATCTATGTTTCGGCCTCCCCAAAGGTCTTTTTCTCTCAGGTCTACTAACTAACACTCGATAATAATCAATTATGGATTAACCCATACGTGCTACCTGCTCTGTCCTTCTCAAACATCCGGATTTAATGTTCCTAATTATGTCAAGTGAAGAATAAAATGCATGCAGTTCTGTGTCGTGTAACTTTCTCCATTCTCCTGTAACTTCATCCATCTCAGCCTCAAATATTTTCAAACATCTTATTTTTTAATATCCTTAACCCCTGTTCATCTCTCAAAGTGAGAGTTCAAGTTTCACAACCATACAGAAGAACCCGTAATATAACTGTTTTATAAATTCCAACTTTCAACTTATTTGAAACAGAATAGGTGACGAAAGCGTCTCAACCGAATAATAGTAAGCTCTTCTTCTTCTGCCTGACAAGTGTTAGGCCGCAAGGCCTGTTACGGTCTCACATAAAATTTTCACGCCATCTCTTGGCAGAACAACCCACAGATCTTTGGCCATGTGGTACATAATCGTAAATTGCCTTTGGGAGACTACTATTACTCATTCTTTCCAAATGATGTTTCCAATTAGACTGATATTGAACAATGTAATCTAAAACTGGTTGAGTTTTTAGTTCCTTTAAAATTTCACAATTTCTTTTCAGATCCCATTTAGTATAGCCCGCTGTTCTTCGCATGAATCGCATTTCACAAGCCGTTATTCTGCTTTTATCTGATTTCCTCAGTGTCCATGCTTCGGTGCCATGGCTGAGCATCGGTCGTGCCAATGTGTTGTAGAGACGTATGCGGGTGTGTTTCTGAACCAAGGATGGTTTCACCACACTATTTATAATGCCCATAGCTCTTGTGTTTTTATTAATTTTCTGTGATATGTCCAATTCTTCAAAAATGGAAAGATTGTAACCAAAATATGGGAAACTAATTACATCTTTCTAGTATTTACTTATGGAGACAAATTTTATTTTGTATTGGGTATTTCCCACAGAATTCCATAATTTTTGTTTTATCTGTTGATTTCAATATTGTATGTGGCTGCTACTTGCTGCAAATTATATATTGACCTTTGGAGTTCGTCTTCTGAAAGTGCTAATAATTACCAAATCGTCTGCAAAGAGAACTGAATTCAATTTAAGGTGTCTGTTAATTTGTATATATCTGTGGCGAGTTTGCTTCCACTCTTTAATTATACGGTTCTTATAAATAATAAAAAGAATGGGTGATAATCCACATCCTTGTCTTACACCAGTATTGATGGGTGTCTAAGATGATAGCTTAACATCTTGTTTAATTGCTATTTTATTTTGGTTTTATATATGTTATGAACATTGTGGATAAACTGTTGTGGAACATTATTGTCTACTAAAATTTGTAATAACCTTGATAATAATAGCAAGCATTTCCCATATTTATTCTGCGTTTAATTCTCGAGTGTCATTTATATTTGTTACTGTCGCTCCAAGTTATTTTAATTTTTCCACTTCTTGAAATAATAAATTTCCAGTTTTTATATTTCCATTTCGGACTCTACGACGTATGTTCTGGTCACTAGACATAATCATGTTTTTTTCGAGAATTACGTCCAAACCTATCTCATTACTTATTTCAAGTAAAATTCCTGTTTTTTTTCCCCCCTAATAGTTTGTGGATTTTGTCATAATATATTGACGTCATTAAGACCCTGTTTAAAATATTTAAATAATAATAATAATAATAATAATAATAATAATTTATTTATTTATTTATTTAGTTAGTTATTTATTTAATTTATTCATTCATTTATTTATTAATTTATTTATTTATTTATTCATTTATCCATTTATTTATTTATTTATTTATTAATTTATTCATTTATTTATTTATCCATTTATCCATTTATTCATTTAAGTATTAATTTATATTTATTTTTATTTATTTATTTATTTACTCATTTACTCATTCACTCAATCACTCAATCACTCATTTACTCATTTCAATCACTCATTCACTCATTCAAACATTCACTGACGCATTAACTCAATGAATTTGTTGCTTGATGAATAATTTATTCATTCATTAATAAATCTGGCAAGCTAAATAGCCTTATAATAATAGCCAAAGTCTAATTCTAATTGAATACAATTGGTTACATAGTTATTACATTAATATCTAGACTTTAAAACAACATGAAAGTAAATAATGAAAGTTGGATCCCTTAATGTTAATGTGAAATAATAAACATTGATACCAAATAGTTATAATAATAATTTATTTATTTATTATTTCCCATTTGTGTCTGAACAACAGCCAAGGATAATTATTTGCACAATACACCAGAAGATACCAACAAAACAAAATAAATAATATCTTAAATAAACAAAAACATACATAAATAAAATTGAGAACAAAACAGTAAAAACTAATCTCAAACGAAACTAAACCTTAAAATGATCTAAATTGTGTCATGCAAATTGGCATATTTTATGCATCTACAGACTGGAGAAAGTGATTTTGAATTTCTGTTATAACATTTTTTTAAATCTTAAACCTTTTAAGAAGCCCCTGAAATATTTCTCCTAAGAACCTTTTATTCAAAAAATTGAAATCAGATTTAATCGTCTGTAAAGGCTACAACAATTGAAATATTTACAGGTAATAATAATAGTTAAAGTCAGAGGAATTGGGTATACATCGAAAAATAATGAAATAAATTTTCTTGAAGATTTTTTTCTAATTTAACAGAATCGGTTGATATAATGGAATTCCAGGCTACAGATGCATATTCAAGTTTAGATCGAACCAAAGTAAAGTATAGAAATAATAGTGACTCTGGATAGAAAAGAATTTACAGACCTTATTAAACCAAGCATTCTTATTGATTGATTATAAAATATTGAACATGATCGTGAAGTATAATTTAGAATAGAGTAGTACAAAATCTTTAATAGAATTTTTCTAATATTCTCGTTATTAAGAAATAATTACATTTTATGGAAGTAGTCCTAGTAAGTACGAAATTAAATGTTTTTTTTCATTTTTACATTCCATTATGTATAAAATTAAATTAATTATATATCATTTTGAAGTTTGACAATTAGCTCATAAATTATTTATTGAGCTTAAAGATTTTATCTAAATTTAAATAAATTTGAACTTATTCTTTTTATGTCATCAAAAATAAAAAATAGTAATAATAATAGTAGTAATAATAATAATAATACTAATAAAATAATTAATAATAATAAAATAATAATAATAATATTGAGATAATGTAGATATTTTTATCTGTGATATATATAACCATTAAACATTCAGAAACCTGAAACAGCTATTATTGTTAACAAGAATTGTTAGAAAAATATTTCATTAGTCTATTCTTAAATTGGTTTGATGTCTGACAGTCCCTGACATTACTCGGTAGGGAATCCCAAAGTCGAGGAACAGCCACAGTGAAAGAAGATGAGTATGAGGATGTTCGGTGGGAGGGAATGGATAATATTGAGGAGTGTTGTGATCGTGTGTCTAGGTTATGATGGGTGGATAAATTTTGAAAACGAGACGCAAGATAGACAGGAGTGGAGAAATGCAATATGTGAAAGAGAAGGGAAAGACAGTGGATTTTCCTACGATCTTCTAGACGGAGCCAGGACAACATTTCGAGGGATGGTGTTACATGATCTGCCCGGTTAATATTGCAGACGAAACGGATGCACATATTATGAACACGTTGTAGTCTCAGCGCCGAAGTAACGCTTAGGTCAGTAAGCAGAATATCACAGTAATCGAAGTGGGGCATCACGAGTGTTTGCACTAACATTTTTTTCATGGAAAAGGTTAGAAAATTCTTCAGTCGCCTAAACGAGTGGATTAATGAGAATATATTTTTGCAGGTTTCTGCAACTTGAATGTTCCAATTTAAACTTTTATCCATATACAGTAAATACTTAGATTCTTTACTGATTCACTGAACGGAATTTCGGTGCCGTATATTTTAATCGGGGACAAATTTGGTATGGTAATAGTGCTTAACAAACGTGAATGGCCCACAATGATTGACTTTGATTTTTCTGGATTTAGTTTAAGTCGGAATTTCCGTGTCCATGTCCAGATTGAGTCCAGATCGTCATTAATTTTAATTATTGCATCGTTTATTTCGTCAGTGTAAATGCACACTTTGAAAAAATAGTGAAGTATATTATATTTCTTGAGGTCTTATGATTTTTCTTGTGTGATAAAATACGGTCTTCCTCACTAAGAAACGAATAACGAACCTTTGCAGTTCGTTCATACTATATCATCAATTAACGCATGACACGTTGCAGCCTCGAAGGATACGCCCACTCTCGTTGACCCCTTAGTTTCATGCCAAATGAACGAGGCAACTATAAATGATTCCAATTTAGCTACGTGTCTCCTATCCTTTTGTACAGCTGCGAAAGCCGGAGGCTAAAAACCCTTAGCATTTTGCTCTTTGAGTCTGACGCCTTCATTAATCTGGACAGGAGAGAAGAATGAGAGCAGAAGCAGCTTTATTCAGAAGCCGGCATGTTCACACCCCATCCCTTATTATTACAACCCCTTTCTCTCATGTAATACAGTCTTCGCTATATTACAGTTTAACACATGCCTGGAATTGTATTCGTTCTGCAGTGCTTAGACTCGGAGTCGCAAGATGTTTTCGAGGTCCTTTGTCCGTTTATAAAGAATTATGTAATCTACATTCATCCGCATTTCAGCTCATAAGGATCTGGTATCTCTTGAATCTTTCTACTCTTTAGATTCTAATTTTGTTTTAGAGTAAGATCCGTACTTTCGGTGTAAAATATTCCAACTTTATCATTATTATTATTATTATTATTATTATTATTATTATTATTATTATTATTTATTATTATTATTATATTATTCTTATTATTATTGTTGTTAATGTTATTATTATTATTATTGTTATTGTTATCATTATATTTTTATTGTTATTGTTGTTATTCTTATTATACTTTTTATTATTGTTGTTGTTATTATTGTTATTATTATTGTTGTTGTTATTATTGTTATTATTGTTGTTGTTATTGTTATTATTATTTTATTATTATTATTATTTTATTATTATTATTATTATTGTTGTTATTATTATTTGTCATTATTGTTGTTATTTATTATTTATTATTGTTATTATTGTTGTTATTATTATTGTTATTATTATTATTATTATTGTTATTGTTATTATTATTGTTGTTATTATTATATTGTTATTGTTGTTATTATTTTATTATTATTATATTGTCGTTATTATTGCTATTGGTATTATTGTTGTTATTATTGTTGTCGTTATTATTGTTATTATTATTATTTATTATTATTCCAGGACGATTACAGCATTGTCCATCAAACAATTTGTCCATTATTCATTGTCAGCTATTTTATTGGAAATTAGTTGCAAACATTTATCCACAAAAGATTTTGTCCATTAATATTTGTTGTTAGAATTATTGTGTCCATTGTTTTTTTATCATTTTTATTCCAATTTTTCTTTGTCCACTAGTTTGTGTCAACTAAATGTTTTGTCCTCGAATATTTTGTTCATTTTTAACAAGTATTGTTTCCAATATGCAATTTAAAAAAGAAGGGTTACTATGGAAATGTATTTAATTATTTTTGTAGCATATTAATGTTCAATTTTATGGAAATATTAGTTCATTGGTTCAGTATTAAATTTTGTTACTAAGTACCAGACGATACACATTTAAAATTTGTATATGATAATAGCTGTTTTAAGAGGGCGGGACATGCTAGTCCACAAAAGATTTGTTCAATTATACTTATCATAACTTTAATTTACATTATTATTATTATTATTATTATTATTATTATTATTATTTTTTATTATTATTATTATTTTTATTATTATTACTATTATTATAGTAGTGGTATTGGTATAGTAGTAACAGTGAAAGTATTTAGTTTTAAACTATTTAAACTGGACAATCAACAAAATTGACACAATGTACTGGACAATCGAGACAATAAAATGGATAAACTTAATAAAGAGAACAAAGATAAATGTAGGACATAATAAAATGTGACTCAAACTTTCAGAGGAAAAATAGCACAATGGAGGTTTAAACTGTGGACGAAACAATAGTGGACATAAAACACCAGAGGACGAAAAAATATAGTGGACGGAATATCAAAGGGAAGTACGAAACAGTGGACAAAATATCCGTGGACATGGCGTCTGGGAACCTTACTTACTTATGGATTTTATGGAACCCGGAGGTTCATTACCGCCATCACATAAGCCCGCCATCGGTCACTATCCTGAGCAAGATTAATCCAGTCTGTAAAATCATATCCCACCTCCTTCAAATCCATTTTAATATTATCCTCCCATCTACGTCTCGGCCTCCCCAAAGGTCTTTTCCCTCCGGTCTACCAACTAACACTCTATATGCATTTCTGGATTCGCTCATACGTGCTATATGTTCAAACGTCTGGATTTAATGTTCCTAATTATGTCAGGTGAAGAATACAATGCGTGCAGTTCTGTGTTGTGTAACTTTCTCCATTCTCCTGAACTTCATCCCTCTTAGCCCCAAATATTTTCCTAAGAACCTTATTCTCAAACATCCTTAACCTCTGTTCCTCTCTCAGAGTTAGAGTCCAAGTTTTACAACTATAAATAAAAACCGGTGATATAACGTTTATAAATTCTATTATTAGTATATTACAATTATTATTATTGGGCCTATTATTTATTATTATTATTATTATTATTATTATTATTATTATTATTATCAAAAGTAATCTCACTAGAGGTTTTGATTTATCTAGAGAAAATCAAATCTCGAGTGGGATTTAATCCACTATTACACGATTAGAAGAAATTATATAAAGATTAGAAGTAACGAAGTACTCCAATGCAATAAAATATTAATTGACTTACGAAATTACAACTGTCTTCAAAAGTATTACAGTACCATCTCTAAATTACAAATATTACGCTAGATGCATGCTAGATGGCAGTATGTTATGATTAGCTGTTATCTTGATTCCATAGTTGGCACAACTGATTGCTTCATTGAACTCTGTAGACGATTACTAGTAATGCCTTCTCGATCTAGATCACGAAGGCAGTGCTACTAGTCAAGAAGGCTTTGTTGATTCCGTTTCATTTGTATTAAATCAGTTGCATTCCACTTCAATTATCCGAATCCCAGTAATCAGCTTCACTTGACAGATGATTTTCAATAAATATTAATATTAAGCAATATCTGATACGTGACTATCCATAATATCATATAGCAGAAGCTATAACATAACCTAAATAATATATACAAGTGTTAGAAAAGTTTTAATTAACGACGATGATATAAACAATAAACATGAATAATTTTAAAAGGAATAATTATTGAATGTACAATTTTCAAATTTGAATGTTTTAGTGGTTGGTGGTTCAGTTGTTGTTATATTGGACGTGTGGGTAAAAGAAGTGGAACTCGTTGATGTAGGCCTACAAGGTGTATTCCTCAACTTATTCAGGATTTCCGAATGGTGCTCTCCGTTTATTTGTAAGTAGGATTTCAGGGAAGATGCATAGGTATGACCAATGATCTTTATTAATTCTTGTTCTTGAATGTCAATACGAGTCATATTTGAAACTGCTGTGCATCGACTGGAGTGGTTTGTTATTTTCTGTTTTTTATTTTTTTATTATTATTTTTTTTTTGACGTCCAGACTAGCACAGTTTGAAATGTTGGCAAACAAAGAAACAAATGCTAGGGACACGATAAAATTAAACAAATGCTAGGGACGCGATAAAATTGTGCGATAAGCAGCCATGATTGGTTGAAATGCATCCTTTCGTACCGTTTTATTGGTCAAAAGTAGTATGACGTAGTAAAAGTGTAATAGTCATTATAAATTGCACGGATTACGTCTCCAGGCCTGTTCCGGATCCAGATTGTTTTGTTTAATTTCAAAATTATTTTTCTCTCCAGCGTTTTCTACATCTGCCGACATTTTGTTTTCGAATAGGTTTGTAATGAATCTGTTTTATTTAATATTATTCGCTATTGACTATATTTTTCCTTATATCTTCACTTCTTTTGTAATGAGCATGATATTGGTATCTGTAGAAATGAAGAAATAAAGTAAATCTAGACTGGATTATCTAAGATCCATTGGCCACAACTTCCGTTTGTAACTTATCATCATTCATTTCTAAGAGCGTATTCCGAATCTCAGCGCTGAGCAATCTGATGGCATCACGGTGTTCCGAATTTCACCGATGGCGACACTGATGCTCCACCGGTGTCGCACCGGTGCCATCAGCTTGCAGAGGTGGTGGCAGTCTCCATCAGCCGCCATCAGTGAATCTGATTGGTTCTTGTATAGGGCGGGAATTAGCAGACGAATGACATCGTGCACTGTTGTGTCATGGCGGTGTATTCTGCTTTAGTTCTGCTGTATGGTTTGTAATGAGCACAACGTAAAAACAGTATGTTAATGGCTTATGAGCGAACATGTCAACGGACCAGTTATTACTACCGGTTCAAGAAATAAATTGTTTATGCTCTCTTTCCTTTGAACGAGATGGCAGTACGAAAATTTCGCAAAATTTTGCTAGCGTAGCACAGACAACAACTTATACAGTCGCCATGACAGCCATCGATCCTTCCAGCAGTTTTGTTCCTATTTCGCTGCAGCGTGACGTCATTGTTGTGATATTCGGAATACGCTGTAAGTAAACAGTTTCGGAAAATTATATGTTGTTTGAATTTTTGAGATTGCAAATGACTTTTGGGGAAAATGGCCAATTTAAGAATTGGGAACTTTAGTCTTGGGAAATTGCAGTTTGGGAAAATTGATTGGGATAAATTGGCTTTGAGAATTACAGATTGGGAAAATGTACGGGAATCTAATTGAGAGGTGTTTCAATTTTAGTTACAATTGTATGTTTCACATTAAAATGTCATAGTAATAAAGAATGAATTTAACAGTGTAGTATTCTTCAAAAGGCAACTTTCGGACTATGAGTACTAGCTACAATAAATGTAACGACGTAATCTTCTAGCTGATTAGAGTATGAGCTATTCCATCTCAAATCGACAGAAATATAGAGAAAATTGACCTTACAATTTCTAAATACAATGAAATTTTTTTTTGTATGTAGAGAACCGTGATACAGTGCTTTGTGCAAAGTTTGAGGCATCAGAACTTCATAGTGTTTAATTAAAAATATTTAAATTTATTTTATTTTCATAAAATTTGCAACTTTAAACTGTTGTAGCTCAAAAACCCTTTCACCCAATGATCAAAATCATGGTTTATTTTGTTGCTGAGAAATTAAATTTTATATTGACATATAAACAGATTTTCTTACTTTTTATGGAAATGGAGAAATTTAGATTTTTCTTCATTAAGACCCTTTGCCTAGGAAAAAATATTTTAAAAATATATAGCTAGATTTCGCATTGAAAGTACAAATAAACATATTTTTTACTGATGGTATGTTGATAAGAAATTATTGAAAATATCAAATAAAGAAAAAAATAGTAAGCGCGTGAACTAACCAGCTGACTGTGAGACGGGAGCTAGCCGAGACAAGCAAGGCCAGGAGACAAAGACGTGATGTTTCGTGTAGTAGCGCATAGCTGGGCTAGCTTTATCACAAGTTTTCATAAACACAGGAGTAAAATGACGCCCAACGCTCGCTTATCATCATCTCTCGGCCAGTGCGTGAGGTACTGCACCGTTCAAGTCTAGGCGTGTGAAAATAATTTATTTAATACCCTCTAAACTTATTGCCGAGCCACTAAGCAAACAATGCCGAATTCCTCTTAATAATGCAAGGTTTTTTCTTAATATTTTTTTACATTTTTACAAATGAGCAAAAAGCCTAAAAATAAGTAAAATCAGATTATTTGTCTCTTATCATAACCCACCAAATGTCAGCTTCAAAATGAGCTCTCGTTCAATGTTCTACAGTAAATGGTTCCAGAGTTCTGAGCGCTGAGAGAGGCTTGTTTTTCTAAAATACGCTAAATTTGTCACTCAACAATATGAAAACTGTTTGACTTTCGATAATATGTTTTTGCAAATGCACTCTCCTCAGCATCTTCTATAAATAGGGAAAAATAGAGTATAAAAATGCGAGGTTTTTTACTGATCAATTTCATATGGAATAGCACGTATGAATCGTAAAAGTGTACTTACGTTTAAATTAACCCCATCTTATGAGTATTAATATAACGTATCATGTTCCGTCTAAATTATTATTATTATTAATTTTATTATTATTATTATTATTATTATTATTATTATTATTAACTAGTTCGATTAATTAAAATGTGTCTTAGTGGAACTTACGGCAGAGTCCGTATAGGCCAGTTTCTATCTGATGCTTTTCCAATTAACTGCGGGCTGAAGTAGGGAGATGCACTATTACCTTTACTTTTTAACTTCGCTCTAGAATATGCCATTAGGAAAGTTCAGGATAACAGAGAGGGTTTGGAATTGAACGGGTTACATCATCTTCTTGTCGATGTGGATGACGTGAATATGGTAGGAGAAAATCCTCAAACGATTAGAGAAAACGCGGAAATTCTAGTTGAAGCAAGTAAAGAGATAGGGTTGGAAGTAAATCCCGAAAAGACTAAGTATATGATTATGTCTCGTGATCAGAATATTGTACGAAATAGAACTATAAAAGTTGGAGATATATCTTTCGAAGAGGTGGAAAAATTCAAATATCTTGGAGCAACAGTAACAAATATAAATGACATTCGGGAGGAAATTAAACGCAGAATAAATATGGGAAATGCCTGTTATTGTTCGGTTGAGAAGCTTTTGTCATCTAGTCTGCTGTCAAAAAATCTGAAAGTTAGAATTTATAAAACAGTTATATTACCGGTTGTTCTGTATGGCTGTGAAACTTGGACTCTCACTTTGAGCGAGGAACAGAGATTGAGAGGTTTTGAGAATAAGGTTCTTAGGAAAATATTTGGGGCTAAGATGGATGAAGTTACAGGAGAATGGAGAAAGTTACACAACGCAGAACAGCACGCATTTTATTCTTCACTTGACATAATTAGGAGCATTAAATCCAGACGTTTGAGATGGACAGGGCATGTAGCACGTATGGGCGAATCCAGAAATGCATATAGAGTAGTTGGGAGGCCAGAGGGAAAAAGACCTTTAGGGAGGCCGAGACGTAGATGGGAGAAGAATATTAAAATGGATTTGAGGGAGGTGGGATATGATGATAGAGACTGAATTAATCTTGCACAGGATAGTGACCGATGGCGGGCTTATGTGAGGGCGGCAATGAATTCCGTGTTCCTTAAAAGCCAGTAAGTAAGTATTATTATTATTATTATTATTATTATTATTATACGAACCATAAAATAAATATCATATTGTTACACATTACTTACAGTGTTTCCTTCCATCGTTCTTCGGAAAACAGACTAAGAATTTTGTTTGTTTTGATAAGATCAGAATTGAATTGTCTCGTACATCCTCGGTCGGGATCGTTGTCGAAATGCACCAACATGAAGATAAATACCTCTGTTGTACAACCCACTGCACTTAGCGAACATCTGCGAAGGCTGATGGCCGATTTCATTGGTCCAGGACAAGTTTGCCGGCCCACTGACTGTATGGTCTGCTCGAGATGTGAGTGGCCCATTTTTCATGCATATTATAAAAGCGAAAAGAATAGAAATAAAAACTAGAAAATAAAAGCATCGTAGGAGGAATGAAGAATAATGATAATCCATCGCGAGTCCCAAATTTGCATCACAGAAGAGCTTGCATAAATTAAAATAAGGAAAAAAATAGTACTGGAGTGAAGAAGGGGAAAGATGAGGGTTGAAACCAGCATCTAGTCCTGTATTTAACAAAAGACTAGACGAGGGCTATTAAATATTTTTTGTTTCAAATACTTGCTCGCCTCTGTGTGTGCATTATTTACCTCTGTGCATGAATGACACAAGTTTAGCATTTTAAAAGAATGCAGCAGACCTTTGTGAACATATCCGACATGGACAGAACTAGAATGATTTTCTAAGGAAGAATTTTGTTTATTTCATTTCCATACTTACTTACTTACTTATGGCCTTTAAGGAACCCGGAGGTTCATTGCCGCCCTCACATAAGCCCGCCATCGGTCTCCATTAATCCAGTCTCTACATTCATATCCCACCTCCCTCAAATCCATTTTAATATTATCCTCCCATATAGAACTAAAAGATCCGATTTTATACGACTAGACGAACCAAAGTGTTTCACAAGCACAGCTCTGAGCCATGGTACCTACTTTGGTCCAAGGTTATACAATAAAATAATTGATAAATGCGAAAATTTGGAAAATTTTAGTATCAGAAATTTAAAAAATAGCGTTAGGAATTTAATTTTTAAAGAATATATATTGATTTAATATGTATATGTATTTGTATGACTTAAATTGTTAAAATTGAAATTGTATTTTTAAATTTAATTTATTCCTGTAATTTTTTTTTCTTGGCCCAGTTTGTGTCAAAAAATTATCTTTGTGTTTATCTTTGTGTTTAGATATCTCCCTGAGGACGGGTTTTTTTACTTCTTCAGGGAAGAACTAAGATTGTATTTTTGTCCATGTTATTTTATTAACAATAAACAACAATACATTAACAATATCTACGTCTCGGCCTCCTTAAAGGTATTATTCCCTCTTGCCTGCCAACTAACACTCTATATGCATTTCTGGATTCGCCCATAAGTGCTACATGCCCTGCCCATCTCAGATGTCTGGATTTAATGTTTCTAATTATGTCAGGTGAAGAATACAATGCTTACAGTTATGTGTTGTGTAATTTTCTCCATTCTCTTGTAACCTTATCCCTCTTAGCCCCAAAATTTTTCTAAGCACCTTATTCTCAAATGCTCTTAACCTCTGTTCCTCCCTCAAAGTGAGAGTTCAAGTTTCACAACCATACAGAACAACCGGCAATATAACTGTTTTATAAATTCCAACTTTCAACTTTTTTGAGAGCAGATTGGATGACAGAAGCTTTTCAGCCGAATAAGAACAAACATTTGCCATATATATATTCTGCGTTTAATTTCCTCCCGAGTGTCATTTATATTTGTTACTGTTGCTCCAAGATATTTGAATATTTTCACCTCTTCAAAGGATAAATTTCCAACTTTTACATTTGCATTTCGTACAATGTTCATTTCATTTCCATATGTATTGTGTAGGCTTGCATACTATTTTTGTAACTTATTTTTTCTTTTTGATTATACGAAATATAGAAAGAATGTAGGCTATTGTGATGCTGAAAAAATATATTCAAGCATATTCGAAGTAATCAATGTTTATGGGTGTGTAAGAAGTGATACCTTGTATCTACAAAAATGGTAATTTATTTTAACTACATTATTATGTTACAAAGTTAGGAAGTTAATTAATATTTTTTCTTCTAGTGAAAGATCTTCCAAACAGAAGTGTGTGTGTGTGTGTGTGTGTGTGTGTGTGTGTGTGTGTGTGTGTGTGTGTGTGTATATATATATATATATATATATATATATATATATATATATATATATAATATGTCTATTTTGAGAAAAAGATTTTAAAGTAGCATTTTTATTCACCTGCAAATTTGCAGAGGTTTTTGGCATGCGTTCTGTTTGCCAATCTGTCTGTGGGTAGCGATTTCTCATAAGCTTTTGATCGGTTTTTGTTCATATTTAATATTTTAAAGTATGTTATATGAATATATGATTGTATCAGTTTCATTTTAAAAAAGGGAGAAATATGCTTCTCAAGTATCGTTGAATAATATTATGTAATGTATATTTTGAATTTTATTAAATATTAGAATATATTCTCACATATACTCGGTACCCTTGCTCTGCGCAGACATGACATTTTATCTCTAGAAGATGTTACAGTGGAGTACATGACAATCATCTTCCGCATAGAAAAATAACATAGGAAGACATCAGACTCAATATAAGGGTTAGTACAAAAGAAATATACATTTTCAATGTTGTACAAAATAAAAACTATATTTTGTGATGTCGACGTTCATTTTGCGGTCTTAGATTGAAGAACTGTAGAAGTATTGACAAGACACTGTTGGTTTTACTGCGTTGATTATTGCGCTGGTGGAAGCATAATAGCTAAGATGGCTGTCTGTGATATCGACATACATTTTACGCTGTTAGTTTGAGGAACTGCCTCAACTGCATAGGGAAGGAGGGAACTCATCTTCCAACAGGATGACTGGCACCAGGGTGGTATAAATTATCTGGACGATACACTTCCACAGCACTGGATTGACCGTGCAACACACGACAACCACGCTCTCGCACGGTGGCCACCAAGGAGCCCCGATCTCACACCGTGAGACTTTTTTCTTTTGGGATTTGTGGAACACAATGTTTACTTCCCCTAGTGATTTAGATTATTGTTGTGGCTAGTGTCGATGCAGGTATGTTACTCCGGGTTTAGAGTGAACTAGACTACTTCCTTGATGTGTGTCTGTCACACAAGGAGCACATTATTGAACACATTTTGTAATTTAAATATGTTTTCATAAATCTGTTGATTTTCCACCTCAAAAATTGTTTTTAGGCATTAAGATTCTTAAAGTAAGGCAATTTTTTTATATTGTATTAATAAAATTCATACATAAAAATCGAAATAATTTTGAATTGTATTCTCATAGCTGTGAAACAAAAGGTACGAATTCTTTAAGACTGTTTGAACCAGAAATGAATTCTGTATTTAAGACTGTTTGAACATTGCAGAAATGAAACACTGAGATAACAGTACTGTATTTAGGCCCTTTGTTTATGAAAGAATATATAATCATGTTAAATTCATACTTTTATTTAAATATCCTAACCTTGTCAATTATAAATATAGCTCTAGTATGAAATTTAAAAAGTATAGATGGATTTTTATTAATAATGAAAAATTGTAAATTTAAATTTATATATTCTTATTGTGTAGTATACATACAACAAATTTTATTATATACTTCTTAAATTAAAGTCAGGGATCCGCGCCTGAGCAATAGTTTTACTCTTTCAGGGGTGATCTAAAAGTTTTTTTTTTTTTTTTTTATATATGTAGGCTATCCAGAACTACAGAATATTTTATAGTTCTACTCTTTCAGGCGTGAGTAATACTCTAAAATTTTTATATAATGTAGACTATTCTATATTTTATAGTTTCTCACTACACCAAAGTTTTCAGGCGTTGTGGAAAATAATGAATGATAGCTAAATTTTTGCAAGCAACAATCTGCCCTCCACAGTAATCAGAGAAAAGCTTGACTGAAGAAGGGACATTATTTTCAATGTAGTTACTTCATTTGAAGAGCCTATACCTTCATGATAGGTAGAAGTGCGGACAGCGGGTAATATGGTCTTTGAAATTGTGAAGAAAATTTCAAAGTTGCTTCTAAACAAACAATGAGTAGACAGTTCTCCTGTCTGATTACAGACAATGGAATTGACGTTCCAATGCCTTCGTGATGTTGCATTTAGAGAAACGTAACCATGTCATTCAGGTACTACCATATGGTTGTAGATGAAAGAAACGCACTATCCGATATTACCATTTCGAAATGTCCGATACTATTTTCGCGTTTTTCATGACTTCAATGACCGATTCAATGTATTAGCAAAATAAGATAAAATA